>JABAKD010000023.1:12173715-12490861 GCA_012845835.1 Undaria pinnatifida
CTCAAAAGTCAAGAGTGCCGTCAACCGACATATTGCTCGCCCCAGGTAGGTGAGTTTTTCTTCCTCCTCCAGATCTCTGAAGGGAATTTGCTTATGGGGTAGGCCGAAAAAGGCGTCCAACGGAGAAGCTATAATAGCTCTCACCGACAGCAGGGTCCGTGTCCACCGTGACGCGGGTCATGACCAGCAAAACCGATGCACCAGGAGCACCGGCGACGCCGCCATTACCTGGCAGGAACCCACCTCCGCTCCGACAAAGTCACCCTCAAGGCACCTGGGGGCGGGGAAAGTTAAGACAAACCGCGGACAGGGCAACGCAGTGTGATAATGGTTCGCGGCAGATATACCCACGCTATGACTGTTGATCACGTTTGTCGTATGCAAACCCCTGATCACTCGTAAAGAAAGCAACGGCCACACGGCTGCAAGGCTCGAAGTCAATAGGTGCATCACCACACGTGCTGTGGAACAGAAATTACTCTCAAGAGACGCTCACCCGACCCCATTCCCGCCGACGAACGGCACCACAGCTCGGCCGACCCCTTCCAAGTCCCCAACGCGTGCGCCTGCAACGGAGAACGATTCGCAGGGAAATCCAAGACCATTTCAGTGTAGCGAGTACGGCGCCAGCACAAGACGAACCTTACGCAGGTGGAAACCATGTCGACTGCGCAAAGAAAAGTAGACACGATTAGGGGGTAGGGGGAACTGGTCTACACGAGAGCCGTTTGTTGGGTGGAGAACACCAGCACTGTCTAGGAGAAGAAGGACAATGGCCGCATGAGAAAAATCAAAACTACAGTAAAATGAAGTACGAGCTGGGCCGACTGTCAAACTAACATTCCGTGTTCCAGCCATAAAATTCGAACCACTGGGAGCTCAATGTTACTAAAAACATTGTTGGAATCGGCCAATCAACGCACGTATGCGCAACCACGTGTCTTTGCTACAGAGCAGGTTCCAGCGTTTAGAAACTTCACGACACCATATCGTACTGGGTTCAGTGAAGGTGAAAACCGTGTTTTATTTTATTTTTTTGCGGCGCAATTTTCAAATTTGGGTTTGCTTCGCTGTTGCCACTGGTGCTGCCTCACACACAACATGCCACCAAGCGCGCCAACCAAGGCAGCGATGGCGGCGAACCTCTGTACCTTGAGTATTCGAAGATACGAACACCGGGAAGTGGTGCCTGTCGATACGAAACTCTCTGGGTGGAAATTGATAGCTTTCTGTTGAATCTTTTGTTGAACGTACACTTTGTGTTTTTTCCTCTACAGGAGTGTACTCGTACACGCCTGAGCATGTCTTGCTACGTACAACATACGAACTCGTACGTACATACATAATACGTCAACTTCGCTCTCTGAACACATTTACTTCATGATTGTGTCTCGCTCGGCAAACACGGTTGCTTTCGAGTGTCTTTTGGTTGGAAGTGGTCGGTTTTCTGTATCCAACAAAAACAGGACATATCGGACGAGATCTTGGGCAGATTTGAGCGAAAGTGGTGCGGACAGCGATTTGCGCATACACAGCCAGTGTCAGTCACATGTATTTTTGATGAAATTTTGACAAGGGTCCGCAAGACACATATGAAGATAATGCCTGTGTTTTTTTTTTCTTTTCTTCTTTTTTGTTCTCATTTTTTCACGAATAATCCAAATCTCGAAAATCCTTCATCGGGCATAACTCGGCCAAAAAAAAACATAAAAAAAAGAGCCACAGCTATCGTGGTCGTATATGCCTGTGGAACAGGTTGTCAATTTTTTGTGGAAAACGATCATAAATTGGGCTGTGCAGCCTCGGTTGAACACACTCCCCACCCTCTTGGCCGGCCCAGCTCGTACTCGTCCGAGCTTTGTTCCCGTCTGTGGGCGTAGAGCGCGTGGTTTGAGGGTGTCGCGTTGGGTGATCTAACAACTCAGTTTCGAAAAAGGCAGACCATCAACCGAATGCGACGTTCCGGGTACTGTATGTTGCCGAAAAAAATGAGCTACTTGACAGCCTGTGGTAGTGTTCCAGCAAGGCCACAGCAAACTTACTGGTACTGTAAGTTGCCGCGAACAACGGACTACTCGACCACAGTGGTATTCAAGAAAGGCTGCAGCTAACATGCCACTGCACCACCACGCGTTCGAAGCTGTGCTAGCTACGTAATCTGTTACCCGTGCAAAGAGTGGTTGACTGAATGCGCTATTGCGGGGCGCAACCCTCACCATAACAAGCACCATCAGAGTAACGGCCCGTTTGACTTGGCCACACAGCTGCACGTCCTAGAAAGCGCAGTCGACCGTGTGACACGCCCAGACTGCACATTCAGGACGATGCTATGCCCTCGCATAACTTTGCCGCTCGCGCGAGTCACAAAATAAACGATTTGAGGGCCACAGGGGTCAATATGTTGACCTTGCCGCGGGGGAGGGGTTGACTCCAAGACAAAGCGACCGCCGAACCCCTTGGCAATGGACGACTTCTCCACGCCCTCTCTCGCTCTTACCACTTTTCTCCCACGACAACAACGCGCACAACCATGCTTCGACAGCACCTCGGCTAGGTCAACAGCTCTATGGGGCAAATACGTCGGTTGACGGTCTATATGATAGTGTTGTCCCGCCAAGGCCTCTTCAAACGTAATATACTGGCTTTAGTATGGAGCAGTCCTTGACGGTTGTCCGTCAAAAGTCAAGAGTGCCGTCAACCGACATATTTGCTCGCCCCAGGTAGGTGGGTTTTTCTTCCTCCTCCATGATCTCTGAAGGGGAATTTGCTCATTATGGGGTAGGCCGAAAAAGGCGTCCAACGGAGCAGCTATAATAGCTCTCACCGACAGCAGGGTCCGTGTCCACCGTGACGCGGGTCATGACCAGCAAAACCGATGCACCAGGAGCACCGGCGACGCCGCCATTACCTGGCAGGAACCCACCTCCGCTCCGACAGAAGTCAACCTCAAGGCACCTGGGGGCGGGGAAAGTTAAGACAAACCGCGGACAGGGCAACGCAGTGTGATAATGGTTCGCGGCAGATATACCCACGCTATGACTGTTGATCACGTTTGTCGTATGCAAACCCCTGATCACTCGTAAAGAAAGCAACGGCCACACGGCTGCAAGGCTCGAAGTCAATAGGTGCATCACCACACGTGCTGTGCAACAGAAATTACTCTCAAGAGACGCTCACCCGACCCCATTCCCGCCGACGAACGGCACCACAGCTCGGCCGACCTCTTCCAAGTCCCCAACGCGTGCGCCTGCAACGGAGAACGATTCGCAGGGAAATCCAAGACCATTTCAGTGTAGCGAGTACGGCGCCAGCACAAGACGAACCTTACGCAGGTGGAAACCATGTCGACTGCGCAAAGAAAAGTAGACACGATTAGGGGGTCAGGGGGAACTGGTCTACACGAGAGCCGTTTGTTGATGGTGGAGAACACCAGCACTGTCTAGGAGAAGAAGGACAATGGTCGCATGAGAAAAATCAAAACTACAGTAAAATGATGTACTCGTCCGAGCTTTGTTTCTGTCAGTGGGCGTAGAACGCGTGATTCGAGGGTGTCACGGTAGGTGATCTGACAACTCAGTTTCGAAAAAGGCAGATCATCAACCGAATGCGATGCTCCGTGTACGTTACCGCAAAAAATGACCTGCTCGCCATCACACGCAGCTTGGTCGCACGAGAACCAGAGCGATTCACGTCTCAAGGACGAATGACCAACGGTTACGACTGGCCAGGTTATGATAGCCACAAGCAAAAACTGCCCCACCCTATGAGTCGATTCAAACATTTTAAGGGGTGCTTCGTTCAACGAAACACGCAAGATCGTCTTCAAAAAGCACTACACCCTTTACAATACGGAGAGGGAGACACGACCCCACATACACACCCGTGTTCCTAAAGCCGGTGCAGAAACGCGACTTGTTTTCGGACGTCGAGCCGCGGTTCGTGGCTGACTGTATTTGTGCGGCTGTCGACATGTGGGTCTCTCAAGCCTCTTCCAGACGCGTATCCAATACGCTCGTCAACCGAGCAGACCACCATGTTATGCTATCAAATATTATGTTCTTTTGCAGCCAAGAACCCTACTCTGCTCACCCCCCTCGCCCACGTCGATGCGCAGATTCGCCACTCCAGCCTTGGCGAAATGACGGGCCCATTCGAGCTCGCTTTTCCCACGGAGCGGAAACGCGGCTGCCCCGACCGCCTTGGGGATCACGGTCAGTGCTTTGACCGCGGTGATCTCCTGAAAAACCAGGGTGGCAACATAGGCCAGAAGCGGGAAAGCATCCGTCATGTCGACATATCGTACGCTAGATTCTGAATTCACGAGTTCGTATTTCTCGGCTGGTGTACGGCTTGCTTGAGCTACAAAACTCGGACACATGACATTCATATGATAAGTGTCGCACTTTTGCTTGTTATGCGTTTCCCTCAGCGATTCCTCCATTCTAGAGCGCATTGAGCCTGTCTTGTGACCATGGACATGATCATGGCCATCATGAACTATTGCGAGAACGACAACTGCAACATCATACTGCACCAGGTGCATGTTCGCATATCATGCGATTTTTTATATCCCCGACATTTTTCATGCCAGATACAATATCACATTAGTGTGTCTTCTGGTGGCCACGTTCACACAAGGAGCGGCAGAAAACACTCCAAACCTGCCCGGACCATGATAGTAACCAAATGCCTGTGAGATGCGGAACCGTCCAACCAAAGTAAATCAAGCAGACCATAAAAAGCGTTTGACCCAATTGAAGAACACCACGATATTTGCAATGCCACGTGGTGCTTCCATATCTTCGTTCTACCAGAACAAAACGCACCTCGCCGACAAGCCCGGCAGCGGCCGATTCCTCCGCCGAAGCCTTTGCCTCACGCCTGGACACACGGGACACAAGGGACACCCGGTGAGATAGGTCAGAAGAGTTGGAGAAGAGCCTTTAATTCACTGTTATAAATATCATAAACCGATCTTTGAACGTGGGACGGTAGAGGGGCGACGTGTGAGTACCTTCTTACGGCAACTACCCATCGCGGTCGCGGTGTGACGCTCGTGTTCTTCCCTCTTCGCGCCCCACTCGCAATTTCACACTGCAGCCACTCGCAATTTCACACTACAGCTGGAAACCCCCAAGCATCCCGTGCACCGTGCGCGCTGATTATATGAATACACCCGCGCACGTGTACGGGAGCGCCAAAGCATGTCATTGTCCATCACGGCAGCAGCACGTTGGAGCAGCGGACAGCACGGCGGCGTGTATGTATCGCACCCTTAACCCTGTACTGTAGCAATACCAGCAAATGACAGCAGAATGGTACTGAGAGTAGCAATAGCGTGTACGTCTAGAATACCTGAAACAGCAGTCAACACCCGTACTGGTAAGGAACAGAAAATATGGTCCTGGCTGAATTTATCATACTGCCGTGTATGATATGCTGTATTATGGCTGTTCCCTACGAATGCAGAAACCTACGATTCCAGAGAAAATGTCACGATTCCTGGTATTTTGAAGTTCTGAAACGCCACCAAAAAAAAAAAACTTCATCTTTATCAGGAATACTCCAAAGGTACATACTGCTACATTTCACGTGTAAAGGTTCGAACTTGAGCGACGCCTAGGGATTAAAAAAAAGTGGACTTGAACCAACCAAACTGGCGCTTTGGCTGGGGCAGGAATAGGCCTATGCAGCTCAAACAACACTGCAGCGGGCCACCTTTGTTGCTTTGCCCACAAAAAAAAAAAAAATCTATGACGAAATCCACACCTCTACCACCGTTTTATCGTTGTACCAGATTCGTAATGCCGCCACAACTCCAGCCTCACCTCTGATCTGAAAGTGCACCACCCTGCAGTGGACTCTTTGGTGCTATCACTACAGTGTGGCCAAGCGGAAGCGATTTCCGTGCCCTCCAAGGACGCCGAAGTTCGAAAATGTGGTTCCAGGTGTTGGGATTTTCGCTTTCTCTCGCATACTGTGGCCAAGTTGTTCTTTACTGCTGCAGCGATGGGCAGCACCCCTTATGTACGAATAATGTTGCAATTTTTTTTTGTGATCTAGCGCTACTACCCTACAACGCAGTGCTTCGCACACATTTCTTCGTTTTTGAGGCACACTTCTCAAGCCTACGCATGGCGGTGTCTGTGACTTGAACCCTTAAGTCCACCACCTTGGAATGCCTTCCCTGTCTGTATACATGCTACACGACTACCAGGTAAATCTTGGGGCTATTTCCTTAGAAAGACACAGGCCAGACTGATAACAGATCAGACTACGCCCTTACTTGGTTGAGTTCCCTCGGGCGTGAGGTGTCATTTGGGGGCTTCTGTGGGAAGCACCGTGTCAGTGAAAGAGTGCAGCTGAATGACCCAAAGGGATCGCGAGGAACTGATTATGACCAAATACCGGTATCAAGGACGTATGACGTTACACGACATGCCTCAACTTTATTTTGTGGGCGAAGCAACACAGATGGGGACGACACTGTTGAAAATGTCGACAACTGACAGCGACTCGCATCGACAATGCCTGTGCAAGACGTTGCATTTTTTGTTTGTTAGTTTCTTTCATTCTCAGGCCGTCCGAATAGTATTGTTAAATTGCCCAAAAATACCGTTCTCGAATATGGCAGGCACCCTGACCAGGTTCTAACCTCACGCGAGCTCCGTTTCCCCTTCCTTTGGTCAACAAATGCAAGGTCGATGGGCCAAAAAAGTACCATCGTTTTTGCGTTTGACAGCAGTACTCACGCCTTGCAGACACAGTGCAAAAAAACGTACAAAAAAGCGTATTCTACAAGAGCAGAGAGAGGTCAACGCTTGGCTTCAATTTAGCTTGCATTTAAAAACAGAGTGGTATGCACCAAGAACACGTTTGTCGTACGTTTGCAAGCTCTTCTTCAACCCAACCCAACCCAACCCAATCCCACCCCAACCCAATCCAACTCAACCCTGCTGGCACATACATACTGCTGTGCTGCTTTGTGCTGGTGCTGCTGGTTCAGTAGTAACAGATATTCACTTTTTTATTCATCAATCTTTTTGGGAGATCCCAAGTGGTCGGGCGAGATATGCATGGAGATTCGGGCATGCGAGGGTAGAAAGGAGCCCTTCATTTTTAGGCGCTAACCGTCAATTAGAAAATCGCTTCGCTCGTAATGAATACACCGCTGCAACAACTGCTACTGCAGTGTTAGTGCGGAGAAATACTCGCTACCGGCAGTGCTCTATAAATATATGCCCTAGCAGTGATTAAACGCTTAAGCGGGAGCGAAGGTAACTTCAAAGAGCCTATAGCGGTACCGAGACTATTTTTGGGTGTGCGCACCGAACATACCCCCGAAGTGTCGGGTACCGGTTGACGCCGTGCCTAACCCTACCGAAGAGTCGGGTACCTGTACTGAAGTCGTACCGAACATACCGTAGTGTCGGGTACCGGTAGTGCGGTCGTACCGAACTTAGTGTGGGGTACCGGTATTAAGGTTGTACCGGACCACTTGGGTAGGGTACACACCACCTGTATATATAACCCCTGTACACCCTTACTGAACGGTAGGGTATCGGTATATAGATCGTAACGAATCTAACACAGTGTCGGATACTGGTGTTGAGGTCATACCGAACCGTACCGAACCGTACGAAATATTTCGGTGGGGTAATTACTGAGCCAATACCCCCGGTATACTTTGGTACGTACCCTACCGAATATACCCTTTCACTCTATTCCATGCCGCACGGGGAGGCGATGGGGGGCGCTGTAAAGTTGTACAACAATTATACTGCGGTGTATCCGCATTTCAGACAGCTGTTGCGTTGCTGCACTGGCGTACATAACTTGGCGGATTTGCGCGCAGAGCAACTTCCGTCGGGGGCGCGTTGAGGCTTGCCGCAACAACACCAAACTCGGACGCCGCGACACACTTCGCTGCAAGTGAAAACATGCACCGGGTAAGTATGTCGCAGAGTTTTGCTTGTCCGCCGCAACGAAGCCTTTTACCCGTCATCCGTCTTTTTTGGGATAATCAAATTAGAAACAGTATGGGAAAGGTGTGTGGGTCACTGCCGATCATAAAAAAAAATAATCAACGCGTTAAAGTGAGTCAATAAGCCAGAAAAATGAATCTTTTGATTTTCGGGGGCCCTTTTACGCTTAAATAGTAAAAATCTGCCTCCAGCGCCCCCCTACATGGCGTGCGGCCTCTGGCGATATTCTGCCCCCCCCCTCTGCCGGGTGCGCATCACGCGCCTCCGATCTATCTCGAACTCTTCTACGGAACAATGGGGGGCTCCCAATAGTGCCGGTCGAATGATGCCACTGCTCTTTATAGTCTCGGTCAAAGGCATGGCCCTAACTCCTATGGTATGTCTATACAATTCGATGCGACTCGACGAGGGAAGAAGGGACTGAAGTATTGTCGCGATAAGATGAATTCGGAGTAGTAACGAGAACCGCCGATAGGGACAGCTCGCGCTATCGCTATAGTGGGAATCCCCAAGGACAAGCCAGCTAGCGCTGGATTGCGAATGCGATTGAGTTGAATCGACACACGACGAGTATGAAAATACGTGGAAGTGTGGTGAGCTTACGCTTTACTTTTTCCCACCCGCCGGAGGTCCCAAATAATAATAAAATAATACTCCGTAATAATTAAGACGAAGGCACCTACCCCGTGGTGGGGAGGGAGAAGAGCCTGATTGTGACCCTGGATCTGAATTACGCCCAGAGAGGGAGAAAGAGACAGAAAAATGCGTAAGAACAGATGGGATGGGCAACAACTAAAAATAGCAGCCACACTCGCAACAGTGCCGGTGCCCTGCATGGTGCCGGTATATCGGGCTGGCACATACCGGCACTACCGGGAGCCCCCAACTGTTGTGCTAGCAAAAAGGTGCCATTGATAGCGTGTATTTTAATCTGCTGTGTTTTCATTCGGTTTCCCATCGGACGATGTTCAGGTTGAGTGGCAAAGCACAAAAAATTGAGGACGAGAACGCTGCAATTGCAAAAAATAAAGCGAAGAGCCCAACCATATAGCTTATCACCACGCCGTGCCCGTGCGCGGATCTGAAGACATGGTTCAGCTAGTCGTCCGCATCCCAGGGGGGGGGGGGGGGCGGTACAAAGTGCGCCTTTTTAACTCCAACGCCACCGTCGCCGCATGGGATGGGTTGTCGAACCGATGAGGTGGCGTGGTAGCAATGTCATGGGCTGACTCAACGGACGGGTGATATCGCCACGAACGGCTACCCCGCGACACACATCAACGGTACCAAACGGAGCGCCGCCAGAAATATCCGAAAAAGCTATGCCGGGCGCAGCTCGCGACAGACGCAGACAACTAGAGACGCCAACTGCCGAGAACGCGTTATAGCGTGGGTAAGCACAATTCGGCGCCATTCGATAAGGCAAGACAGCGAATAGTAATGCCGCGATGCAAATTGAGGCGCGTATCCGCGGTGGGGAGCGGGGAGAAGAGCCGGCCTAGTGGCCCCGGATCTGAGTTACGACTAGGGAGGGAGAAGGAGAAAGAAAAGGTGCGAAGAAAACAGATGGGATGAGCAAAAAAAAGAGTGAGAGAAGGGCGAAGGAACGAACACAAGTATGGGTGTGATCTCTTGACGCAGCACAGAGGCCTCATTGATCCCAAACTGAACACGAATGAAGAGACGACGCAATATTACACCTGTAGTATTCTTGGAATCAAAAGGAGGGGACGCAACTACCTTGTGTTTCGTTTTTGTTTTTCGGCGTTGCCTGCTGCACCCCCTGTGGGCGGGCAGTGCCGGCCGATACTGCGGTACCACCACCGTCGACATGGGAATTCTTACTGACACGCTTTTTATCCTTCATCCCTTTTGTCCCTTTCTTCGTCCCTTTTCCCCTTCTAGCCCTCTTGCTTTGCCCTTTCTGTCATTTTTTTTTGTCACCGGCGGGGTAATTGAGGCGATCATGTCGGTATGGACGCTGCCGTCGTATATACAGGAAGAAGAGGGCAGACCTGGCAGCAATGCTCCTAACCCTCTAGTAGATGCATTCTGAACCCGGTGTGGGTGATGCCCCGACACCGGCTGGGTGGTGGCATTTTCGTTGTTGCTACGCTTTGGCTTGCGGTATTTTTGAGGTTGGCTCTTATATTGGGTGCGGGGGCGATGATGGCGGTGCGGGTATCACTGCCGTCAGAAACAGTGCGCAGGTAATGCAGGTAATACTAATACACCAAGCGGCAACGCCCCTACCTCTACAAGCTGCGTCATTGGGAACCCAGTATGGTTGCTGCCCCCGACCTTGGTTTGGTGTCCTGGTAGCTGTATACCTGCTGGATGTCTGTTTTGGTTTGCCTGGTATTAATAGCTGTATACCTGCTGGATGTCTGTTTTGGTTTGCTTGATCGTCTCACTGTTTCTGTACAGCTATTAGGATTTTCTCCCACCCCGGGGACGGCCTTCTCCCGTCCACGGGGTTTTACTCCAAGATTATTGCGGCAACATTTCGCAGACGCTTTAACTCGTATATAATTAGGGATCAATGAGGCCTCTCTGCTGCGGCATGAGATCACACCCATACTTGCTGCCCTTTTGCCCTTCTCTCAAGCCGCAGCTTGATTCGTCTCTAGTTAGCATAATTCCTTCGGGTTTCTTGTCGTCCTTATGATACCCAAACTTACTGCAGTACCTTGACCCCTAGTAGATTCGGCTTCGATGGTCCCGTGGACACGTTGTGTACGAACGTACATACATACTTCGCGGACCACGGCAGGACGTCCGCCTCTATGAACGCCGTTTTGCGAGAACGCTTCACCCCCGCCACGGCGGCGGATGGTGTAAACCCTACGTGTCTGTGCGTGAGACGGTTGCGGGCTGTCACCCCACGTACTCCATCAGAATGCCCGGTCCATGTATTGATCGTTTTTTTTCTTATCTTTTTGTTTTTCTTGCGAATGGTCTGGTGTGCTGGCTTGCATGTCTTTGGCCCTCTTGTGTGTTCGTCACATTAAACTGATATTTCTACCCATCTACATCCAGTGCAACCAGTTTCCGTGCCGATGCATCCTAGAGAGGCGAGCTATACTACTACTACTACTACTACTACTACTACTACTACTACTACTACTACTACTACTACTACTACTACTACTGTGGTCACAAGCTACAGCAAGACATAGATACACATTGCAAATACAGCAGGGTGATTTGGCCATGCAGCGCCAACCGCAATAAACACGATGGCAAAACATATGCAAGCCAGCACACCAGAATATTTGCAAGGAAAACAGAAATAAAGAACACATGAGAGAAAATCACAAAAAGGAAAAAAAAGAACTTGGAAAGGAAGAGGAAAGCATGACGCCATGACAAAAACGAAAACAAAGCAAAACAACCTTTTACAGTACCAGGTAGTCTTTTTGTTTTCTTTTTGCTTTCCTTTTTTTTGTTACAACTAGTCTGGTGTGCTGGCTTCCATGTTGTTTTTGCCCACGTGTTCATTGCGATTGGCATTACTCCTACAGCAGTAGGGGAATTCGAACCCCAATAAACACGCCATACTGCAGTACAGAAACCCACCAAATGCGTTTCGTGAGAGGATAGGAGAGGAGAGAGAAGAAAAGGGGAGATACGAGAGACAGGGAACCCTCGACAACGATGGACGAAGCCACCCCAACCATTGATTTCGCGGGATCTGCGGGCGCTGCTGCTTCTGCTGCTGCTGAGTCCGAGTTGTATTTTTTTACTTTTTCTTGATTTTTTCTGTGTAGATGCCCGCAACTACTCCCGGTCAATACAGGGTTGAGCCGGGAAATTAAGCGAAAATGCGTTTTTTAGGGGCCTCTGGCGGTGCCTCCAGCGGCCCCCCTCACGAGCCGGGGGAAGCCTATTGGCCGAGCTACGCTCAATCAGCATACTGCTACAGTCCAGAATACTGATTGATTTTTACCACAGTATAATTGATACTGAATGAGTCAGCCAATGCCCAGCCGTACCAAACCACCTTGCTGTATTTCCAATCATGTGTGTCTCCGTCTCGTAGTTTGTGACCACAAAGCTCGTCTCTCTAGGAGGCATCAGCGCGGACACTGGTTGTGCTGGATGTAGATGGGCGGAAATATCAGTGTAGTATCAAGAACAACGCACACTTACTCACAACCCACAAACATATCCCGAAGGAAACTGTTTGCAGTATATATACAGAAAATAAGAACGAGTAGGCCTTTGCAAGTTACAAGTATGTAGGTGACGCTTTGGGCCAGCGCAAGGCTGTGGCAAGCAAAATTTTAGGATTGTCGTCATTAGCTTATCTTCGTTGGCTACTCCAGGCCTGGGTGCCCGGATGCACTCAAAAGAATACAATGCCGACACGAGGCAAGTTACAAGTATGTAGGTGATGCTTTGGGCCAGCGCAAGGCTGTGGCAAGCACATTTTTAGGATTGTCGTTTTTAGCTTATCTTCGGTAACCACTCCAGGCCTGGGTGCCCGGATGCACTCAAAAGAATACAATGCCGACACGAGGCTCGCTACAGCCGAGCACGGTTTGACGGGGCGTGGCGTGATGCAAGGGCATATCGTGGCCGCACACTATTATATTGCATTTTAAATACAAGGGCTTGTCGTCGGCGCAATGTATGCA
Source organism: Undaria pinnatifida (assembly GCA_012845835.1). Lineage (NCBI taxonomy): Eukaryota > Phaeophyceae > Laminariales > Alariaceae > Undaria > Undaria pinnatifida. The sequence continues at coordinate 12,186,341 of JABAKD010000023.1, forward strand.
TTTTCCTCGAGAAAAAGACCCTGAATTCTTGCTTATTATGGGGTTTGTTTTGTTCCAAATAGTCTCGTGTGTGCTGGCTTGCATCTTTTTCTGCCCGCGTGTTCATTGTGTGTCATTGCACGGCCAAATCTCCTCGCCGAATTTGCAATTGCATATATCTTCGTCTCCATGAATGGTTCGTGACCACAGAGCTCGTCTCCCCGTAATTAGGAGACATTGGCATATCGGCACGGACACTGGTTGTGCTGGATGCAGATGGGCGGAAAGTTCAGCTTAATGTGAAGAAAACACACACCACGAGCACGCGTATGGCACTCGGGAGGATTTGAAATCGCATCATTGACTTTGGCGGAAACGAGATTCACCTACTACTACTCCACAGGGGACGCCTATTTAGTGCCAGTACTTTCTTGCCCGCGTGCTCATTGCGGTTGGCATTGCATGGCCAAATCACCTTGCTGTATTTGCAATGTGTATCCCTGTCTCGTATGTACGTAGCTTGTGACCACAGAGCTCGTGTCTCTATTCTATGAGGCATCAGCACGGGCACTGGTTGAGCTGGATGTAGATGGGTGGAAATACCAGTTTAATGTAAAGAACACACAAACTGAGCCGGTCGCCCCGGTGGTCTATCTGGTGGTTAACCTCGAATACCTCTAACAAGGTTGGAGTCAAAGATTCAAATCTTAGAATAGAGAATTTATTTCTAGAGACACCAACTGCCAAGAGCGCTTTATAGCGTGCGTAAGCACCACTCGACGCGAGTCGACGAGGGAAGAAAGTGCTGTTGTACCCCTCTCGCGATAAAACAAAGGCGCATGCCGTCGTGGGGAGGGGGGACAAGAGCATGATTAGTGACCCCGGCTCTGAGTTATATCTAGAGAGGGAGAAGAAAAAACGAAAAGTGCGAAAAATAGCAGATGGGAGAAGCAAAAAAAAAAAAAGAGAGCCGGTCGCCTCGGTGGTCTACAGCGGTAGTGTAGGGGTTAACCTCACGCGCTACACCTACGCTTGGAGGCAGTGGTTCAACTCTCGCTATGGAATTTTTTTCGAGAGACACCAAATGCCGAGGAGAGCGCTTTATAGCGTGGGTAAGCACAATTGGATGCGGGTCGACGAGGGAAGAAAGTGCTGATTTTTTCCGCAACCAAAACGAAGCCGCGTACCATGGCGGGGAGGGGGAAGAAGAGCCTGCTTAGTGGCCCCGGGTCTGGGTTACGTCTAGGGAGGGAGAAAGAGAAAGAAAGCGTACGAAGTCCATATTTATTACATGCGACGAGAAAAAAAAAAAAACTGCTGCAGCATTACTCATTTAATACACTATCCTTCGATATAAAATTATTCGGGAAAATGAAGAACAAATAAAAAGGTAAAGTTACCTGGTACTCCCGGACCCTTTCGACAATCTTCGATTAGCCCGACAAGAGTCTCCCGGGGCCACAATCAGGATGACTTTGGCTCTACGACGCCACGACCACTCGGGTACGGGGGTACCAGGTACCATATACCGGATTATTACGAAGGGTATACCATTTGTATCTCTCTAGGATGAAGAATCAGCACGAACACTGGACGTACTAATGATGTCGTTGGTTAGAAAAAATAACGGTTTAATGTGAAGACGACGCACACTACTGCTGCTGTTAGGTACATTAAAAAAAATAGGAATACTGCAACATGTGCGTAAAAACTGAAATTTACACGGATCTACATCCAGCACCAACAGCAGTGCCGCGTCGATGCCTAGTAGAGAGACGAGCTCTGTGGTCACAAACTACGAGACAGAGAAACACATTGCGAAAACAGGAAGATGTGTTGGCCATGCAACGCCAACCGCGATGAACACGCAGGCAACAATTACGCAAGCCAGCACATCAGACTATTTGCAAAAACAAGAAAATAATAAGAACGAAGAAAATGCAAAAAAGAAAAAAAAAATCGTCGAAAGAAAGAGGCAAATATGACGGCATGAGAAAAATGAAAACAAAGCCCAACAGCCAGCCAGCAAATACTATTAATATTAGTAATAGTAGCACACAGCAGATAACGACATCCACGTGAAAACTCACGATTGCCAAAGGGCTCATCATCGGCGTGATCCGGAGTGACGGCCCCGTGCCCTCTCCAGAGATGTGTAGCTCAAGGTGGCCGTCCACATTCCCTTTCGAGCTGCCGACGAGCAGAGGAGAGGATCAGATGGTAAGCGCGACGGCGGCGTGGGTGCCGAGGGCAGCTTCCCCCAGGTCTTAAGTTCGAGAGACATCGTCCTGCAACTCGAAGACGCTGTTCTTGGCTTTTTCTGCGATGGTCTCCTCTCTGCCAAGGGACAACTCGGAACAAACAGGCCCCTCGCATTCAACTGAACTCGACGCCGACAAGAGGACTACGTTCCGAGGCCGTCGGCAGGTACGAGACCGCGACCCCCTGTGGTAGCAGCGAGGTGGTCTCCGTGAGCTACAACTACATGAGGTCGGGGGACGCTTAATAAGCGTTCAGGCGGAGAAGACGGCGACCGCCCATCCAGGTTGGACAGACCAAAGGTGAAAGTGCCAAAGTGGGGACAGGACAGGCGGCGTAAACTCCAGAGGGCTGCTGCATAGATCTCAAAGATCTTCAGTTGGCCCAGCTTTGCCAAAAGGTTGAAATATACGTGCAGAGGGTGGCCCCTTTTAATGGACCCCGCGACAAGGACATATGTACGTGAGCGACCCCAAACTTATCCGCACCGTTTCCCCCCACTTTAATCCATGTAGAACTGCAACGACGTTTTCGGGCACAACTACTACGAGTATCTTGGAAATTGTCGAACACATTTTGTAATTCCGAAAGGGTTCAGGGATCTCGTCCCTTGTAGTGGACGCAACCTTCAACAAGGGACCATTTCCCCCATAATAAGGTGCCACCGCGCAGTTTCCAGCTTGAAAACGCCACATGTACTGCTAGAAAACGTTTAGAAGGGTCAAACGTGCTAAGGGACGCCGTTATATAGAGGACCCCGCTCCGACGAACTAACATGGTGGTGCATGGTGGTACTATATGGCCCTTTAACAGGGGCCACCTACTTTACTTGACTGTACCAGGCATTTTCTACCGGATTTTGGCAACTGCAAAAAAAACATTTCACGTTTCGTTCCACAGAGTCCAAGCAGTTTATCCCGAAAGCCGAGACAGCAGGTTTATAAGAGGTAAACCCTCATCTTAGCCCCCAGAGCGCGTGCTGGTGATTTATTCGGAGTCGAGATGCAATGACGCGTTAGTGTGAACTATCAACCATTTTTTCGACGCTAGTCAAGTCGTACACACTACATACGGCAACTCCCTGACAATTCCATCAGAACCGAGATCTCAAAGATCGCTTCGGATGCAAGGCACACACGAACTGCAACAGTTAAGTCGTAGATAAGTAGGGAGCTAGGCCGCAAAATATCTGGTATTAGTCTGGTCTCTTCAGGCAAGTACCGGGGTACCTGGCGGATAGTGCCCGGTCGAAATTGCTCCCGTCAGGGTCCCCGGGTAAGGCCTCCTACTCACGTGTAATCGGGTCGTCGGGTACCCGAATTCCCGGATTCGCCAGGCAACCGCCATGTATCCGCAGTTTGACAGGCCCCGTTCTAGTATCCCATCCAGTACAATAACATACCTGGCATGCATATTGAAACCCTTCTAAAACCTCCACTGCGATTCATTCGAGGTATAACCATGCCGCAGAATAGTATCGACACAACCGTACTAGCCTGTCCAGGGAATCGGGTAGTACCTGGGTACTCGATTACCTAGACTCGTCGGGTAGTCTGGTGCTGATATCCGCAGCTTGACGTACCCCCGGTTTAGCATCGCGCACAATGTATATGGAAACCCTGCTCAAAAACACACTGACTGCTGCTCCACTGCTGCTTACAGTAGTATACGTACAGTTTTCGTATACAGGATGAACAGTAGTGCGGTAGTAATTAAAATTGAAAAAATATACCGGGTCAGGGGAGCACAAAAACAATCTTGCCCACACTTTTTTTCTTTTTTTAGGGAGCCAGACAGGGCGGGGTTCACTCAAAAAGAATAAAACCAATTTGTAAGAAAACGTTATTTTCTCGATTCGAACAGAAATCACGGGAATCACAACGCTCCGATTTTTTGTTCGGTTTGACCTTTCTAGAAGTCAATGTGGCTCCATTTTTTCTTTTGTGTGTGATCCCTGATAGCATGTATCGTACGTGTGTTTCATTTTTCCGCTTCGTTGTTGTTGCTCTTCGAATATGCGTTGCAAGGCACGTTCGTGTCGACCAGAGTGGGACAACGCAAGCAACCAGACAAGAACAACAGCAACGACAAAAAAGTGTAGCCGAGGGCCACCACTCTGCCTCGAAGTTTGTGACTAAAGAGCCTTTGTCTCTCTCTAGGGATGACGAATCGGCACGGACATTGGGTATGCTGGATGTCGATGGGTGGAAGCAGCAGTTGAATAAAAGCTACACACATGCGAGATGGCAAATATAATAATACTCGTACGATATACATACCAGGTACATCGCAACGACTGCAGCAAGACGCAACGTACATACGGTATAATAATGCATGTGGCTTCCGGGTTGTTTTCCTGGAGCATGGCGGCGTGGCTCCTGGCATTTTCAAGTCTGCAGCTTGCGCCTACAATCCGTCATGGACCTCTGCCTGCTTCACATGATTTGTTCTATTTCCATTCCCGCGCGAAGTGGCTTGTTCCCTCTTGATATACACCAGGTACGTCATCGATGCTGCGGTTGCTGCTTGTGCACTAAAACTGGCTCATCCCAGGCGACTGTGGTATCGAGTACTGGTACTCGTTTACACTGATGAGGAACGTGTTTGCGCTTGTTTGGTTGTGTGTGTACTTGTTTTTCACAAAAAGTCGTGCTCTCTAGACAGCCATCCGGCACATCCACAAGGTTTCTCATCACGTAGAGTGCGCTTCTTGTTTCAATACTAACCTGTCGTATGCTCTTCTCTCGGCTTTTCGCTCCACCTTAAGAACACAGCAGGCTCGGTACAGTCTGGGATACCCGGGTACACGCTCCAGTAACGAGTATCCGGGTACCCGGGTAGACGGCACTTTAAGCGGCTACCCGCGGGTAGAAAATCCGAAAATGTCTGGGTACGTGTTGCAAACGGGTATTCGAAGGGGTCAACCTCTATTAATGCTGTTCACACCCACGCGCAAATCCCGATGCTGGTGTGGTAGAGAGATATGTGCTCCATCTACTCTTACAACGGGCGGAGAGGGGCGGGGCGGGGCGGGACGGTGTGAGAGCAATTCCATAACCTGTTCTATACCTCACAGGACGCGGGGCGGGCGGAGTGGCGGTCCGAAGGATGAATCTAGCCTCGAAAAACAGAAAAGCTCATAATCATGCTGGTCCTCCTCCCTTTAATATAGTCGCAGTCGAGGCGATGTTGACGATGCGTAGCGTGAATTCGCGAAGTCACTCCCCCCACATCCCCTCTTCGACGGTGCTATTACTAACTTGCTAGTTTCCTCACGTCGCGGAAAGTCGACGTTTTTCGAAGCATGGTATACCGCTATATATGTAATCGCTACAGTGTACGGAGTACGCTGGTAGATCGCAATCATCAAAACAGTACGGAATGAAGAAGGGCGGTCTTCCTCGAGCACGCCGACCTTTCTTATCAGCACGCACAGTAGCCGTTTTATTTTTAGCCTAATAAATACTTGAACTACACAGCAAGTGTAGGACACCAAACAAGAAACATAAACACCATATCAGGCTGATTTTCTTATTTGGGAGAGGGTGCATTCTACACTAACTTCCGTAAAACAGCTCCCGAATTCCGTATGTTGCTGAAATCAGCCTCATAGTACTCTGTTTCTTATTTGTGGTTTCAGTTGAACTGCTACTATACAACAATATGCAAACCAGGGAGGCTAGGCATACTACTACTTGTAAGAACACGAGAGACATCATCCCCCTTTTGAGACACAAACGGACAAACGTGAAGTTGTTTACGTGTATGAGAACATGTGTTTGATGCTCGGAGTCCGGAGTACCCGTACCCCGTGCGCTTGTTCACTCGCATGCGAGCGGAAAAGCTTGACCCTTTATTTAGCTTTTGGGACCCAAGCCAACCGACCAAACCACACCATGGCATACGATAACATCGACCGTTTAGTGTGAGAAGGAATCAGTGCGCGTATAATATGATAATTTATGCTGTTTACGTGTAGAAATGACTCCTTGCTAGTTCTTCAGGACACCTGTCGTTTGTTTTGCCTTGCTTTGTTATACGAAGTATTTATTTATTTATTTATTTTCTTTATTTTCTATTATTTTTTTTATGGTCTGGCTTGTTTTGTTGTGTCCTCGTACCCGGCACGCTAGCATTTCACTTGCTTTACCTTGATGAATTGCGACTGTTTGGTTTACTCTGTTTCACAGTCTGTGACCACATAATTTGTATCTCTCCAAGATCTCTCTAAGATGAAGAATCAGCACGGACTCTGAGTGCACTGATGTCGTTGGGTAGAAAGAACGGTTTAATGTGAAGACAACACAACACACACTCGTAAAAATTATGTACAGTACGGACTACGGACACTGAAAATGCCATCTACAAACGCCTCGAGGACTCCAGAGACAAAAAGTGTCCAAAATACATGACGAACACAGCATCGGCCGCAGGAGGTAGGCCGCAGGCCGTGGGGTGCTGGGTTAGGCGATGACACGTCTCGCACCTACCCTGGGTTATACGTGCATGGCACTATTCGAAGTGCTACTCGCTCGCGCAAGACGGGTGGTACGAAAAGTGCGATCGTACTTCTCATTTCTCGATCGCTTTGCTTGGGTCCGAAAAGCGGTATTACGTACGTACCTCATCAGCCCGGTTGCGCCATGATGGTGCCGATGCTGTAATCGTCGTTGTGTCCAAAACTAAATCTCCCTCTGAAGACCTAAGAGGGTTCACTTCCAGCTTTAGTTGTGCACGGAAAAATTGAAAGGATTCAACCGAAAATCACAAGAGCCGAGGTCTCCTTGTACCTTCACTGCTGCTACTGCTTGCACTACTACTGCTACTACAAACTGCTACTACAAACTGCTACTACAAACTGCTACGACGACGACAACTACTACTATCAATACTCCCCCCCGTCCCCCTACTATCCCCACACACCAGGTAAACAAGGCTCCTCGCTCTAGGCTATTTACCACAAGCGTACCTCGAAAAACCTAGATCACAGGCGGACTCGACAAACAGCGTGGTAATGACGGCTTTGCGACTCTCACCTGCTCTCCGCCGCCACATAGACGACTCCCGCGCCGGTGAGTGCCACGCACACCGGAAGGTTGGCGAGGCACGCTGGGGCAAAGAAAATCAATGGCGGCGGCATCTTGTCGCTGCAGATATCCAGAAGGTAGTAAAGTCCTCTTGATCATAGGCCGTCAACTCCGGCGTGCTGCACGTAGATAAATAGACAGAGGGGTGAGCAGAACAAGCGATGAGAATTAGATCTAAAGGTCAGCAAGTACCACATACCTGGTACTACTACAAATGAATCACACCCCGGTGATGACATTTTCGGTTTAAAAAAAAAATCATAGGGTGTGATATCCTGTGGGGGGGGTGATATCGTATGTAAACCGGGTGATAAAGAGTAGCCCGCAGGGGTCACGAAGGGGGTGTGATGAACCACGGGGTGTGGTAGCACTTCCGCACACCCACAGGAGGGCGTAGGGGTGTAGTAATGAGTGGTGTGATAAAAATGGGTATGATAACACTGCCTGTAACGAATCGTACTGCTACCGCACACTTGAAAAGTGTGACATTGCGGGGGTTTCTGCGGGGGCCTGACTGGTGCGTGCTGACGCTTCTGCGGTACTTATGTGTGTTGCTGCGAGCGAGTAAGCAGCTGGCTGCTGAGCCCGTGCGGTGGCTGCCATATTGGCGCCTGTTGCTGTGCCAGCTGCTGCTGCTGTCAATTCGACAGCACCAGCAGGAGCAGTACCAGGAGGAGCCGCAGGTGTAGAATAAGTTTGCTCGGGTCGAAAGAACGAGGTGATCGGTCACGCCTGCACCGCTGCGGTCGCAGCAGTTGTCGAAGGAGCGGAGGTGCTGGCGGCGGCATCTTATGTAACCCGGGTGATAGTTCGCCTCCTCGTTTGAAATGCCAAAAAAATAGCACCGGGGTGTGGTTGTCTGTGGAGGGTGTGGTTTCTTATGTGGGAGTAGTTTATTATGTAGTATAGGTGAATACCATGATACTGTTGATACCTCCTCTACTTCACAGGCAGTCAACTTCGACGTGTACCGCTTGTGGATGGACGGGGGATAGTGGGCGGAGTGAATTAGCGCTAGGCGTTAGCAACTACGACGTGCTGTGATCGTAGACAGATTGCCGGATGGAGGTGCAGAGCAGGGGACATGAATTAGCCTTAGAGTTCACAAAGTACGTGAACATGATAGCATGATTCTATCGATACCTCTGATTGATCGTAGGTAGTCAACTTCAGCGTGCTGCTAGTAGATGGGCGAAAGGAGGCACAGAGTAGCGTGGTGAAGTAGCGCTAAACACAGGCAAGTAAGTGCATATAATAATAACTACCAAGGTATTAATAGTATCGGGGCACCGATTGTCTCTCTCTAGGGTAGAGCACTGCTTGATTTCGCACTAGTTTTCAACAATGTTACAGTAACTGCAGCAATCGTGTGTTTAGCGGTACTCTGCTATACCACGCGTATCATACCAGGTACCAAGCACTACAATGGGATCCGAAGGGTGCGCCAGCTAGCGTTGGGCTGCGAAAGCAACTGAGTTAAATCGACACACGACGCGTATGAAAATACGTGGAAGTGTGGTGAGCTAAAGCTTTATTTTTCCCCATCCGCCGGAGGATATAAAAAAAAAAAAAAGCAAGCAAATTGGCCCCGAACAAAAACTAGCACGGGTGCATATCATATTCTCCTTGGAAAGGAGTCATCGTGTTTTCTCATACGTACGACACGGATGTTGTTCTTGTTGATGGCATGCTTTCTGCTGGTTCAGATGCCTTTTTTTCCCCGAGACAGCACTAAATTCACGATCAGAGGGTAAAGTATCGAGTTGTTAGACATCTAACACGGGTTTTGCCTCTGCACTCTGGATCGTAGTTTGTGACCACAGACATTGTCTCTCTCTAGGATACCGATAACGAATCGGCACGGACACTGGGGGTGCTGGATGTCGATGGACGAAAACAACGGTTCAATGTGCAGAACAAATACATACACACACCAGAGAGAGAGTGTTATTAGTCTACTAGGGATGGTCGATTGCCACCGTTCTGGCGGTTGCGCTGGGTTAAGAATCCCGGCTTGTGTACCTTCACCCGGGATAAGTTGGACAGCACACCTCACCACAACAGCACACCCGGTGACAATATTTTTCAAGGCCAACATGTTATCCCGGGGATGTGATATCATGCGTGTTATTTACGGTATATTTATCGCACATCGCACACGTTTTTTTTTCTGTGTTTACTCCTGTATCCGAAAGTGCGAAAGCGTAAGTTGGCGGAAATCGACTGAAAATGGGCGAGCAGCGGGAATGCTGAATGAACCCTATGCGCAATAAAAATGAAAGCAAGTGTCGTGGGGGGAGAAGGGGAGACACCGATTCATGACTACGGCATGTCAAGAAGGTCGATGAGGGTAACACCTCCCACAAGCTGAGCTGGAAAGTGCACCGATGAGTGGTACTAAAAGATATCGGGCGGTGAAAGAAAATGCTCATGATTCGTTACACCCATATGATACGCTCGTACCAGTACTATTAACAGCAGTAGTGGGTAACAGGCAACACTGGACATAAACGTAAAAAGCAGTAGTGGATAACAGGTAACACTGGACATGAACGTAAGGGACGTTTATCGTTAACATTGCTGTCCAAACGGTCCTTACATTTTCGTAAAAAGTGGTATCACGCCTGGTGCCTGCCATACTACCTCACAGACGATATCCATCCGCCTCGCCTATAAAATAGTGAACCAGTCACTCAAAATACCACCCACTCCACACTTTCCGTGCACCTTCTACCTGCGGTGTCAACATAGATTGGAAGGATGCACTTCAGCGCTTGCCGGTATTGCTGCCGTGCGTGGCTCTACAGCAAGACAGTGCATACGATACAGATTTCGTAGCGTGGATGTACTCCTTTTAGAACTACACCCACATTTTCGAGCACAACATACTTGGATTTCATGTGGAATGTATTTCGCAGTTCTAAAATACGTCGTTTCGTGTTTGCGCTTATGCGTGCTTGTGTGTGCTTAACATTAAACCGTTGTGTCTAGATTACTCGGCGACATCCTTTACATTGTACACCCGTCGTATTTGCCGATTCTTCGTCCTAACGCTAACCCTAACCCTAATATTTCCTACCTGGTAAAGTTTAAGCTAAGTTTCTTGCGCTTGTGGGACCCTTTCTCTAGAGAGGGCTGGAAGTGTAGTCTAGTGTACTCAACAGCATTTACACGCGTCCAAAAAATGGCTCTCGTGATACTTCCAGTTTTTCCAGGAGGGCGATGCGATGATTGCAGTTGAACACCCGCACGAGTTAGAACACAGCAAGGCCAGACCTATAGCCCCAATGCCGCCCACTAGTGCCTGTGATGCCCCCAGCCCGATGCACTCCCAGGATTGCCCACTCCATCGTGTAGCAAATCAAAAGGTGTTGCAAATGGTGAGAGAGAAGGGAGGGGTTGGACTCGATTGCGACATAAACGTATCCAGAAGTCCAAGGAACGATACCCGACCGAAAAAATGTCAGCCATCAATAGTGGCAATGAACACCGATAACCATACCAGCCATGCATCGATCCTTCACCAGGCTTGGTGCCCTGCCGATGGTAGGCCGAGCGCTTTGCCCTAGCCCCAGTGCGTTATTTCTGGTTCGACCCCTTGGTATCTGTGACAGCGTGTCGGGCGAGCCCATTTTGGAAGATTGGAATAACATCCCACCTGCGGTTCGTTCGCCGCCGTTGGGCCGATGGTCGCCCACGATCCCCCTATGCCGGCCCCGCTAGGGGGCTTTTGTCCTTGTCCGCACTTGGGGTGCTGTGCGTAGGCAAGGGATCTTGCAGATCGCTTCTTTGCTGGTGTGTAATACAAGTTCTTCGTTGGTGCATCCCAGACCGGCTGTGGGGCGAGGAAACGAGACGAGGAAAGGCAAACAGGGAGCACTCAAAGGTTCGGAAAGGTTTGTTGTTATCAACCATTTGATCGCAAAATGAAACCGTTTTTACAGAAAACGAAATCAAGGATTTCGACGAAAACATGATACGGTCACCCTGTAGCCTGTTGAAGGATGTAGCTGTACAGCAGTCTAATAGAGATGCACCACAGAAAACGATGCATAAGCTACTCCATCCAAACTAGCAAAAATGTACACAGTTCGCACTCAACGCCGCACTTCTTGCACGCGATGTATGATATACTTGCTGCTGTGCTGCTACTGCTGCGCTAAATACTCTGCAAAGGCATTATTGCTGGTTCGACGACACCGTACAATAATAGGCGAGCGTGATCATCAGTCTAATAGTCCAACGTCATACATACGCGTAACGTTCTGATACTATCAGATAACTCGACAGTGGGCACGCTGGGAGCATGTGAGCATAATATTGCATAACGCAGTAGTCTAGAGAGATAGCAACATAAAGCACGATCGTTCCCACCGAGCAGCCGCGCGCCAGGTAAACGCCGGAACTCTAGAGTAGTAGCACCAAATAACTAATAACAATACCTGGTAGTCTAATACTGCCTACTCACACGAAGCAGCACCAACCGGCAAGGTCACGGCAGATCATTTCTGTTTTTACGCGACCAGCGTTGTACATACGCCGACATACGCTGCGCGGTTGGACGGAGCCGACATTTGAAAGAGACCCTGCGCCCATAGGCGCCTCAATCTGCAGTATAATATACCTGGTAATATACGCGGCAGCGGCTCTCGAGAACCGAGCACAAAAAGCGCTAGTCCGAACGAACCGCTACACTACAAAATACCGCGCACACTTTCTTTGCTGTTCTCCCGCATGACGAAATGAAAAACATGCAGAAAGTACGTACAAATCAACGCATGTGCGCCGCTCCGTCTTCGTTCCTATTATTAACATTACAATACTACCGTACCTCTTTCTCTGGTTCTCGTTCTTTTCTGCGATCTGAGACCAAACATGGTCGAGAAGATTACCGCGCAGTTCTAGCTATGCACGCGAGAATTCAACAACCGACGATTCCAATTCTCAGCCTGACTTGTGGTCAGTCCATAATAAGCAGACTCACTGCCGCCTCTAGCTGGAGTCTTGGCCCAGCCATAAGCTTGCCGACAGAGTGATCACGGGAACATGAAACATGGCATTCGCGAAAACGAGTACCCACCTGGTTCACCACTATTGTTGTGCTGTTGCGCCGCCAGAGAATGGCCCTGGCCCTCTTGGTCAAAGAGTTGAAGAGCCTCTCAATATGTACGCTGCACTGATTGTACTGTTGTACCTGTATCATACTGGCGACGACGAGACCACGACAATATCAGAACTAGCAGGTATGGCCTTCCGTACGACATCTGATCATACATACTGGTACCAATTTGGATACATATTTATTTGGATATTTGGTCATTTAATAACTTTTGTTCTTCATGCAGATCATGCGACATGCGATGAACATGACACACGTAAATACGTACTCGTACTCGTACGCGTACCCAGCTGCTGTTGCGCATGGCTTGCGTATGACATCATAATCGTACCGTACAAATTGGGATATTTCGGGTATTTGGTTTTTCTTCATAACTATCTGTTCATGCGAATCATGCGATGCATATGAAGAATTTTCATTCATCATTTTAAACAAAGCGGTTGCGTTGACATATGCTACCTGGTGTGATGTAGAGGAGAGGAACACCACTCAGCGATCACCCACTACATGCTAGGGTATGTTTTCGTGAGCACCACTAACACGAGTTTCAGACGTGGGCGCGACCACAATATCTTCGACGGCGTGGAAAATACAGGGCGTATAATCGTACATTATTAATAGCTAATTATGTGAAAAGGAATTACAGGCAGATATGTTAAATTGCGGTAGACCACACTACCAACCTATTACGTAGGGTATTTCGTACCTACCGTCCGCATGATCGCCTTCCAACCTCTGCCAAACGAAGTAGCATAGACTATGCCTAACGAAGCAACATAGTTGAGCGCGGGCACATCAAGCGTTCCTTTCAAAACACTGACGATTTGCACTTCTTCTCCTCGTGTTCAATGGTGGTGACATTGCATAACCACATCACCTCGCTTGCTGTATTTGAAATATGTATCTGAGGGTGCGCCAGCTAGCGTTGGGCTGCGAAAGCAACTGAGTTAAATCGACACACGACGCGTATGAAAATACGCGGAAGTGTGGTGAGCTAAAGCTTTATTTTTCCCCATCCGCCGGAGGATAAAAAAAAAAAAAATGTATCTCTGTCTTATAATCGGCGACCTCAGAGCCCCACATCGGCACGATAAGAAAACGTCGTAATACTACCTGGTTGCACATACATGTCGATTGGAATGTTCTATCTTGCGATCCATGTAAAATAACCAGTAGAGCTCACTACTTTTTCGACAACATGGTTGACGCACACCGTGTACGAGACGAAGGGGGTTTCGCCGTACATTGGTTGTTACGTTTCATTGGGTGAGGGTTAGGGCATACAATTCAAAAAGTATGCCAACCATGTTGTCGGAAAAGCGGTAAGGCACCCACACCACGAAGCTATAACAGATTGTTGTACTCGTATAAATCGACACACGACGCGTATAAAAATACGCGGAAGTGTGGTGAGCTAAAGCTTTATTTTTCCCCATCCGCCGGAGGATAAAAAAAGAAAAAAAAAAAAATGTACTCGTATATGTGAAATTAATAGGTGGGGACACAGAGTGCCCCCTGCAGGTCTGCCAATTGAGCAGGTCCTCGGAGAGTACTCACTTTCGTTCCTTCGTAGAGATGTAGCTTTATTCGTTTCCACCAGAGCCCGGGATAGCTTCTGAGATCGGAGGCGCGTGCCTCCGATCTAATTCCTAACTTCCCCGAATATAAACCGCCAACCTTATCATACGAAACCCATCCAAATGATCTCAAATTCGGATACCTACAGGCCTTTCGAGGCCGTATCTTAACACTAGCCCACCCTGATGAGTCGCATATGCAGAAATATGGGAGATTCGGGGAAACTCCGGTTCTACGAACTAGACCATGAGTCGAAGATGCGGCTCCTCAAACCCCACTCCCACACCTCTAACCGTCTGGCTATGGAGCCAGGAACACGCGAAGAAAAGCAGTAGAAAGAAAAGCAGACCCTACAGCAAGGCAATAGTCACCCATCAAAAACTTGCCGCATGCCGCCGGCGTGGCGGGGGGGCAGAAAAGGCTCTAGAACCTGCCGCATGCCGCCGGTGTGGCGGGGGGAGGGCAGGAAAGGCTCTACGGTAAACCAACCACAGAAAAGGTACTATGGCGAGGCGAGCCCTCGTCGATATAGAGGGGGACACAGGCGCTAATACAAGGGAGAAGTCATGCGAAAAACCTCCCGCGGGCCATCGGCAAGGCGGGGGGTTAGACGAGGAAACGACGAATACCCGGGATGAAGGTGTCAACACCTACAGCCCCGCTAGGGGAGGAAGTGTTTAGACGAAAAAAAAAAAAAAAAGCAGAACAAATACAACACACAAAACATAAAAGAAGACACACAGACCCGTACACTGGTCGCCCCCCGGCTCTGGGCTGAGGAGGGCGTCGGCAGGGCGAATTTGAATGACAAAAAGGCGACAGCCCTGCGCCTCAGATAGCGGCGTTTTACCCGAACCCTGACCCGGCACTGAGCAGGGGGTTCGGCAGGACAGAAAAGAGAAAAAAATGGAAAGAACCGCCCCAAAACTCGATGAAGACCCTCAGGACACTACGAACGACCCAAAGACAAAGACGCAAAACTCATACCTCAAAAAAATGAAGAACTATCGAGAAGCGGTGGTGGCTTGGAAGTCAACTGGCCACGGCCGCGCCTCGAGATTCGTCTACGTTACGTTGGATTCCCCGAGGAAACGCACTGGCGATGTGAACTTGCAAGCACCAAGAGCCTCGTACGGCTCCCGTTGAAGTCGTGTAGCGCGCCGGGGGAAGAGGGAGTTTAATCGGTCCCGGGTCGTCCATAAAGCGGACCAGGTATACCTTGTCCTCAGTAGTGCTCGCGCTGATTTTTCCTAGCCACCATAAACCATCGTCTCCCTTGTACCAAAAGTGGGCTCCCTTAAGGAGTACTGTGTCGTGGTAGCGACGGAGCCAATCGGTGCGGGGAACACAGGCGTAGCCCAGCGCTAGGAAACGTTCCCCGTTGTTGCGGGAGAGCTCACGCTGTGCCGCTCCGATCCGCATTCGGCAGTAAAGGCGGTTGGTTTGGCGGTGCTGGTCCGGGGTTCCGGTCCAATAACGCAAGATGTGCGAGCGGGAGAGGTGGAGGTCCATTTCCCGCTCCCAGGACGGTTCGGAGAGTCCCGCCCAATGCGTCTTGTATAGCACCGTGATGATGCCACCTCGCCCCCGTACCGACTGATGACCAGTGATCTGCTCCACCTCCAGCCGTTGGAGGGGAGTCGAAACGTCGTCTTGAGTGACGTGGTACGGCGGGGACGTCTTGGAAAATTTGTTGAGCACATACTGTGTCAGCCCCGCCGGTAGGTATTTGGGCATGTCCCCGCTGTCGTGGGGGTTGGCACAGGGTTTGCAGCGCTCGATTGTCACACGCTGACGAGCGTCCGAACCAGGCAGGTCGGAAGGGAGATCCAAATAAAGGAGGTTGCTCCCGAGCGGCGAGCCGTCCGGGGTCTCGGCGGCGGAGCAGGGACCGACGGCCAGGACCTTGTATGGGCCCGTCCAGTTAAGCGCGAGTTTGGCCTTGAGTACCTTGGCGTCGGTATTCGCCTTCACACCCTGGCGGATGGTAGAGGCAGAATTGTATACCCATGCCCAACCATCCACAGTGAAATTAGGTGCTGGACGCAGCGCGTCGGCGAGGGCGGAGTTTCTGCGGTCAACACGGGAAACGGTGAGGGCGTGGTGTGCGCGGACAATGTCGTTCGCGCGTTTTTTGCCGGTCGGTGGCCAAATCGCAATAGGCCAGGAGGTCACGGGCCAGACTCTGGTGTCCCACGACACGTTTGCGGTCGAAAATCGTCAGGGGGAGCCGTGGGAGTCTGCCCATGTGGACCTCGTTGGGCGCCAAACCCGTCGCCGCGCTGACAGAGTTGTTGTAAGCGAATTCGACGTGGGGCAGATGCAAGTCCCAGTCGTCTTGTCGCTCGTTGACGACCATAGCCAGAATTTGTGCCATAGTTTGATTTACCCGCTCAACGCCCCCGTTACAGTTGGGATGGTAGGAGCTTGTATCATGCTTGTGTACACCTAACAACTGATATACAGCTTGTGAAAGCTTGGAGCAGAACTGCAGTCCGTTGTCCGAGAGTATGGTGCGCGGGCACCCCCACAAGGGTATGTATTGGTTCACCAGGATATTGGCTGTACCTTCCGCGGTGAACTCAGCGGCAGTGACGGGGAACATGTCGGCCCGACGACTGAAGCGATCGGTGAACAGCAGGATGTAGGTGTTGCCTCGTGGTGTGACCGGAAGGGGGCCGAAGTAGTCAACACTGACGGCGATACCTGGACCTTCCGGCAGAGGCATTGTGATGATGGGCCAGCGGACAGTCAGCCGTGGGGTTATCCGCGCTTGGCACTTCAAGCAGTGGCGAAGCCACCACCGGGTACACACACTCATGCCAATCCACCAATAAAAACGCTCCAGCATGCGCAACGTGCGCGTGGTGCCAAGGTGGCAGGAGGCCGTCGAGTGGCAAGCTTGCATGATCCAAGGGCGCATGAGCAGGGGAACGTAGATGCGACCTGGCTCGTCGTTTAGCAAAGCAAGCAGCTCGCCCCACAGAGTTCGGTTTGTCGGAGCTTGTTGGCGGTAGTGTCGGGTTACGGACGAGTAGGACGATGTCGTCGTCGGTTGTATGTAGTCGACCCTTACCCGCCAGCTCCTAGGTGTCTGAGAGGGAGGGACGCTTGTGCAAGAGGTAGCACGCCAAAAAGTCGGGCGGCAGGACCGATTGCCGGCCGATAGAAACGTAACGCATCATGGCGTGGCACGTCGGCTCAGCGTGCTGCTCTCGCTTCCAATCGTAATGCGAATAACGCGCGACGGAATCAGCGAAACGCAATTCAGCAGCGTTGCGAAGGGCGTCCGCCCTTGTATATGCGGTCGGCGTGCCACCAGGAGAAGGCGTGAGCCGTAAGAGAGGAGTTCCCATATAGGCTCTGCGAGGTCGCGGTCGGACGGCTGTGGCACCGTGCGGACCGGCGAGTCGACAAGAGCAGGGGTCGCGGCGGCGACGGGGTCGGCTGCGGCCGTGGAACTCGCGACGGGGTTGTACTTCGTCCGCAAGATGGCCGAGGGGCCCCGCCGGGCCCGAATCCATAATCTACAGCGGGAGTGCATTACCCGTTGTTATCGCTGTTCGTCGGCGCGTCGTCGACGACGGAGGGGCTGGAGTGCCAAGCATGGCGGAGACGGACACAGTCGAACCGGTGGTCGCGGCGGGGGCCGTCTCCTGTAAAGAACTCCGGGATAGATAAGTCGGCTGTGCGATGGGCGTCGCTGCAGCCAGGGCTTCTGCGGAGCCCGTGCCGCCCTCGATGGGTATGGCAAAGACCGAAGCGAAAACAGTGTCGGCGGCAGGTGAAATCGACCCGCGGCCGGTACAGCCTTAGGTAGTGGCGACGGAGGCAGAAACACGAGCGACGAATCTCCCCGGGGAAACAGAAAGGCCGTCAATCCTTATACGTGGCTCGTGTTTGCGAAAATCGTGAAACGCGGTAGAGGTGAGAGGGAGCCCACCCAAGGCAGCATGTTCAGTGCGGGGCACGAGCCCACCCAAGACAGTGCTTTCGGCGAGGGGTTCGAGTCCACCCAAAGCAGTGCTTTCGGTGTGGGGCACGAGCCCACCCAAGACAGTGCTTTTGGCGAGGGGCGCGAGTCCACCCGAACTGACTCCTGGGATCGGCGAGGGGGGAGCGCGCAGCCCACGGGTCCGTAGGAGGTAGATACCGCTATCTCCAACGGGGTTGGGGCTTGTCAACCCCACGAGGTTGAATTTTTTCAAGCCACTGCGGTCGTACTCCATAGCAGGCTCTGGAAAACGGGCCGGAATCGGCGATGCCCTTGTCGCTGCCTTTGCGGTACTCGAGTGTGCAATCGAACGCGGTGACGAACTCAAGCTACCGCTGGACTCGTGCATTGAGGGTCCCCACTTTGCCAATGCTCCCCTATGTATTGCGGCCGGAGGATATGTGGAACTTTGTTCCCCTCAGTATCCTCGGAGGCGTTTGGGAACCCAAGCAATGCTGCAGGTCCCCAAATCTAGAGGAGTCCAGTGCCTCTCCGAGTCGAGCGTTGCTCGACTGATATACGCGATTTTCATAGTGAACGAAACGTCGTCCAGCGTCACAGTACCCTCGACGAAACAGGGGCAGTGTTCTGACATCGCAAGGTCAGGGCCGACGCTAGAAGCTATTTCCACAACTTCACGGCTTTTCATTGGCCAACGCGCCCGAGAAATAGGTCGGAAACGCCGAAGGGGAAGCTTTGCGAGCGCTGGCCGCTGTGAACGGTCCGGTTGCGGCGCGGACGAGATTTCTTGGTTCGTGCACTCGCAGTGCAGGTGCGGAACCGACTAGGGGAGGCCGGGTGCGCCGACCCGGTCTCATTGTCGCAAATAGTTGCGCGAACGGCAGAAAGTGCCTCACTGAGCAAGTTTTTCTCTCCCCCTGGCATGGGTTGTTGGCCCTGGGACCATCCGCCCGGAGACCCATGCCCCACACTGGGTTCAGAGGGCTGGATTCAGCCAGAAGCTTGTTGTCAGAGCTCAAAAGGTGATTTTTTTATGGCTGAATTCTGCGTGAATTTGGCGAAGGTGCCAGGTGACACGGCGTTTTGCTTCTCCTTGTCCCCAACAGCGGAGTCAAAGTTGCGCACGCCTCGACCGATGCGTTTGCGTGTGCTTGGACAAGGCGACGACATAATGAGCCCCACTGCTCGATGGTCTTGCAAAAACTTGGTCTTTTCGGCCATCATGTCCTGCTCCGCGCAAGAATATGGTACGTCGTCCACGGGAAACAAAGAAGGGGACCACGGTGGAAAATAGCATGGGGGCTGCCAAAATAACACAACTTTGTCTGTGGAGTATTTGAGAGAAGGTTCAAAAGCCGTGTTGAAATTTGAGGCTGCAATATCCCCGTCCGGGAACACCAGGCCTCGGGAGCACGACGCGAATCCGAACCCGTGGTATCTCACCTCGGGTCTTTCTTCGCTCGTTGGCGGAAAAGCGCGAGAATACGCTCTAACTGCGCCCGAAAAATGGCAAAAACCGACGGTGCAAACCCGTCGGTAGCCTCGTTGGACATTTGTGGGTCTGCAATGTCCCCTTCTGGGAACACCAGTCCTCGGCTATTTGGGCCTGTAATGTCCCCTTGCGGGAGCACCAGGCCTCGGGAGCAACATGCGAGTCCGAACCTGGGTTTCCTCGCCTCGGGTCCTCCTCACTCGCTGGCGGAAACTCGTAAGAAGCCGCCCTCATTGCACCCGAAAAAGAGTCCAACACCGACGGTGCCAACCCGTCGGTAGCCTCGTTGGGCATTTGGGTCTGCAATGTCCCCGTCTGGGAACACCAGTCCTCGGCTCTTTGGGCCTGTAGTGCCCCCCTCAGGAACACCAGGCCTCGGGAGCACGCGAGTCCGAACCCACGGTTTCTCGCGTCATGGCCTCTTTGCTTTTTGGCGTATAATCGCAAGAAAACTGCTCTAACTGCGCCCGAAGGGGCAGGGGCTCTGAGCTGTTTCTGCTTGACGAGAGGCGCGATTCTTCCGTAATTTTTCGGGAATAACGTCCAGCTGATCAGGCTGGAGGCCGTGGAGTCACCACTGGCCCGTCGCGCAGTGTCGGATCTTCTTCCTGTGCCACTGAGGCAGACGTAGCCTGAAACACGTGGGTTAGCGTGTTAAAAGACGAAGCAGGGTCCGTAAACCCTGTGGGCGTCTTCTGGAGCGGGGCTCGGGCAAGGCAATAATTTTTTACCCGAGGAGGCTCTCTTCCGTTATGTCTCTTGGAGAAGGGAGACGAGGTAGCTAATCTTGTCGACTCCTCTATGATGGAAAAAAGGACAGAGGGCCCGCTGTTATCGCGAGCAAACACCGGATCGAGCCTCGCGAAAGATCTCGGTGTTTTAGTGTTGGCCTTCCCACACCTCAAATCGACCGCCGCCTCGTGGTCAGAAAAAGTGTTTCGAGGGTTGACCGTCCCACACCTTAAACCGACCGCCACCGCCTGGTCAGGGAGAGGGGGGGATGAACACATACGCGTAAAAAGGCTACGCGCCGTAGCCGCAGCTATATTCTTGCGCGGCGCGTGCCTGAGGGGGGAACGCGCAGAGCGCAGGCCCCCGTGCCATGGTTGATGGGGGCGGCGTTTGAAGCGCGTACCCCCATTGCTGAGTTTATGCCGCGGCTGAGGGGTACGGCGCCGGAAGCGCGGTTCCCGTTGCCGAACTCAGACCATGATCGAGGGGAACGTCGCTGAAAGCGCGCGTTCTCGCCGTCAAAAAAGAAAGAAAGACAAGAAAAAAATTACCTGGCTGGAGGAAACCACGCTTGAAGCGCTAGTTCCCGCCGCCGGTACTACGCCGTGAGAATCGTCCGCAGACGGCGTAGGAGCCCGTGGGCTCTTGACAGAGGCAATCTGTGCTGCGTTACTGGACAGGCTAGCAACAGAACACGAGCATCTTCTGAAACCAAAATAGGTACCCACCGACAGTGTTGTCGACGGTGCCGTACCGCCGTCGAGCTGTCGATTGCCGTTACGGAATGTGCCAGGTTGGCGCCCAAATTTATTTTCACCCGGGTTGTGGGCGGCTCCAAAGCGCATTCGAGGAGCAGGAGCGGGGGCAGAAGAGGCGGGCGAGCGCAGGATACCACCATGGTGATCCGACGTGTATGTGGTATCGTTGTGACAGTTTACCTGGCCTTGATCCTGGAAGATGACGATTTTTCTTGTGGCTGTTCGGGCGAGAAGATTTGTCGTCTCGGCGGTAGCAGACCATGCGTGTTTGTCAACGTCGGTGTGCGTCATCGTCGCCAAGTTGGCCTAGTTCAGGGTTCAAGCAGCCACTCGCAGTAATGAAAGGATGCCTACAATGCTTGAAGGAATGGTTGTCTTCGTGGCAGTTGAGGCAAAGCCCCCGGTTTTCTCGGAGGGCATCAGCGCGAGGTGAAAGGAGGCCGCTCCAAAGGGGAGGGTCGTCTGTCGTAAACGAGGCCTTAACGGCGAAAACTTTTGCCTAATGATGCTCTTCTAGTGGCCAGCAGTTCGATGTGTGATCAAGCCAAGGGTCAGATGAATCATCGATGGGCATGGCAGTTGAATGATGGCTCGATCCCGTCTGCCACGAAAGCGACTGGGACGGCACTCGGCCCTGGCCGCGCCCATGATCGGCGGGCCGGGGCCCCGACAGGGCGCATGACCGCGCTCCCGTCAAAGAAACAGGGAGAGAAAAAAAATGTTTCGCCGTTGACGGCAGGTGTCTTATTAGTCACTAAACGCCCGCCACATAGCATCCAACGAGGCGTATGGCCGCGGGTTTGTTGCCTTCGAACCAGGGTACAACGCAGGCAGGAGAGCCGGAAATTGCTCATTCGCCGCCACCCGAACCACCTCCAACACCACATCCGTCCCCGGAGACAAAACACGCTCACTCCCCGTTAGCGGTGGGCATAAGTACGCGAAACTCCCCACTGAAATCAGAAAAAGGCATGCCGTTACACATTCCAAAAGTATGCAACTCAGTGTAGCCCTCCTCCGTGTCAACCCCTTCGAAGTGCGTGATCAGCAGACGCAATAGGAGGGTGAAAGCCTCAGGCCCAGATGCTCCTCCTGCCATGGCTTTTGACACTTTTTGCCTGCTACCACGACCACCTCGCTGTGGTCCGTGCTCGAGGACGAAGACGAGCGGGAGGAGGTTAACGAGCCGTCCCACGCTGAACGTCCTCTCGCGCCATTCCTCCGCCCTCCGTTGCCTCCGCCAGAGCTGCGACCAACTGTCCCGGTTGTTGGACCGAAGTTGCCCCCTCGGCGGCGCCCTCAGGCACACCAGCACTCGATGCGCTGTCACCCCCGCGGCGGTGGTGGTGGTCGCCACCCCCACCATTTTTGCCGCCACCCCCACGGTTACGGTCCCCGCGGTCGTGACTGTCGCGACATTTTCCCCGGTTTCGTTCTGCCAACTCTTCCTCCGGGGTTCGGCTAAAAGACAGGGTCGGGGTCCTCGTCGTGGGCTATCAGCAGGACCTTGACGAGGGCAAGGGTCGGGGCGGCTCTCGTCTGTCTAGCATAGGGCGTACAATCCACGCGAGCCCAGGCCGCTTCCACGGAGAACGTCCGCTTGCTGCGACGCCGACCTCTCTGACGGGAGGAGGGCGCAGGCCGTTTCCACCACCGCGGTCGCCAAGGCTGAGGGGAAGTCTACCCTCGGTGCAGACGCCATGCACGCGACGATGCCCTTGAAGAAGGCGTCGTTCCCGGGTCGTGGTCGCTGGGATGCGACACCCTGCGGGCGCGACGAAAGCAAGGGGGCCGCGGTAGCTCCCGCCGCAGCCGCCGAAACTGATTGGGCCAGGGCTTGTTGCGCCCTCTTCGCTACCAGGGACGCCTTCCGCGCAGCGGTCTTCGCCTGCTCGATATCTGCGTCAAACCGACGTCGGCGTGCTATCGTCTGGTTGGCGTCGTCGAGCGCCCGATGGGCCCGCGCCGCCGCGTATTCCAAGTCCAAGGGGGCGGCATGGGCGCCCCGGTCCCGGGAGCTCTGGGGGTGGCGCTCTGTCAAGCGCGGAGAGCCCAGGTGGCGGCGGTGGTGCCCTGTCGAGCGCGGGCGGGGGCAGCTGGTGGCGCTCCCCCGGGGCTGGCGAGAGCTGGCGTCGAGACGCCCCCGAGTCCGGTGGGGGTTGGTCCGTCTTCTTCTCAGCGCGAACCGGCGAATCGACCCTCTTGGTTGGTGGGAACGGGTGGAGGTATGGTGCTCCGTCTTCTGTCTCGTCACCGGAACCCGCCACCTGTGGTTCCCCCCGTCTCGAGTCGCGGCATCTCGAGCGAGCTCTCCCTGTCTCGTGGGCATCTAGGTTGGGGTGCGTGGAAGACCTCAGCCTGCCCCGAGTAGCCCGTTTCCTCAATGGTAGACATGTTGCTTGATATCTGTATGCAGGGCAGCGGAAGGAGGGGGTGTGGGAGAAGGTGGCGGGATGGGAACGACGCGTAAAGAAGCTATGGAGGCAGATATCTGTTGTGGTGTCCCTGCTGTAAGTAGCGGTATATCTGTGTTTCAGCAAACAGCAAGGCGTGGGCCTCGACTCCGTCCAGCATCAGTCATGGTAGCAGTCACGCCAACTAGCCGTATAAAAAGAGTACAGCAGTAAGAAGGGTACCATCCACCAAAACCGCAACATAAGAGCAGCGCCCAGTCTGACCGTAGGGTATACGGGTAACGCCCGCACGAACCGCAGTAAAAGCAGCCAAAACTGAGCAGCACCGACCCTAACCGCAGTGCAGGGGGTGCAACACAGTAAAGGTACGTCTGCAGCCATCGCACTTAAACAGGCATCATTCAACCTAGGCGGGGGGGGTAGCACAGGAGCGTCGCCCAAAACGCCGACGCTCATCGTACCAAAACAGGCAGCATTTACCTAGGTGCAGTGGAGGGGTTATCACAATAAAGGTTCGCCCAACACGCCGACGTTCATCGCACCAAAACAGGCAGCGTTCAACCTAGGTGTAGCGTAGGGGGTAGCACAGTGAAGGGTCGCCCAACACGCCGACACTCATCGCACCAAAACAGGCAGCATTTAACATAGGTGTAGTGTAGGGGTGGAAGCACAGTAAAGGGTCGCCCAACACGCCGACACTCATCGCACCAAAACAGGCAGCATTTGACCTAGGTGTAGTGTAGGGGGGGTAGAGCACAGTGAAAGGTCACCCAACACGCTGACACTCATCGCACCAAAATAGGCAGCATTTACCCTAGGTGTAGTGTAGGGGTGGAAGCACAGTAAAGGGTCGCCCAACACGCCGACACTCGTCGCACCATAACAGGCAGCATTTACCCTAGGTGTAGTGTAGGAGTGGAAGCACAGTGAAGGATCGCGCCGCCAACCGTATAAAAACGGGCAGCATCTGCCCCCACAGTAGTTTAGGGGGGGGTAGGACAGTAAAGGTTCGCGCACCAACCGTACAAAAAAACAAAACGGGCAGTATAACCCCCCCAAACAAGGTAGTTTCCCCCGACCGCACTAAAGAGGGACGGTCGCGCCTACAGTAGTGCTGATTGCTGCAGTATCACTGCTGTGTTAACAGGTAACGGCAATTTCAGCCGCACCAAGATGGGTAGTGTAGTACCAACACCAGCTGTAGAAAAATGTGCACGCCCACAGTCGAATAGAAAGGCTGTTTGCCCCCAAAGGCACCGCATCAAACGGGATGATCTCCACTGCACTATTAAAAGCTGTGGAGCGCAGTATCTCCGCGAACTGTGTAGTAAGCGATCTGTAACGGGCAGTAGCTGTCCGAGCATGTGCAGAGAATAAGAAAAAAAAAAAAAATCCCAGCGTAGACCTTAACATTATCGTGAAGGGCAGCACATGTACCAACAGCAGCAGAAAGGCAGCGTTTGCTTCCACAGTAGTATGGTGCTCAGCATCTCCGCCAACTGTAAACCGCATTTCAACTGGCAATACCCGTCGTGACAGCTGCAAAAAACAAAATGCAGCATTTATCCTAGCGGCTTTGTGGAGGGGCAGCACATGTACCGGCAGGAAGACGGCCTAACTCCCGGACAGCTGAAAAAAAAAAAATCCGTACCCACTCCCACCGATAAAGGGACAGTTACGTTGACAGCAGTGCAGAGTGCCGCACTGTCACAGCTGTGCATACACAGAAAGTGGTATTATAGTCCCCGCGTACCCATGAATGGTGGAATATAGGGCATCGCACACACCAACAGCTTTGCCCAAAAAAACCAGCACAGAGTTTCAGCGTTCACTAGGTTCGAGTTCTAGTCACGGGGGGGCCAGGACGAAGAAAAAAAACTCTCGAATCGAACTTGCAAGGAGTACTCGCACAGCAGTGGAGGGTGTCAGAGCTGCGGTGCTGTAACTGTGGACGCTGGGGCAGTGAAGGGTCGAGCTATGTGGTGGATGGGCAGGAGCAAAGTAGGCGGCTTGGCTGCTGTACAGTGACTTCTACAGCAGAGAATCCGGCGGTATATGGCAGGCATTGACAGCGAGCCCATTGTGCTGCACTGTAGTTGGCACCTCTGCAAAATGGTGGTTGAAGCTACGCGACGCACAGCAGTAGTGGAACGCTGTTGATCGAGAAAGATCGGAGAGGGGTCCGAGGTGCATCAAATTTGTAGCTTGTACTAAGTTCGGCAGAAAGGGAACAGCTGTTTTTTCGACGCACAAGACGGATCGACGAATGTACTGAAACCCATACGATAACGCGTGTACTGGAAAATTCGCCAAACGACAAAGCCCAAACATTCCACGAGCACCGCCTGTTCCTTCCCAGGTAGGATCACAAGGAAGGGGCCCCGAGTGACTAGAGCACGGTGCCCGTAGTCCAAGGAGGTCCCGCAAAGGGCGGTCTGGCTCCGACAGCAAAGGTGTATGCTGGTCGATGGGCTCTCTCAGCCAGCGAAGGTCATTCGAAGGATTGATTCCAGTATGCTTGTTCGGTGGCGTGTCGTTCATATGCCTCCGAGCCCCAAAACGCAAAAAAAAAGTACGAGTCGATGGCCGATCTTGGGGCTTGTGCTGGCAACTCGCGGAGATGTGCTGTGCAACATGCTGGCAGAGCGCGGAGCAAGCAAGTCTGATGGGTGGGGCTCGGGCAGTTCCACTGCGGAGTGGTCTATGACCAGCTGGCGGTGAACTGATGGGACCAAAGGCCGGGACGAGGAGCGTGCTCCAAAGAGCAGTGTCGTCCGCACGTACTCGGAAGGTGTCCTCTGTGTGGTGCGTGCCCAGCAACCAACAGGAGGGACCAAAATTCGAGACGAGGAGTGTGCTCCGCAGAGAAGTGTCGTCCGCACGTACTTGGTGTCGTCCGTGTGGTACGTGCCCGGCGACCAACAGGAGGGGCCCCTGCCATCTCATTGCTGCTGTAGTCGCCGTTGTAGGAGGAAGGGCGCTCCCTCCATTGAGAAGCCACCCGAGAAGGAACAGGGGTTGTGGGCTCGATGGAAAGCAAAAGCAAAATCGCTCGTACGAAAAAAAATCGGAGAGATTGGAGGAACGCTGCCACAATAGCATATCAAGCTCGTCGACGCCACATGTCAAATTAAAGGTGGGGGACACAGAGTGCCCCCTGCAGGTCTGCCAATTGAGCAGGTCCTCGGAGAGTACTCACATGCGTTCCTTCGTAGAGATGAAGCTTTATTCGTTTCCACCAGAGCCCGGGATAGCTTCTGAGATCGGAGGCACGTGCCTCCGATCTACTTCCTAACTTTCCCGAATATAAAACGCCAACCTTATCATACGAAACCCATCCAAATTATCTCAAATTCGGACACCTACAGGCCTTTCGAGGCCGTATCTTAACAACTATGCCTAAATGCATGCTCTTCGTCCTCGGGAGCACAAATGTACTTCACATGTTTGCGGTGTGTGCGTTCAAGTTCCTGCTTCCAGCATGTTTTTTTTGGGCCCTGCGCTCCTTTACATATTAAGTTGTAGTTTTCCTGTCTCTATCCTTGACAAGCGCGTGCCTGGTGTTTATGCACTGCGATAATTTATTATTGATGGTCGACTCAGAGAGAGTTATTAATAAGTGTACAGGTACTACCTGAGAGGTGGAAGGATATGCCAAGCAAGTCCTCCGACGTGTCCATCATGGACTGGGCGAATGGATGATAAAAACAAACTCATAATCATTATCGTCTCCATCCTTTACCGTTGTACTATATATGAACCTCTTGGCATTTCCAAGTCGCCAGTTGCGCCATTCGTGCTTCTTTTCCGCCTTTCTACTGAATGTTCATTCTTCCTTCCGCGAGCGAAGTCCTTGTATATGAGAAGAAATCGTTGGGACCACACTACTCCTAAACAAAACAGCACCACATAAAACGATGCGACAGGCAGCCATGAACACACGGCAGTCAGCATGACGAAACGACACAGCGATATAACAATGACACGACATAGTCTCTCGGCTAGGTATACACGCATGGCCATGCACGCATTTGTTACAGAAGCACGCCGCAAACTTCACGATCTATCGACCTACTGCTGTGCGAAAATCGAACAAAAACTTCGGGAGCACTTAATCTTAACCCATGGGTTATAAAACAGAACCACAACCCACACATCCAAGCGGTGGAAACCCCGGGGTGACACCCTTATCTGTCTCCTTTTAGGTTCTCGGGAGCCGTGTCACGCTTTTTCTAGAAAATTTCATGGAAATTCAAACTTCTTCTCGCAGAAACCACAAAGAAGACACACCATCACGCCCGCCACGACCACCACCAGAGGACAGACCGATCTCAAGCACATATCCGGCCTCGCAGAAGAAGGCTGCCATGAGCCAAACAGAGGCCCAGAAGATACAGAGGACAGACCGATCTCAAGCACATATCCGGCCTCGCAGAAGAAGGCTGCCATGAGCCAAACAGAGGCCCAGAAGATATCAGCAGCAGCAGAACAAGAAGAAGCGGAAAGGAGAGCAGCAGCACATCAACGCCGGGCCATCCCACAGGTACGGTATGAGACGCACCGCGGCGGCGAGCACGCACACCGAACTCGCCCTAACACCCAACGGCAGCAACACGCAGCTGCCTAGTGAGGTGCAAGAAAGATGTGTTGTTGCTGTGTTTCTCTCTTCCTCTGTTGTTCGTGTCTTGTCTTTATCCTAGTTTCTTATTAGTCTCCCGCACTCTCTCTGGTTCTCTCTGTGTTTCTCCCTCTTCTCTCTGTTTTCTGTATGTACGTCTCATTCTGAATTGCAAACGTATAGCAATAAAGTATGCTGCTGCACTGCGGTGTATCGTACCAAGTATATCATACCAAGGACGAAATATCATACAGCAGTACAAGGGCTCCGCATGGGCGCCGGCATGATCGCCGGTGCCCATGCTTCGGGTAGGGCAGGGCAGCACTTCGACAACTTAAGGTGTTGCTGTCCGAGTTGGCATGTATTGAACTTTAAAGTAATGCCAAGAGTTTAATACGAACATGGGATTCTGAAAGTCATGCTTTGACAAAAGAAAAAACGTAATATTATACAACAAAGGAGGCAAGGATAGGCGAAACAAACTATGTTAAATGCGCCGTCAAGTAAAAGTTGGCGTCTGTCAAACAAAAATACCGAAAAGAGTATTATAGTTGAGAACCTGCGTCGACTCTAGGCGAAACAAAAGAGGCCTTGGCATTAATGAAGAGACTGCACTGCTGTCCTCGTGGCAATCAATGGAGGTTCGAAGTCGACAGGATGCAAAGTCGGTTTGCATCAAACGTCGACATGAGGACATGTCAGCCGGCGAGGTTTTGGAAGAAGATTGCTTTGTTTGTTACGTGAAGGCTGTCGCATTGATTGGTCTGCGTGGTCGCGGGCGAGGAGGAAAACGTAGAAGAGGAGGGCGATCTCTCGTTGAGGCGGCGTTGTCTAAGATTGGTGCGGGGATGGCTTTGCTCGTACGGGAGGTTGGCGTAGCGCTTCTTCTCTGTTTCTTCTCGGGAAGGCGGGATATGTGTGTCTGCTGCCTTTTTTTCGTGGGGGCTTTCACGTTGTCGAAATCGGACGCGTCCCCTCAATGCATAAT
Source organism: Undaria pinnatifida (assembly GCA_012845835.1). Taxonomy (NCBI): domain Eukaryota; class Phaeophyceae; order Laminariales; family Alariaceae; genus Undaria; species Undaria pinnatifida. The sequence goes on from JABAKD010000023.1 coordinate 12,215,320, forward strand.
ATCCGGAGTGTCTCTACCATGACGACTGCTGATAATGCCGTGCGTATTTGCTAGAGACTGACATACTTCGAAGTATTATTTACTGGTAGTAATAATAATATACCTTTGCAACATTTTTGTTTCTTCATCCCATTTATTATCCCCGCACCACTCTCGCGCTCCCTCCCAGTAGTAACTCAGATCCGGGGTCACATAGCGGGCCCTCCTCCTCCCTCCCCACTTCGGCACGTGCTTTCATTTTTACCGCGAGGAGAATCGAGCATTTTCTTCCCTCGTCGACTCGCGTCGAACCAACCCACGCTGCTAGGCGCTCTCAGCAGTTGGTTGATCCCTTATTTTTTTTGCATTTTTGCAAATAAAGTCAAATCTCATCGTGGTGGGTGTCGAACTCAAGGACAACCAAACGTTAGTAGTATTCGAGGGTAAAACCACTATTATTTATAGACCACCGGGGCGGCCGGTTGACAATTAAAACAAAACAGGATATTTGCATTGAGACTACATTCCCTCCCCCATATTGTATGATATTACGATGGTTGACGCGATATGTATAGAATAAAGCGCCAAATACCTAAATATCAGCGTACGCGGAGTTTTAGATATCATGAATAACGAACGACCGCGACGGCAGAGCACGGCAAAGCATAGCGCTTCGCTCTGCTGAGCTAGCGGTGCGCTGCTGAGCTGAGCCGCAGGGCATCGCAGGGCACTGCACGGCGCTTCGATGCTGTAAGCTATAGCGCTGCGATGGGGTGCTGGACGGTGTCGAGCTGATGAGCCAAGCCCAGATCTCAGCCGATGAAGCTTCGTCAAGTACAAAACAATTGGTGCGAATTAAAGAAAAGCTAAAGCTGGACCGTTCCGCAACTAATGCACAGGCGGCAAATTAGCGGCAAATGGTAGGAGGTTCAACTTACTAGACAAAAAGGAAGAAAAATCGCAAAAAGGTTCAAAATCGTGCTGGCAGAAAAACCAAATTTGCAGGAAGCAGCTGAAAGGTCAAGAAACAGGCAATATTTCCGTTGTTGTTGTTGTTGTTGTTGTTGTCGTTCTCACATTAACTCGCATAACCAAGTCCGTGGTCACAGGACAGACTCCAGTCACTCTGGAGCTGAGGAATACCCTAGGGGAAAAACACAAACCAAAGGTGATACACGCATGAATCACAGCTGACGTGATTCATGCCTCCACCAGAAACATATAAAAGTGAAATCGGGGGTCAGTCTACGATGTGCCAGGTCCATGCTGGTGCATACGTCTCATTAGTCGCGCCTGGGAAAACCGACTATACCGCTTGCCACCCAAGAAAGACTACCACGCATATCTTACACGTGGTATCTATCACTACGCATACGCACAACAGACGCAAGTCAATTGGCAAAAAGGAACAAACAAAGAGAAAGGAAAGGAAATGGGTGCATGGGGGCAAGAAAAAGAAAAGGTGAATAAATTTTGGGGGGTCTACTGGCGAGTCTGCCACCAGAACGATGCCACGTGGTTTTCCGACGATCTACAGCAGTACTACGAACGACTTCCGATACACCCACCGAAGCACGGACTACCGGCGAATTACGCGATCGACAGCTGGCTGTGGTTGTCACGTGTCTCTGTGTTGGGGGCCCTTGTGCGCTGCCTCTTGTTGGCTCTTGTTTGGGTAAAACATGCGGTGTGCTCCATGGTCTGACGGCAGCAACACACCAGAATCAGAACGTCCGCTCGTACGACGTATCATTCTTACAGGAAATGTAATATTTTTCTTCTCTTTCAATAAGAAAATAAAACGGTTGTTATATATTGGACAGAGTGATGCGTGTACGACTAAACTTGCCAACGGCACTCGTACTGCACTTTGAGCTATCTGCTGTGGTTTTGGTTGCTACTAGTTGCTGCAGTATGTGCTAGAAGTTTCGCCCTTCGGCTACTGCTGCTGCACCTGAGGATGTTGTGTGTTTGCCAATGTTGTCAGTTGGCGTACATGCTCGTCGTACATACTGCTGTTCTCACCCAGTACGTACGGGTGTCCTCGTACCTCGACGGCACGACGACGAGCTCAAAACAGAAGGAAGGTGACATGAAATGGCGTGGACAATGGCCACATAGAAGCGAGCACAGCGGGATAGTTCGCTGCGAATCAACCGCACTCGTTCATGCCTACAGCAGAGACTGCCTGGAGTGTCAGCGGCCGTGCTAAAGCCAGGGCCAAAGGCCGAAGAGACGGCTCTTCTACCTGCTTGGTTTTGTCTCGAGATTATGTTTTATATATATTGGACAGAGTGATGCGTGTACGACTAAACTTGCCAACGGCACTCGTACTGCACTTTGAGCTATCTGCTGTGGTTCTGGTTGCTACTAGTTGCTGCAGTATGTGCTAGAAGTTTCGCCCTTCGGCTACTGCTGCTGCACCTGATGTTGTGTGTTTGCCAATGTCGTCAGTTGGCGTTCATGCTCGTCGTACATACTGTTGTTCTCACCCAGTACGTAAGGGTTTCCTCGTACCTCGACGGCACGACGACGAGCTCAAAACAGAAGGGAGGTGACATGAAATGGCGTGGACAATGGCCACATAGAAGCGAGCACAGCGGGATAGTTCGCTGCGAATCAACCGCACTCGTTCATGTCTACAGCAGAGGCTGCCTGGTGTGTCAGCGGCCATGCTTAAGCCAGGGCCAAAGGCCGAAGAGACGGCTCTACCTGCTTGGTTTTGTTTCGAGATTCTGTTACATGAAAATGTCATAATTCCATGGTTTGGGAGTTATTTTGTCACGAAACGTTTTGTGGTCGGTAATTTGTGTCGCGAAGTTGTTGGATATCGTCGGTAACTTGTGTCACGTTTTAGGTGAACCCACACTAAAAAATTGAATTTCCAGCTGACAAAACGAGCAGAAACAAAAGCAATAGAATGCCGAGCAAGAAACCAAACGAACTACCAGGTAGTAAAAAAGTACAGCAAAGAAACCAACGCTCGAGAGTATGCCACCGCAAAGTTCCAAACATTATCACGTACTGTTTGGAAATGATGATAAATTTGTAAATCATTCAGGCGTTGCAGCCATTAAGATTCAACAATTTTTCCAAAATTCCTCCTCGACACTCGCTCGTCTCGCTCGGCACCCGTCCGAGTTCACGTCGATGTGCGGAACGGACACGGCAGGGCGAGGGGCGTTGGAGCCGCCCCCCGAAGGCGGCGCTCGAACCAAGCCATATTCGACCGAGAATTCCAGTTCCGCGAATCGCATACTTAGGCCGAGACAAGAAAAACTGAATAAAGTCCATGACACCAAGGCATGATTTGATATATATTTATCATACACAGACAGGAGTAGATCGGGCGTCACAGATGGTGGACTGCTGCATCATACCCGTCCTCTCGCTGTTCGTATTTAACACAGTTGTTCAAACGCTTTCCCTTTCGTTTTATGCCGCTACCACTGCCGGTACCACCGCTGTAAAGATGTGGGGCGCGTGGCTATTGTGCATATTCCGTCCATGCCTGTACGCCTGTACCACTTTCAATATGTGGGGCGCGTTACCCGTTACTGCTGGACGCACATATCCCGTCCATCCCAACATGTACGTGTGGTATCATAGGTGACAGCAGTTCAAACTTTTTGCTTTCGCTTTGTGCTTGGTGCTTCATGGCATGGTGTTGTTGGAGGAGTTCAGGCCGGCGGGATCGGAGCTCCTCTCCCTCCGTGCAGGAGCTTCACCTGCACCTGCACCTGCACCTGCGCGGCAGCAACCCCTCCAATGAGCGCCGGCCCAGCACAGCAGGTGAACTAGAGGGCACTTGAAAATGACGGGCTGCCGTTGCCCCTACCGTGTCGACTGTAACCTCACGACCCCATGCCTGTACCTGCACCACTGCCAAGATGTGGGGCGCGTTACTGCGGTACATATTCGGTCCATCCCAACATGTGCGTATGATATCATAGGTGACAGCAGTGCTTCGAATTTGTTCCTTTCGTTTTGTGCTTGTTGGCGTGATGCTGTTGCCGGAGTTCAGGCCGGCGGGATCGGAGCGCCTCTCCCTGCAGGCGCTGCACCTGGAGCTGCACCTGGAGCTGCACCTGCACCTGGAGCTGCACCTGCGCCTGGAGCTGCACCTGCGCCTGAAACTGCACCTGAAGCTGCGCAGCAGCAACCCCCGCCTCCAATGAGCGGCGTCCCAGCACAGCAGGTGAACTACAGGGCACTTGTAATTGATAGGCTGCGGTTGCCCTTACCGTTTCGATTGTAAATTGGCGACTCCATGCCTGTACGACTGTCAAGATGTAGGGCGCGTGACTATCATACGTAACCCGTCCATCCCAACGTGTATGTGCCAGCAGTTGTTCAAACATTTTGCGTTTAGTTTCACTTCTTTGGTCCACAACAGAGTTTTGCGTAGTAGGGATGGTAGTTCCCGGGCGGCTGTTCCCGGGCGGCTGAAAACCAACCGTCGAATATGTGTTTCGCCGACCACTGAGCGCCGACCACTGATAGCATGCACCCCGGCAGCCAGTCAGAACTTAGGGTTTTATTGGCCTTCGTGCTGTTGCTTACGTTCGGCCAGGCGTACGACCCAGAAGCATTGCTGGTCAAGCTGAAGGCCATTCTGGTGGAGAACGGAACACTCGCAGAGGTGGAAGAAGAACTGCGCAGCGTGTGTGGGAATGAGGGAATTATCCTGGTTGTCGCTAAGCCGTCACGGGTGGACGACGGCTCGAGCAATAGGGTGGACTTTAAAAAGTTCGTTTGTCAGAGAGGTGGGAAAGGGAGGCGTGATCAAGAGCAGTACCTGCTCTGCTTGGACAACGGTAAGCGTATGCCCGGAGCTGGAGCTGTGTTTGCAGGGCATGTGTATATCTTGGAGTACTTTGTTGTTTGGGACGAGTACAGTGAAACGAGTAGAATAAAACGGGACGCGAGGGGCGTACGGCAAGTTGACACCAGCAGCCAGTGTTGCCAATGTTGTCTTTGTACTCACTGGTCACTGGCTTCAATATTGTGTTGCCTTCTGTGCGCAGTGCCTAGCATCACCCGCCGGAATGGCTGCGGTACAAGCAGGATAGGTTGCCTGTTTGAGGTGCGTGCGTGGGTGTTTGTGGGTGGGTGGCCTACGTTGGTGCCGGGGGCACTAGTGAATACGTGCGCGGTATTTCACAAATTTAGACACTTGTGAAAGCTCCTAGGTATCGTACGAGCGGAAGATTTGAGGACGTTGAAGTCACCTATGAGGCGTGCGGATAACACTCGAGTAAAAAACATCCAGAGCCACCACCACCTGAACACTCACGCCCTTCCCACCCCCTGGGGCCACGCCCTTCCCACCCCCTGGGGCGAACAGCCGCGACACACCTCAAACGCGAAACGAGTTGAAAGCATGAGACACCGTAACGAAATACAGTTAGTGCGTGGTATGTCGTTGCAGGTTGTCGTTGCCGAAATTGATCAAAGCTGAATACGAATGTGCACACATCTGTTCCTGTCTCATATGTTCCTGTCTTGGTCACGGACAAATTTTACTGAAGCAGGTCACTCTCAGGCACGCCAAGAGTCACGCCCATCCCTCGTTGCGAAGCTTGAAGCTCGAGCACAACCACGCCATTGACCGCGAGGCTATGGCGGTGAAAATGCGGCTGGCTGGGAAGCTCACAGGGGAGATGCAGGGACAAGTGGTAAAGCTGACTGGTGAGTAGGCAAGACCGCAACAGCAGAACGAATATGTTGTCATAATGTCGTACTCAATGCCAACGAACGTTCAGACAGCACCCATCAACTCATTGTCCCGCTTCTTGCCGTTAGGTATTGACGAGAATGTCTCATGTTGTCTCATGTCGTTGTCATGTTTTCACGTTTTACCAGCTGGGGGCATGAAGCCCATGGCTATCGTGGTGGTACTGGAGAATTTGCACAGTGAGCACGTGAACCGTCGCGATGTTCGAAACGCAGTGCAGGTGCAAACGGGAGGGGAGCAGACGTTCGATGCTACCGATGTCTACGAGGTATGTGGTCAAGTGTGAGGTGACCCCCCCCCTCGGGCCCTTGGGAAACTCTAGGAGGTGTCTCGGAGGAAGTATCTCTGTGGGGGGGGGGGGGTCAGGCTCGGCGTGTTGGAAGAACACTGCTATCCACATGCCCACTGGACTGACTGTGGTAAATCCCGTCCTCACCAGCGGTGCGCCGCCTAGCCGCCCGTGTACACGTAACTTTGGTATGCAGGGGTTGGCGTGGCAGCACAAACAACAACACGACCTATCATATAAGCATACAAGAACATTATTGAAGGCCCGCAGACCGTGAAATGCTTCAAAAGTATTGCATTTATTTTAATGTATCTCGTGGTGAACGGGCGGAATATAATTATTGGGTGTGCTTTGTCCGACTACGCATGATCGAGGACTGGCTGTTTGTCATGAACAGAACCCCTACCGCCGCTCGTTTCGGAAAATGTACGCTCTTGGGTCCCAGGTGAAGAGGGAAACTGCGGGCGGCGGAGTGTGCGAGATGAAGCTTGACGAGGGAGGCCGACTCAGCCATATTTTCTGGCAGACGAGGGAGCAGGTACGTACCCAGCGCTCGTAGTGTTTCAACCAGCAATCAGTGCCCACTTGTCATTGTTATGCGTCAAGACCGACGGGATGCAGCCATTTTAAAAGACGAATATGTCCCCTCAACCGCGCCCGCAGGTATCTCTGTGGAATCGATATGGGCATGTGGCGTTCTACAACGATACGGCCGTGAAAAACCGGTACCGTATGCCCATCGGTGTGTTCGCCGTCATCGATAATGACTTCCGGACGCGTATCGTCGGCCAATCCATCACAGTGGGCACGACGACGGACACTTTCATCTGGATGTTGGAGAATGCTCTTGCGTCTGGTGGCGGCAAGCAGCCGGGTATCTTCATCCAAGACGCCGATGCTGCTATGATGGGGGCAGTCCGACACGTCCTCCCGAACGCGACGGCCAGGCGTTGCTTGTGGTACCTGTACCAGGACATCCTCAAAGGTCTCTCCAAAGAATTGGGCTCCAGTATGCGTGCGTGAACCGGTTTTGCTTGGGGCACGTACAAAATATGACGCAGTTTGTATTGGTTTGACGGTCACTGGACTATGTCGCCTACAATGTTGAATCTCAAATCACACCCATGTACATTTTGACATACCAATTTGTTTTGGCTGTGCGACGGCATGTAAATGCTGCTCCGAACCCAACTTCCTCTTTGTTGTTTTCCCACAGGCCTTCATGGACGAGTTCAAGGTGGCTCGCCAGCAGACCTCCATGGCGAAGTTCGAGGAGAAGTTCAAGACCCTCACCGAGAAATCCCCCAAGGCAGACCATTACATGGGGGTGATCTACGAAGACCGGAGACGGTGGGCCGAGTACGTGTCCCCGCTAGCCTTCTCTGAGGATTCGTGGACAACGTCAAGAGTTGAAGGTGTGTTTCTACGTACGTGTTATGTTTTCCGCCAGACCGTGCGCAACCTTATCGCGCTGCTTGTTCGGTAGTGTTGGGATCGCGCGGGGAAATGATGACGTTCACGCAAGAGTCTTGCATTGGCGTGGTATCGTGTTGCAAGCAAGTGTTGCTGCGCATACGAAAAATACTTTCGTGCTCGTGGTTGGTCCTTTGGTCCTTGGGTATATTCCGTTCACCCGCAACACCACAAATCAGGCAGCCCCGTTCCCTACGCCCCCCCCTGAACCATGCCCGGCCATCCATGCACCTTTCCTGGCGGATGCATGGTTGGCTGTGTGATTTGATTCTTCTTCCGATATTCGTCTTCGGAGCGCAAGTCGTGTGACCCCCCCATAGTCGGCATGCTGTTTGTGGTTTTTACGGAGGAGGAAATGAAGGTGTCGCTCACCATCCGTTCCAAACCTCTCTCCGCATCGCTTCAACTCTCTCCGCATCGCTTCAAACGTTCGCACGTCCAGCTATTCGCTACGCATCCTTGCAGGGCAGAACGCGCTTATCAAGGAGAAGTGCAATGCTCGCACGCCTCTCGTGGACGTCGCCACGTGCTTCACGGGCCTCGTCGACGACCAGCGTGACTCCGCAATGCTTCGTGACGCCATTCAGCACCTGCCACCTGTTCGATTAGCCATTCCGGCGCCGACTGTGTTCAAGGGCGTGATGGAAGCCTCGGATTTCTCGATCGCCCCGTGGCCGCGGCGATTCATGGAGCAAGAGATGGGTACGGCTATTCTGTACTGCCAGCTGGGCGGGGAGATCGCTGGCCCGGAACGCGCGGAGGCGTTGAAACGCACTTTCGAGTACATCGCCGAGAAGCTTCGCGACGTCGTCTTCGTCTTCCAGGTTTGCGAGTCACGCGGCTCTCACACCTACCCGTACCTCGTAACGCTCTTCTCCGACGGTAGCCACTTGTGTCAGTGCCGTACACTCCAGGTCCTAGGGCTGTGCTGCCGCCATTTCTGGGCGGCCATGACCCACTCCCGACGCTTTCGATTCCACGTCGGGCGCCTACACGAGCACTGGCTGGCGGAGAAAGCGAGGGGCACACCAGAGGGTGATTGCCCATCTGCTGCTACGCCTAAATGGATAGCGGCCGATCGCCACGGAGGAGCAGCCGCAGGAACGGACGGCTTCCAAGGGACAGCAGCCTCCAGTGTCGGCGGGGGGTGGAAGGCTTTCGTGGGGAGCAGCCAGGCGATCCAGACGGTTCTGCTAGACTTGCCGGAGAAGGGCCCAACCGAACAGGATACGCAAGTGTTGTACGCTGATGTTTCCAAGACACTAGCGCTGACATGCAATATTCTTTCTGACAGTTTCTCGCCTGAAGCCGCCACAGCTCTGGTAAACAACTTTTACGGCTCCGTCCGTACCCAAGCATAGGTGCAGACGGGAGTAGGCGGAGTGGGAGGGTTGACAGCCTTCGTCGGGAACCCGAACACTGTTCGCCTGCCCCCTAGAGCAGGTAACTACAGAAAACCTGGTGCGGCGGAAGGAAGGGACACCAGGGCGGGTAGCAGAAGAACCGCCACTTCTGGGTCTTCAATATATGGGGGGTTGTTGTTGTAACTAAATATAACTTCAACCGGCGGGATGAACGTCCTGACGGAGTGCTTTTCGCCTTTCTTTTTTGTGGTTTTCATTGGCGCCTTAATAAAGCCGTTACGTTAGTCACTAAGCATTCGGTTGTTTGGGTACAACGGTGTTAGTGACGATGTTGTAGCCGGGTTCGTTACAAAGGTGAAACGCAGACGAATGTAATGAAACAAAAAACAAGCTGTGCTTCAATACCAAGAATGGGTCGAAATATACCCAATTTAGGCAATATTTTGAAATGTTTTGAGATTTGTTTGAGTTGTTTCTTGAGATGGATCAAAACAATGCATGAAAACGTCCTAGTGCAATACCCTGCCTGCTCGCTACCCATGGACTCGCCCCCCAGTACATCTCCACCTCGCCGACGGGGCCCTGAATTGTCTTTGACGTTTTGCTAAATTTCTGAAAATAAAGACAAACACAACACATATAGACTATATATATCTTCTATAGATATATAGACTACAGATATATTCCAACACCTTTTCGCCACGTTCTTTCCCCTGTGAAGGGGGCGAAATACACCCATTTTCGGGCCGACTGTTCGTTTTGGCGGGCATTCGGCGGCATGGTTCGTGTAATAGAATGTCAGTATAGCTGGCAATAGATTCGGTAAGATAGCTCACGGAGTCATGGTATATTGGACCACAAGAAGATTCTCTTAAATGGAATATTCTTAGTGGAGCGGACAACCCGTAGAATCTAGCTAGCTTATACCACAAGAGCGTTCTCGGTAATGGAACGTTCTTCCTCTGGACAAGATAGAAAGAAGTAAGCGCGTTAGGCGCTCATGGGCATATAGAACATCTAAGAGAACGTTCCTTGTACGTTCCATAGGTGAAGGTCCAGAGGAGAGCACAGCAGCAATGCTGGGGCGAAGCGAACTGTGTGAGCTTCACGCCACCCCTGTGCTCTCACTCCTTCTCCTCCTCTTCACCCTGCTCCTTCTACTTTCCTGTATCCTCGAGCTTCTCATAGCTCAACGCCAATAAAAATGAGAAATCTATAAAGAAGAACCGGTGCTGTCTCCAAGCGAAGCTGATACCCCTGCGTCCTTTCCCTCCCACCTTCCGGTACCACGACTCCTTCACAAATGGCTTCGTCGGCAGGACCGGCACTATCTGCATTTTTGGTGGAAGCTCGTGAAAGTTTCCGTGGAAGATATGGAAGATTCCACGATTTCCACGGAAGCTTCCATCGCTTCCATGAAAGATTTCATGGAACCAATGGAAGCTTCCACGCTTCCATGCCGTGGAAGCTTCCATGAAAGCTTTCACGGAAGCTTCCATGAAAGCTTCCACGGAAGCAACTTCCACGGAAGCTCTCACGGAAGCAACCTCCACGAAAGCTTCCGCGGAAGCTTCCACGGAAACAACTTCCACGGAAGCTTCCATGAAAGCTTTCACGGAAGCTTCCATGAAAGCTTTCACAGAAGCTTTCACGGAAGATTCCACGGAAGCAACCTAACCCTAACCCTAGGCTTCCATGGAAGTAACTTCCATGGAAGCTTTCATTACTTCCACGAAAGCTTCCATTACTTCCATGAAAGCTTCCATGGAAGCTTTCGTGGAAGTTACTTCCATGGAAGCTTTCGTGGAAGCTCCCGTGGAAGTTGTTTCCATGGAAGCTTTCACATCTTCCATGGAAGCTTCCATGGAAGCTTCTATTACGTCCATGAAAGCTTCCATGAAAGCTTCCGTGCAAGTTACTTCCGTGAAAGCTTCCATAACTTCCGCGAAAGCTTCCATTACGTCCATGAAAGCTTCCATGAAAGCTTCCGTGGAAGTTACTTCCGTGAAAGCTTCCGTGAAAGCTTCCGTGGAAGTTACTTCCGTGAAAGCTTCCACAACTTCCGCGAAAGTTTCCATTACTTCCATGAAAGCTTCCATGAAAGCTTCCGTGGAAGTTACTTCCATGGAATCTTTCGTGGAAGCTCCCGTGGAAGTTACTCCCGTGGAAGCTTTCATATCTTCCATATCTTCCATGGAAGCTTCCACGGAAGCTTCCATGGAAGCTTCCATGAACGCTTTCATGGAAGCTATGAAAGCTTCCATGGAAGCTCCCATGGAAGCTTCCACCGCTTCCATTGCTTCCATGGAAGCTCGAAGCTTCCATAGCTTCATTATTCTCCATGGAAGCTTCCATGAAAGCGATGAAAGCTTCCACGGAAGCTTTCACGAGCTTCCACGCAAAATTCGAGTAGTGCAGGAGACCGCATGGTTCAAGCACAGGCCGTAAAAAAATGAGTTTAACTCACACAACGCTGAAATATTCAACAGTAACGTCGAAAAACGTTGAAAAACAGATCGGACACCGTAAAGGACCCGTACAAATTTGAATTTTGGTATCCTCACTTGTGAGACAGACGAAGTTATCACGTAATAATCTGCAATGAAAAAAGTTCGTTATTATGCTGTTGCAGTTCTTGGGCAGTTATGCGGTTTTCAATTTCCAGCGCACGCGAATAGGGGAGGGGGAGTGTAAGGACCATCCCCGGGTTTCCATAATAGAATTACGCTTGACATCCCCAGAACAAACAGCACAATTGAGAGCATATCAAACAAAACAAAACAGATACGGAAGCGTATCTGACCGAAACATGCCTCAATAAACACCTATGCACTGCCCAAAACAAAAAGACAGCAGGAAAATATCAGGACTTTTCACGGGTCATGACCCGACCCGCGGGTCGGGTCAAGGGGGTTTCAAAATCTCGCGGGTCGGGTCTGGTCGGGTCATCACGTTTTGAAATCTCACGGGTCGGGTCGGGTCTGGTCAAGAGGTGTTCAAAATCTCGCGGGTCGGGTCGGGTCATGACCCGCGAGATACGGGTCACTTCGCAGGTCAAGCCATGATGACCCGTGAGTTGTTTTGGGCTGACCCGCGGGTCAAACCCGCGGATCTAGCCGGCGGATCCACCTTTTTCAAACTTACAGCTGAGAGCCACGTTGATGCCGTGTAGGCGCCCCGCGGGTCGGGCCCGCGGGTCCGCCAATAAAATACAAACATTTCGGCTTCCTGCCTCCCTCGTGCCGATGCTCCGATCATATGTCATCACAGCGTGCAGAACAATCACCAGGCAGTACCCCTAGCTACTCGTACCAAGGCATACAGCAGTGTGACGCGAATCCCCTACCTACTGAAGCCGTAACAACAGCAGTAATATCACGGTCATACCAGTACGAAATGTGACCAAACGTAAAAAGGCAAGGAAAGGCAGTCGTCGTCGAAGCAGCAGCAGCAGCAGCAGCAGCAGCACTGACTGGCAGCAGCAAGCACCAGCAGCAGACCCCGGATTCTCGCGGATCTCAGCCCCTGCTGACAGACCCACCGCCCCAGTTGTGGGCTTGCTGCCGGAGGCGGCTCAGCTAGGCTGCTTGCCGGGGCTGGAGACTGCACAGATAGAAGATAGCTACAGCAGTAATAGTAGTAGTAGCAAGCTCGAGAATTATCATACCAGTACGAAATGTGACCAAACGTAAAAAGCAAGAAGAAGAGTAGCCGTTGTCGAAGCAGCAGCAGCAGCAAGCAGCAGCAAGCAGCAGCAGCACAGCAGCAGCAGCAGCAGCACCCTGACAGCAGCAAGCACCAGCAGCAGATAACGCATCCTCGCGGATCGCAGCCCCTGCTGAAAGATCCACCGCCCCAGTTGTGGGCTTGCTGCCTGAGGCGGCTCAGCTAGGCTGCTTGCCGGGGCCGTAGATTGCACTTGTAACTTATAACTAGCTCGCTCTTCGATTCGCTCGTCGGGTCGACCCGGCGGTCTAACGGTACGGGCATGTCCATGCATGTGGGTTGCGGTTTATTTCTTATTCCTCGCGCGCACACCACATGGCATAATCATCAGCTGCAAACAATGCCGGTAAAAAGCGCAGAGAACACGACATACTGGGAAAAGTATGAGGAACCAACGACCAACCAACCGACCGAGGTATACATGCTTTGCACGGGCGGGTGGGTGGGAACTTGAACTAGTCTGTATCACACCTTGGACCTGTAAGCTCTGACTCTGCTCCCCTACGCGCTCCGCGTGCAGGTCGTCGCCTACACAGCTGGGCCAGGTGTGCCCAATGCTATCGCTCATACGACTATGAATTACCGCATTGATCTGATTGGTCAAACTTCTTACGTACGTACAAAACCCATATTTTCTCATACTTCGATAATATTCTGCTTTGTACTTTGCTTTCGAAGTTGTATTATGTTAATGCGCAACCCCCCGCCCGGAGAGGGGGGTTGGAGATGGGAATACCCCGGGGCTGCCCCGCCGGCAACCCCACGCTAACATCCGTATACACGAGTCAACTCCCAACCCAACTGGCGACATCGAACTCTCGACGCCAGCCTCCAGCACAAACTGGTAGCTGACCCGTATTACGAATGTAGTCCCACCCCCCCCGCCCCCCCCTACCCTCGAGTCGTAGAGTGCACACGGGATAACACACTTCTTTGTAATCCCGCGTTTGCCTAACTAGTCAACGCCCATCGGCCCTCACGCTGCAACACCGCCGGTGTTGCACCACCTGCCGACAAGTGCGTTGCGCCTCCAATCCTCAGGGAGTGCAAGGCGTACTCCTCCGCACGCGCACCCGCCAACGCAACCACTTTCCGCAAAGCTACCGTCGCTTGATGTTGTGTCCACATGGACCATCTGCCATTACCAACGCCACACGCAAGCAAGGGGGCCGAGGAGGGAAGAAACAAGTAGCAAGACATCAATTCAATCATTAGATCGACGGCGCCGCCACCTTCCCCCACGCGCATCGACGGACCCTTTCGCACATGCGTGACAACCGCCCCTTTACGCAGTTGGTCACCCTTCCACCCGCGAAACCGAACCTCAACATGATCCGCGGTTGACCACTGCGCAGCAGTAAGCTGAATATTTCCGCGAAAGAAGGCAACATCAGCACGCCGCAAACAATAAAATCTCGTGAACTCGTAACCGGGTTTCCGCGAACATTTCTGACGCGCGAGTCATGAGACAGAACGAAGCGCACAGGGCCGGCCACAAAACACGACCCCCGGCACGCCACGTGGGGATCAGCTTCTCGCCCGCGAGCAGCATATCCCACGGACAGCACGCATATTAACGAGGACGGAAGCGCGATCCCAGCGTGAGATACCGTCCGCGGCAACGTTAAAAATACCCCCTACGTGTTTCGCGTCAAAGTGCCAACCAGAGGACAATTTGAGCACACCAAGGAGGCGCATCAACGCGCCCGATCTTGGCTCCTTCCCGCCTCGACAACGCCGCACCCACTCTGCGGCTGCTTCGTTGTCGCCACGCCACAACACGCAGTCCCCCAACGCGGTCGGGCGCTCGGCGCACGGAGATACGACGACCCACGGGGAGACGACCATACCTTGTAGTTCGAGGACGTTAATCGATATATCGTTCTCGCCTGCAACTGACTTGCTCGACCCGCAAAATCGAGATCGTTCCCCGGCGTCAATAACGTATCTCCAGTACATCCCAGTTTCAAGGCAGAAACCTCCGACAGCGGTTTTGGATGCATCCGAAAACAGAGTACGTTGGGAGGGGTGCTCAAGCAAATGATACATCGGAGCCGGCAAGGTTCCTCCGCGCGCGTCCAATCCCTCCTCAAAAAAACCACCGCCAAAACTCAAGGTTCCCTTGAAACTCGGGTCCCAAGACGAGGCGCCGCCTGAGGTTGGCCGTACGAAAACCAAAATCAGCTCCGGCAGATATGCGCGGCATACCTACCGAAGCCAACAAACGGTTCACGAAAAACCGCCCCGGACGCACAGCAAAGGAGACATGTATAAGAAAGCCAACGAGCTGCGACACCTGCCTCGCTGAAGCAGTTGTACGAGACAAGGGCCACTCCGCAAGGAGATTTTGCAGCTTGAGGCGCTTATGGGACGGAAACGTAACCGTAAGCGCCTCCGTGTCAATGATCCAACCCAACACCTCCAGTTGCGTGTCCCAGTCAATGATTTTTCTGGCGGACAGGAGGGGCGGATCAGAGACACCACGTTCGCCCAACAAGCGAAAATGGTCCGATGCCAGCGACTGGACAGCGCGCAAACAACGGCGACCGTCCGGCCACCATTGCAACTCGACGACAATGCCATCGTCTACGTAATACCTCACAAAGAAGTAGTTCCCGGCGTTGCCACCAGAGCCAGAAACAGGCCCACAATCACCCGGGATAAAGACAACTGGAACCCCCCGCGGCGGGGAAATTCCGACGTGCGCGATGGCAGCAGCCCCTTTTTTGGGAAACATCTGCGCCTTGAAAACCGAAATCAGATCCGGCAGATATGCGCGGCATACCCACCGAAGCCAACAAACGGTTCACGAAAAACCGCCCCGGACGCACAGCAAAGGAGACATGTGTAAGGAAGCCAACGAGCTGCGACACCTGCCTCGCTGAAGCAGATGTACGAGCCGAGGGCCATTCCGCAAGGAGATTTTGCAGCTTGAGGCGCTTATGGGACGGAAACGTAACCGTAAGCGCCTCCGTGTCAATGATCCAACCCAACACCTCCAGTTGCGTGTCCCAGTCATTGATTTTTCTGGCGGACAGGAGGGGCGGATCAGAGACACCACGTTCGCCCAACAAGCGAAAATGGTCCGATGCCAGCGATTGAACAGCGCGCAAACAACGGCGACCGTCCGGCCACCATTGCCACTCGACGACAATGCCATCGGGTACGTAATACCTCACAAAGAAGTAGTTCTCGGCGTTGCCACCAGAGCCAAAAACAGGCCCACAATCACCCGGGATAGAGACAACTGGAACCCCCCGCGGCGGGGAAATTCCGACGTGAGCGACGGCAGCAGCCCCTTTTTTGGGAAACATCTTCGCCTTGAAAACCGAAATCAGATCCGGCAGATATGCGCGGCATACCCACCGAAGCCAACAAACAGTTCACGAAAAACCGCCCTGGACGCACAGCAAAGGAGACATGTATAAGGAAGCCAACGAGCTGCGACACCTGCCTCGCTGAAGCAGATGTACGAGACGAGGGCCATTCCGCAAGGAGATTTTGCAGCTTGAGGCGCTTATGGGACGGCAACGTAACCGTAAGCGCCTCCGTGTCAATGATCCAACCCAACACCTCCAGTTGCGTGTCCCAGTCATTGATTTTTCTGGCGGACAGGAGGGGCGGATCAGAGACACCACGTTCGCCCAACAAGCAAAAATGGTCCGATGCCAGCGACTGGACAGCGCGCAAACAACGGCGACCGTCCGGTCACCATTGCAACTCGACGACAATGCCATCGTCTACGTAATACCTCACAAAGAAGTAGTTCCCGGCGTTGCCACCAGAGCCAGAAACAGGCCCACAATCACCCGGGATAGAGACAACTGGAACCCCCTGCGGCGGGGAAATTCCGACGTGCGCGATGGCAGCAGCCCCTTTTTTGGGAAACATCTGCGCCTTGAAAACCGAAATCAGATCCGGCAGATATGCGCGGCATACCTACTGAAGCCAACAAACGGTTCACGAAAAACCGCCCCGGACGCACAGCAAAGGAGACATGTATAAGGAAGCCAACGAGCTGCGACACCTGCCTCGCTGAAGCAGTTGTACGAGACGAGGGCCATTCCGCAAGGAGATTTTGCAGCTTGAGGCGCTTATGGGACGGCAACGTAACCGTAAGCGCCTCCGTGTCAATGATCCAACCCAACACCTCCAGTTGCGTGTCCCAGTCATTGATTTTTCTGGCGGACAGGAGGGGCGGATCAGAGACACCACGTTCGCCCAACAAGCGAAAATGGTCCGATGCCAGCGACTGGACAGCGCGCAAACAACGGCGACCGTCCGGCCACCATTGCAACTCGACGACAATGCCATCGTCTACGTAATACCTCACAAAGAAGTAGTTCCCGGCGTTGCCACCAGAGCCAGAAACAGACCCACAATCACCCGGAATAGAGACAACTGGAACCCCCCGCGGCGGGGAAATTCCGACGTGCGCGACGGCAGCAGCCCCTTTTTTGGGAAACATCTGCGCCTTGAAAACCGAAATCAGATCCGGCAGATATGCGCGGCATACCCACCGAAGCCAACAAACGGTTCACGAAAAACCGCCCTGGACGCACAGCAAAGGAGACATGTATAAGGAAGCCAACGAGCTGCGACACCTGCCTCGCTGAAGCAGTTGTACGAGACGAGGGCCATTCCGCACGGAGATTTTGCAGCTTGAGGCGCTTATGGGACGGCAACGTAACCGTAAGCGCCTCCGTGTCAATGATCCAACCCAACACCTTCAGTTGCGTGTCCCAGTCATTGATTTTTCTGGCGGACAGGAGGGGCGGATCAGAGACACCACGTTCGCCCAACAAGCGAAAATGGTCCGATGCCAGCGACTGGACAGCGCGCAAACAACGGCGACCGTCCGGCCACCATTGCAACTCGACGACAATGCCATCGTCTACGTAATACCTCACAAAGAAGTAGTTCTCGGCGTTGCCACCAGAGCCAGAAACAGACCCACAATCACCCGGGATAGAGACAACTGGAACCCCCCCCGGCGGGGAAATTCCGACGTGCGCGATGGCAGCAGCCCCTTTTTTGGGAAACATCTGCGCCTTGAAAACCGAAATCAGATCCGGCAGATATGCGCGGCATACCCACCGAAGCCAACAAACGGTTCACGAAAAACCGCCCTGGACGCACAGCTAAGGAGACATGTATAAGGAAGCCAACGAGCTGCGACACCTGCCTCGCTGAAGCAGATGTACGAGACGAGGGCCATTCCGCAAGGAGATTTTGCAGCTTGAGGCGCTTATGGGACGGCAACGTAACCGTAAGCGCCTCCGTGTCAATGATCTAACCCAACACCTCCAGTTGCGTGTCCCAGTCAATGATTTTTCTGGCGGACAGGAGGGGCGGATCAGAGACACCACGTTCGCCCAACAAGCAAAAATGGTCAGATGTCAGCGACTGGACAGCGCGCAAACAACGGCGACCGTCCGGCCACCATTGCAACTCGACGACAATGCCATCGTCTACGTAATACCTCACAAAGAAGTAGTTCCCGGCGTTGCCACCAGAGCCAGAAACAGGCCCACAATCACCCGGGATAGAGACAACTGGAACCCCCCGCGGCGGGGAAATTCCGACGTGCGCGATGGCAGCAGCCCCTTTTTTGGGAAACATCTGCGCCTTGAAAACCGAAATCAGATCCGGCAGATATGCGCGGCATACCCACCGAAGCCAACAAACGGTTCACGAAAAACCGCCCCGGACGCACAGCAAAGGAGACATGTATAAGGAAGCCAACGAGCTGCGACACCTGCCTCGCTGAAGCAGATGTACGAGACGAGGGCCACCCCGCACGGAGATTTTGCAGCTTGAGGCGCTTATGGGACGGAAACGTAACCGTAAGCGCCTCCGTGTCAATGATCCAACCCAACACCTCCAGTTTCGTGTCCCAGTCAATGATTTTTCTGGCGGACAGGAGGGGCGGATCAGAGACACCACGTTCGCCCAACAAGCAAAAATGGTCCGATGCCAGCGACTGGACAGCGCGCAAACAACGGCGACCGTCCGGCCACCATTGCAACTCGACGACAATGCCATCGTCTACGTAATACCTCACAAAGAAGTAGTTCCCGGCGTTGCCACCAGAGCCAGAAACAGGCCCACAATCACCCGGGATAGAGACAACTGGAACCCCCCGCGGCGGGGAAATTCCGACGTGCGCGACGGCAGCAGCCCCTTTTGTGGGAAACATCTGTGCCTTGAAACGTAGAATGGGTGTGAGCATGCTCGAGCGCGCATGCCATCAACCCCCAAAACCCCGGGCTATTACGCCACCCAAATTGCAAGCGTAAATCCACGACGACGCGATCTCCGAACACGTAACCGACAGCCGGCGCACCTGCCGGGTAAAACAAAATCCGTCGAGACACATCTTTGACGTCCACACGGCACAAGAGGATTCGAGCACTACTACCGTGGGTCTGCCTCGAAAGCATCACCCGTAGTAAAACCTCACGAAGCACGTGGCCGAGCTCGGACGGCGGCGCGGAATCAAATTCCGTGTCACCGTTAACACTGGTCCGACCCCCCGCGCGCGCAAACGTGAGATCGTGAATAATCCGAAATTTGGGTTCGAGAACGACGCTAAGTGGTGAAATACGAAGCCCCAATTATTTCGCCAGCGAAAACAGTGAGGGGCCGATTGTGGACGTGAGTAGGGCAACGTCGCCCTGACACTGTCTCAAGAGGGGGGAGTTTACCATGGCGAGATGACCGAGGCTCGCGGAGCTTTGCTCGGCCATCGACTGCACCACAACCGCCCGAGCATCCAACCAAGCGTCGACCGCAACTATTCGCAAGGCACCCGAACGTACGCCATCAAACGCCCCTTGTACACGCAGCAAGTCAGCCGGCAACTCACGCACACGCACACAAGAAACCGTACCTTTCTCGCCGAAGGGGACCGAGCCCGGAGCCACCGCCACGCGAGCACGCCCCACACCCCCATCGCCAGCCAAAGCTACCAACGCACACCCACGCAGCCCCCCTCCTACACATTGGGTGGCCGGCCGGGCACCCGCTCCCGCGCTGGCCCCCGGCGCCGTCACCGATCTACCAACGGCAAGCTCAGCAGCCGCCGCCCCCAGGTGTTGGCCCAACCGACAGGAAGGGACCGTGTCCTCATCCAGAACCAGCGCCGCCACTACCACCCCCGGACCCACCGCGGGGCTCTGAGCGCAGCACCAACGCCCGCGACCCACCAGCCGGCGCCGCCGAACTGCCACTGTCACGAACAGCATCAGGTGAAGTGGCGTCGGCCGGGGGAGCCGAATGCAAGAATTTGCAGTTGGAGACGAAGATCGTCGTTTACCATCATGCTCATGACAGTCCGCGCCGCGGAGCCAGAGAGCAGGAAAATATTGCTGAGGGTGTGCCGGCGTAGGTCGGCAGACGCTGTCGTGAAGGCGGTATCGATCGTTGCCACCCTCTCCCGGCAATGGCGGTCGCCGTCGCTGTCGAGGGAAAACCCAACAGACAGGACCGCCACAAGAGCCTGGCGCAAGAAATCGAGGCGGTCAGCGACCATCAGCAGGTGGTCGACCATCCCTTCCGCGCGCGGCCCGTACGCACGAACGTCAAAGTCACTGATCGCGCGGAGCTGGGTAGCCACTGCCGTCGTGACGTTGACGGCCTTGTCTACGAAGGACTGGATATCCGCTGCCGAGTCGCCAATGTTGGGAGGTATGCGCCCGCGGAGCACCCAATGTTTTCTGGACGCCATCTTTTTCCATAGCGCAGTGTCGTCAGTTAACTGCGACCTTTGGACGTGGCGCTCCGTCGCGTCCCCACTGTCCCGCGGGGCCGGCTGCCGATCGGCAAAGTCGTCTATGAACTGCTGGAGCATGGCCTCGACGTGCTCGGTTTTAGACGCGCCACCAGCCACGGCATCCTGCAGGGTTTCAAAGGAGGCCAGCAGTTGATCCATCGTCGACTTGAGGCGGAACACGTCTCCATCTATCCGAGCAAACTCGCCAGACACCTGCCCTTGCCAGTGCAGCACTTCAGCCGATGTTACCCCCGCAGCCTCGGACACAGCGGGACTGGGGCTGAGCAAAGATGGTGCCGCGGTGGCAGACGTAGCAGTAGCAGCAGCCGAAGCGGCTGCGGCACGGCGACCTTCGGACTCAGCTTGCACAGCAGCCAGAGCTTCGGCACGGCGTTTGTCAACCCCAGCTTACACAGCGGCGACAGCAGCATGAGCCTCGACTCGCGCAGCAGCCGAGGCGGCCTGATTAGGACCGCGTACAGCAGCAGCCACGAGAGCTTCAGCCTCCGGTGACTTGCACTCCTCCATCGTCGGGGAGTGCACGAACTTAGACTAGCCTTAAACTAGTCTAACTTAAACTAGTCTGTATCACACCTTGGACCTGTAAGCTCTGACTCTGCCCCCCTACGCGCTCCGCGTGCAGGTCGTCGCCTACACAGCTGGGCCAGGCGTGCCCAATGCTATCGCTCATACGACTATGAATTACCGCATTGATCTGATTGGTCAAACTTCTTACGTACGTACAAAACCCATATTTTCTCATACTTCGATAATATTCTGCTTTGACCCGTGACTTTTTGACTTTGACCCGTGAGAAATGTCACGGGTCAAGTTAACATGGCCCGCCAGACGACCCGAATCTCGCGGGTCACCCGGATTGTCGCGGGTCGGGTCGGGTCGGGTCAGGACGATTTCAAAATCTCGCGGGTCGGGTCGGGTCGGGTCAAGACGTCTCGAAAATCTCGCGGGTCGGGTCGGGTCAGCTGACCCGACCCGACCCGACCCGACCCGCGAGATTTGACCCGACCCGTGAAAAGCCCTGGAAAACATAAACATGTAAGCATACTGTGTAAAGGCCTATGTAGCACAAACGCACCCATGCACACGCCTCCGCCATATATTCACATTCATGTAACAATGAACATCGACCGCGCAGGGCGGACTTTCACCGTCCAACGACGAGCCATGATGCCTCAACGACCCAACACGCCTACTACCAACCCCCAATACTTCAGACCCACCCTGCGCTAACGCCGTCTCTCCCTACGCATTCACCCGTTACGAAGCCATTATTTTCGCACCACAGCCAGATAGGGTTGTATTCCTTTGTCCTTGCATCCTCACACTCGAGCCACACCTTGACATCGAAGGGGCACCCGTTCTTAGTGGATCATTCAAGTACGTCCAATACACAATATCTCCCAGCGTAAACTGGCGTGAGGGCCTTAAAAGGACAATGGTTATCCCGCAGCCATTCCTTAACACCGATGTCCCGGGGTCTTGCGTGCGTGTGCTTGTTGAAGACAATGCTCCAGGTGCAGCTCCAGGCGCAGGTGCAGCTCCAGGTGCAGGTGAAGCTCCAGGCGCAGGTGCAGCTCCAGGTGCAGGTGCAGCTCCAGGTGCAGCTCCAGGTGCAGCGCCTGCAGGGAGAGGCGCTCCGATCCCGCCGGCCTGAACTCCGGCAACAGCATCACGCCAACAAGCACAAAACGAAAGGAACAAGTTCGAAGCACTGCTGTCACCTATGATATCATACGCACATGTTGGGATGGACCGAATATGTACCGCAGTAACGCGCTCCACATCTTGGCAGTGGTGCAGGTACAGGCATGGGGTCGTGAGGTTACAGTCGACACGGTAGGGGCAACGGCAGCCCGTCATTTTCAAGTGCCCTCTAGTTCACCTGCTGTGCTGGGCCGGCGCTCATTGGAGGGCTTGCTGCCGCGCAGGTGCAGGTGCAGGTGCACGTGAAGCTCCTGCAGGGAGGGAGAGGAGCTCCGATCCCGCCGGCCTGAACTCCTGCAACAACACCATGCCATGAAGCACCAAGCACAAAACGAAAGCAAAAAGTTTGAACTGCTGTCACCTATGATACCACACGTACATGTTGGGATGGACGGGATATGTGCGTTCAGCAGTAACGGGTAACGCGCCCCACATATTGACAGTGGTGCAGGCGTACAGGCATGGACGGAATATGCACAGTAGCCACGCGCCCCACATCTTTACAGCGGTGGTACCGGCAGTGGTAGCGGCACAAAACGAAAGGGAAAGCGTTTCAACAACTGCTGTGTCACATACGAACAGCGAGAGGACGGGTATGATACAGCAGTCCACCATTTGTGACGCCCGATCTACTACTAATATTAATACTGTCTGTGTATGATAATGCTGTATGATACCTCGTACATGGTATGATATACTTGGTACGATACACAGCAGTGCAGCAGCATATTTCATTGCTATACGTTCGCAATTCCGAATGAGATGTACATCGTCCAGAAAACAGAGAAGAAGAAGGAGAAGCAAAGATAGAACCAGAGAGAGTGCGGGAGACTAAGAAAAGAGGATAGAGACAAGACACGAACAGCAGAGGAAGAGAGGAACACAGCAACAACACATCTTTCTTGCACCTAACTAGGCAGCTGCGTGTTGCTGCCGTTGGGTATTTGGGCGAGTTCGGTGTGCGTGCTCGCCGCTGCGGTGCGCATCATACCGTACCTGTGGGATGGCCCGGCGTTGATGTGCTGCTTGCTGCTCTGCTTTCCGCTTCTTCTTGTTCTGCTGCTGCTGCTGCTGCTGGTATCTTCTGGGCCTCTGTTCGGCTCATGGCAGTCTTCTTCTGCGAGGCCGGATATGTGCTTGAGATCGGTCTGTCCTCTGGACCATGGTGGTGGTCGTGGCTGGCGTGATGGTGTGTCTTCGTTGTCTTCTTTGTGGTTCCTGCGAGAAGAAGTTTGAATTTCCATCCAATTTTCTAGACAAAGTATGAGACGGCTCCCGAGAACCAAAAAGGGGACAGGTAAGGGTGTAACCCCGGGGTTTCCAAGGCTTGGATGTGTGGGGTGTGGTTCTCTTCAATAACCCATGGGTTAAGCTTAGGCGCTCCCAAAAACTTCACGATCGATCGACCGAAAATATACGGACCGTTTTCGTACTGATTTGCAATGTCGTACGATCCTTACATTTACTGGGAAAAAGAATACAATAAGTCGAGGAGAAAAATTATTTCCCCACGCCCAAACTAAACAGAACCACACCAAACGATGGGACAGGCAGCCATGAACACACGACAGTCAGCATGACGAAACGACACGACGACAGCATAACGACACGTCACACTGTAGTCTCTCGGCTAGGAATACACGCACGACCATGCACGCTTGTCTCACAGCAGCACACCGCAGCGTTGACCTACCGAAAATGTACTGCTGTGCAAATATTGAACAAAAACTGCACGATCTATCGACCGAAAAAATAAGGACCTTTTTGGTAGTTATTTGCAAATTTCGTACGATCCTTACATTTATTTATCGAAAAAAAGAGTACAAAAAACGGTGCCATACCTCGCAGCAAAACTGCAAGCCGTGGCCCAGGTTAGCTTCAATCCTGTCCATGCACAACTATCCGGGTAGCCTTGGCAGCCCGGGTAGTCGGCCCGGTTCGGGTGGTTGCTTTCCAGCAGGATGAGCTGGAGAGCGCACCGAGGACAGTTCTCGGCCAGAGGGGTGCTGTTTCTGTTGTCACGAGGTGTACCTGGAACTTAGCCAGCAGCTTCAGCCATGGTCCGTCGTTGACTGCAGTCGGTCGTTGACTGCGTTGAAGTTGTCACGGGTCTGCGGTCGGGCTTTGACTGCGTCGAAGTTGTCGTGGAGGGTGTAGCGTGTCGAACCTGTCTGCGTCGATGTTGTCTCGGGGCTTTGTTTTTGTAGCGCGCAGGGTGCGCGTGCACCCCAACTTTTGGCTTTACAGCCCCCGAATCCCTTCCTATACTTACTTCAAGTAAAATTGTCCCCAAAATGGGGTTCCAGTTGTGAAAAGGAAGATGTCATCCTCAAGATGAACGCCGCACGAAGAAATCGCGAAAAAAACTTACGTACGTAAAATAAAAAAACCTCTTCCGGGGATTTATCACCAGAATCAAAACCAGAACCAGAACCAGAACGAAAATATGCGAAACCCCGGGGATTTTTCTTATCCGCCATCGCCGAAAAAAAACAAAATCGAAACTTCAAATGCTTGCCACGCGCGACACACTGCACGGATCGCGCTCAAACCTCGCGCAAAGTGACCGCGCTGCTGATGCGTGTCGACACCAACCATAGCGTGCGCGGGCTAAAAGTGCGTGTACGAAGAGATATGATCAAAAGCAAGAAAAAAAACACAATTATACGTATTGTCTAGTCTACATATGTACAGGGCCCGATTTTTAGTCTCATGGTCTACAGCAGTACGTACACCCTCTCTGCCTTGTGACATGTATCCCGACTCGTCTCACCGAGAACTGTGGACCGGCCAACAGCACCTGCCGGAGGTTCGGAGAAGCCGTGGTAGAGAAGATGGTACTCGCGACGGGTGCTAGAGTAGTAGTAGGTTCTGCCGCCACCGTCGTCCGCGTGTGTCTAGACTACAGACGTGACGTGCGGTACGCGCCACTAGATCGACCCTTCGCCCTCCAGGTATTATGAAAGTCGATCAATACAAACTTGTCTCGCTGTCTTCTACACGCAGAAGTCAAGATAAACCCAAACCAGAGGGACCAGCTATACCTAAGATGGGACCCGAAGGGTGCGCCAGCTAGCGTTGGGCTGCGAAAGCAACTGAGTTAAATCGACACACGACCCGTATGGAAGTGTGGTGAGCTAAAGAGCTTTATTTTTCCCCATCCGCCGGAGGATGAAAAAGAAAAAAAAAAAACACACACACACACACAGCTGTAAGAGTGAAGGCAGATCAGCTCTCTCCTTCGCGTCCTTCGTAATCTCGTACGAGCTCGCTGCCCTCACTGTCTTGTGCCGACTGAGACTGGACGCTTCCTGAGTCGAGCTCTCGCGTCGGCCTGTTACGCAAGTACTATTCCCTTACTCGAATTTAAACCGCCTCACAAACGCCAGTTTCCTGCGGAAACCTACAGTTTGGGTCCCGCAGATCGAGACCTGGGGAATTTTTTGTAAGGATCCAGCGATATGATTGACTTGCAGGCAGCAAATTCGGCAAATGAAACACGAGCTTTGTAAGGATTTTGTAAGCATACAAGGGCTCCGCATGGGATCCAGCGATATGATTGACTTGCAGGCAGCAAATTCAGCAAATGAAACACGAGCTTTGTAAGGATTTTGTAAGCATACAAGGGCTCCGCATGGGCGCCGGCATTCGCCGGCGCCCATGCTTCGGGTAGGGCAGGGCAGCACTTCAACAACTTAACGTGTAGCTGTCCGATTTGGCATGCATTAAACTTTAAAGTAATGCCAAGAGTTTAATACGAACATGGGATTATGAAAGCCATGATTTGACAGAAAAAAAAAGTAATATTATACAACAAAGAAGGCAAGGATAGGCGAAACACACTATGTTAAATGCGCCGTCAAGTAAAAGTTGGCGTCTATCAAACAAAAATACCGAAAAGAGTATTATTGAGAACCTGCGTCGCCTCTAGGCGAAACGAAAGAGGTCTTGGCATTAATGAAGAGACTGCACTGCTGTCCCCGTGGCAATGGAGGTTCGAAGTCGACAGGATGCAAAGTCGGTTTGCATCAATTGTCGACATGGGGCCATGTCAGCCGGCGAGGTTTTGGAAGAAGATTGCTTTGTTTGTTACGTGAAGGCTGTCGCATTGATTGGCCTGCGTGGTCGCGGGCGAGGAGAAAAACGAAGAAGAGGAGGGCGATCTCTCGTTGAGGCGGCGTTGTCTAAGATTGGTGCGGGGGTGGCTTTGCTCGTACGGGAGGTTGGCGTAGCGCTTCTTCTCTGTTTTCTCTCGAGAAGGCGGGATATGTGTGTCTGCTATCTTTGCTTCGTGGGTACTTTCACGTCGTCGAAATCGGACGCGTCCCCTAAATACATAATATCCGGAGTGTCTACCATGACGACTGCTGATGGTGCCGTGCGTATTTCCCAGAGACTGACATATTATTTACTGGTAGATATAATCATATACCTTTCTTTGCAACATTTTTTTTTCTTCATCCCATTTATCATCCCCGCACCACTCTCGCGCTCCCTCCCAGTAGTAACTCAGATCCGGGGTCACATAGCGGGCCCTCCTCCTCCCTCCCCACTTCGGCACGTGCTTTCATTTTTACCGCGAGGAGAATCCAGCATTTTCTTCCCTCGTCGACTCGCGTCGAATTGTACCTAGCAGGCGCTCTCAGCAGTTGATCTCTTTTTTTTATTGCATTTTTGCAAATAAAGTCAAATCTCATCGTGGTGGGTGTCGAACTCAAGGACAACCAAACGTTGGAGGTATTCAAGGGTAAAACCACTAGACCACCGAGGCGGCCGGCTGACAATTGATTAAAACAAAACAGGATCTTTGCATAGATAGAGATTACATTCCCGCCCCCATATTGTATGATATTACGATGGTTGACGCGATATAGAATAAAGTGCCAAATACCTAAATATCAACCTACGCGGAGTTTTAGATATCAGGAACAACGAACGATCGCGACGGCAGAGCACGGCAAAGCATAGCGCTTCGCTCTGCTGAGCTAGCGCTGCGCTGTGGTGCGCTGCTGAGCTGAGCCGCAGGGCACTGCACGGCGCTTCGTTGCTGTGAGCTATAGCGCTGCGATGGGGTGCTGGGCGGTGTGGAGCTAATGAGCCAAACCCAGATATCAGCCGATGAAGCTTCGCCAACTACAAAACAAATGGTGCGGATCAAAGAAAAGCTAAAGCTGAACCGTTCCGCAACTAATGCACAGGCGGAAAATCAGCGGCAAATCAACTTACTAGACAAAAAAAATGAAAAAATCGCGAAAAGGTTCAAAATCGTGTTGGCAGAAAAACTAAATTTGCAGGAAGCAGCTGAAAGGTCAAGAAACAGGCAATATTTCAGTTGTTGTTGTTCTCACATTAACTCGCACAATCCAGTCCGTGGTCACAGGACTGGTTCCAGTCACTCTGGAGCAGAGGAATACCCTAGGGAAAAACTCAAACAACCCAAGGTGGTACACGCATAAATCACAGCTGACGCAATTCATGCCTCCACCAGAAACATATAAAAAAGTGAGATCGGGAGTCAGTATACGATGTGCCAGGTCCATACCGGTGCATACGTCTCATTACTCGCGCCTGGGAAAACCGACTATACCGCTTGCCACCCAAGAAAGACTACCACGTATATATCACACGTAGTATCTATCACTACGCATACGCACAACAGACGCAAGTCAATTGGAAAAAAGAAACAAAGAACAAAAAAGAGAAAGGAAAAGAAATGGGTGCATGGGGCCAAGAAAAAGAAAAGAAAAATAATTTTTGGGGGGTCGACTGGCGAGGCTGCCACCAGAACGGGATGTCACATGTCACGTGGTCTTTCGACGGTCTACAGCAGTAGTACTACGAACAACTTCCCATACACCCACCAAAGCACGGACTACCGGCCAATTACGCGATCGACAGCTGGCCGTGGTTGTCACGTGTCTCTGTGTTGGGGGCCCCTGCCCTGCCTCTTGTTTGCTCTTGAGAGTGATGCGTGTACGACTAAACTTGCCAACGGCACTCGCACTGCACTTTGAGCTATCTGCTGTAGTTCTGGTAGCTACTTGTTGCTGCATTATGTGCTAGACGTTTCACCCTTCGGCTACTGCTGCTGCACCTGATGTTGTGTGTTTGCCAATGTCGTCAGTTGGCGTTCATGCTCGTCGTACATACTGCTGTTCTCACCCAGTACGTACGGGTTTCCTCGTACCTCGACGGCACGACGACGAGCTCAAAACAGAAGGAAGATGACATGAAATGGCATGGACAATGGCCACACAGAAGCGAGCACAGCGGGATAGTTCGCTGCGAATCAACCGCACTCGTTCATGCCTACAGCAGAGGCTGCCTGGAGTGTCAGCGGCCGTGCTAAAGCCAGGGCCAAAGGCCGAAGAGACGGCTCTACTTGCTTGGTTTTGTCTCGAAATTCTGTTATATATTGGACAGAGTGATGCGTGTAAGACTAAACTTGCCAACGGCACTCGTACTGCACTTTGAGCTATCTGCTGTAGTTCTGGTTGCTACTTGTTGCTGCATTATGTGCTAGACGTTTCGCCCTTCGGCTACTGCTGCTATGTACACCTGCTGTTTTGTGCTTGCCAATGTCGTCAATTGGCGTTCATGCTCGTCGTACATACTGCTGTTCTCACCCAGTACGTGCGGGTTTCCTCGTACCTCAACCGTACGACGGCGAGCTCAAAACAGAAGGAAGATGACATGAAATGGCATGGACAATGGCCACATAGAAGCGAGCACAGCGGGATAGTTCGCTGCGAATCAACCGCACTCGTTCATGCCTACAGCAAAGGCTGCCTGGAGTGTCAGCGGCCGTGCTAAAGCCAGGGCCAAAGGCCGAAGAGACGGCTCTACCTGCTGCTTGGTTTTGTCTCGAGATTCTGTTGCGTGAAAGTATCATGATTTGGGAGTTATTTAAATTTGTCACAAAAAGCCTTGCCGTCGGTAATTTGTGTCACGAAGTTGTTGGATATCGTCGGTAACTTGTGTCACGTTTTAGGTGAACCCACACTAAAAAATTGAATTTCCAGCTGGCAAAACGAGCAGAAACAAAAGCAATAGAATGCCGAGCAAGAAACCAAACGAACTAGTAAAAAAGTACAGCAAAGAAACCAACGCTCGAGAGTATGCCACCGCAAAATTCCAAACATTATCACGTACCGTTTGGAAATGATGCCAATTTTGTAAATCATTCAGGCGTTGCAGCCATTAAGATTCAACTAACTTTCCAAAATTCCTCCTCGACACTCGCTCGTCTCGCTCGGCACCCGTCCGCGTTCACGTCGATGTGCGGAACGGACACGGCAGGGCGAGGGGCGTTGGAGCCGCCCCCCGAAGGCGGCGCTCGAACCAAGATATATTCGACCGAGAATTCCAGTTCCGCGAATCGCATACTTAGGCCGAGGCAAAAAACTCCTGACCAAAGTCCATGACACCACGGAATGACTCGATATTCAAGGAATGATTTTATATATATTTACAAGGGGCTACGCCGGCGGCCTGGACGGCCGCCGGTCGCAGCGCAGGATACTAAATATTAAGAGGGTAAGAAGTAATGCCAAGAGTTAGACGAAGTTTGTTAATTCATATATGGGAGATACTGGAAAGGGAAAATGCCGACATTTTTTTCCCGATTTCCCGTGTGCGGCGGAACAATGCGAGAAGGCAGCCTGGAAATTATGGGAGAGCATGGCGGTTCACCCCAGCTGGGTGAAGCTCTGCGTTGCTACGCAGAAAGGCGCGGCCACAGCTGCTGCTGTGCATATACCTGCTGTGCATATACCATTTGTAGCTTCGTGATGCTGCTGTGCATATGCCATTTATAGCTTCGTCATGCTGCAGGCTCATCATAGCTTCAGCTACTGCTGTACATCATGTACATGTACGTGCTGCTGATTTATACGTGCTGCTGTAGGCTACCGGGGGTTCAAAAATATTGAGAGTTCGCAGTTCTCCACGACGCCTAGCTGCTGCTGTGCATATACCATTTGTAGCTTCGTGATTCTGCTGTGCATATACCATTTGTAGCTTCGTGATGCTGCTGTGCATATATATACCATTTGTAGCTTCGTGATGCTGCAGGCTCATCATAGCTTCAGCTACTGCTGTACATCATGTACATGTGTATACGTGCTGCTGTAGACTTCGTAGTTTTCCACTACGCCTGGGTGGCATGTGTTCTCGGGGATTACGAAATTTTCTTCCCCACATCCTAGCACAAACCTCGCTTAGTGGCCTTTACAATGGCGACGCCGGCCAGGTAATCGACCCCCCCCCGTGTGTCGGAGGTCAGAGAACACGTACCGAAGAAATAACGCGAAGACATTAGCCCTGTGTGCAGACTACGCACCAAACGTCTCACAGGGCACGATTTTTCGGAGATCTCGTCGTAGATCTCGACGTCGAGGCCTCGCGCGCGCGCTACGGCGCCGAGCGGGCGGATCAGCTGAGCCGGTGGTTGAAAAGGCGAGGCGGAGGCACGCCTCAGCGAAGAAACCGCGCGGAAAGGCGGTCAGAGGCGGGAGATATCCGCAGACGTAAGGATGTGCATATGTGATAAGCGAACTAAGATATATAGATTTATACAATTAATTATGATTGGCGATGATTGCACCGAGCGACGCGCTGTGATCGCGCGGCGTCTCCCAGGGAGAGAAGTGTTGCCGAGAAGTGAGACCGCAAGCGGGACCGCGCGCAGCGCAGACACCAGACAACCGACACCACAGCCGGCTCCTCAGCACCATGCTGGTGTGGCGGCTATGTACGCTTAGGTACGTCTAATTGTGGCTCTCCTAGCCTGCGACCACTAGGCTCGTTTCCGTGGACCCGAGCCAAGGCGCCTCCCTGTTGCAGTGGTTGTAGTGTGACTATAAGTTTCGTTTCTTGGAGCCTGCCATCTGTCGATGCGACGAGGTGGGTAGTGATGGAGGCAGCGGTGGGGACATTGGAGGCAGCAGCGGCGGAGATCGTCACGGCGGAGGCAGCAGCGGCGGAGATCGTGACGGTGGAGGCAGCGATGATGGATCCTCTCGGGAGAGCGAACCACAACAGAGTGCAACTTCATCTACTTTGACAGCATCAAACATCCAAGGCAGCGTCGAATCATCGACATCACGAGCACTGTTCTGTCAAAGCCAGCAGAAAGCACGTCAAGAGGAGAAGCAAGCTGGTGGGTTAGTTTCCTTACAGCCCTCTACCTACGCCACACAAGGTCGGATGTGAGTGGTTCTATCGTAGACTTCTGTTTGTTACGTGCTGCTGTACGTGGACGAATCTTATACCTGGTACCCGCGGTAAAGCAGTACAGGACACCAGATAAGAAACATACATACCTGGTACCTGCGGTAAGCTGGCTTTCTTATTTGTAAGGGGGTGTGTTCTGCACTGACTTCATTATAACAGCTACCGAGTTTCTTATTTCCCTCAAAATATCAACTTGGCTTTTTTAATATAGACCTATCAACTTTAATATTACAGGTGTGTGTCCTGTACTCCTGTAGTTCTGCTGTAGACTATATCGTAAGGCACGGAAATACTGACCTACAGCAGTAGGTTGGCTTTCGTATTTGGCAGAGGGTTTGTTCTCCCGGGCAACTTCAGTATAATGACTCCCGAGTTTCTTATTCCGGTACCTAAATATCGCCCTGGCTTTCCTATTACCAGGTTTATTTTTACGTGCCCTGTACTGCTGTACATCAGCAGTTTGTCTGCGGCAATGATATTTGGATACGAGGTACGAGTCGTACCAGGTCATTCTAGGCTCCTGCTCCTGCTGCTTGTGCCCTGCTTTGTGTCCTCGAATCTACCAGGTACCAGGTATCATAGCTCTGAGCATGCAATACCTGGTACCTGGTACGAATTATTGTTGTTGTTGTTCTCACATTAACTCGCACAATCCAGTCCGTGGTCACAGGACAGGCTCCAGTCACTCTGGAGCTGAGGAATACCCCAGGGAAAAACACACACAACCCAAGGTGGTACACGCATATATCACAGCTGACGCAATTCATGCTTCCACCAGAAACATATAAAAGTGAAATCGGGAGTCAGTCTACGATGTGCCAGGTCCAGGCCGGTGCATACGTCTCACTACTCACGCCTGGAGAAACCAAATATTCCGATTGCCACCCAAGGAAGACTACCACGTGTATATTACACGTAGTATCTATCACTACGCATACGCACGACAGGCATAAGTCAATTGGAGAAAAAGAAACAGAGAAAAGAAAAGAAGATAAAGGAAAGAAAAGAAAAGAGAAGAAAAAACGAAACAAGACGAAAAAGGCAAGCATATAAACATATATGAAATATTTCCTTGAATATAGAGCCATTCCTTGGTATCATGGACTTTGGTCCGGAGTTTTTTGTCTCGGCCTAAGTATGCAATTCGCGGAACTGGAATTCTCGGTCGAGTATGGCTTGGTTCGAGCGCCGCCTTCGGGGGGCGGCTCCAACGCCCCTCGCCCTGCCGTGTCCGTTCCGCACATCGACGTGAACGCGGACGGGTGCCGAGCGAGAGGGGCGAATGTCGAGGAGGAATTGTTTTGGAAAAATTGTTGAATCTTAATGGCTGCAACGCCTGAATGATTTACAAAATTGGCATCATTTCCAAACAGTACGTGATAATGTTTGGAATTTTGCGTACCGGGTGACAACAGCAGTATTTACGACGAGCATGAACGCCAATTAATTGACGGCATTGGCAAACACACAACGTCAGGTGCAGCAGCAGTAGCCGAAGGGCGAAACTTCTAGCACATACTGCAGCAACTAGTAGCAACCAGAACCACAGCAGATAGCTCAAAGTCCAGTACGAGTGCAGTTGGCAAGTTTTGTCGTACACGCATCACTCTGTCCAATAGTCTATATATAAGAGAAGCATCTCGAGACAAAACTAAGCAGGCAGAAGAGCCGTCTCTTCGGCCTTTGGCCTTGGCTTTAGCACGGCGGCTGACACTCCAGGCAGCCTTTGCTGTAGGCATGAACGAGTGCGGTTGATTCGCAGCGAACTATCCCGCTGTGCTCGCTTCTATGTGGCCATTGTCCATGCCATTTCATGTCACCTCTCTTCTGTTTTGAGTTCGTCGTCATGCCGTCGAGGTACGAGGAAACCCGTACGTACTGGGTGAGAACAGCAGTATGTACGAGCATGAACGCCAACTGACGGCATTGGCAAACACACAATATCAGGTGCAGCAGCAGTAGCCGAAGGGCGAAACTTCTAGCACATACAGCAGCAACTAGTAGTAGCAACCAGAACCACAGTAGATAGCTCAAAGTGCAGTACGAGTGCCGTTGGCAAGTTTAGTAGTACACGCATCACTCTGTCCAATATATAACAACCGTTTTATGTTCATATTGATGGAGAAAAAAATACCAGGTATTACATTTATTTCCTCTAAGAATGATACGTCGTACGAGCGGACGTTCTGATTCTGGTGTCGTGAGACCATCGAGCACACCGCATGTTTTACCCAAGCAAGAGCCAACAAGAGGTAGCGCACAGGGGCCCCCAACACAGAGACACGTGACAACCACGGTCAGCTGTCGATCGCGTATTTCGCCGGTAGTCCGTGCTTCGGTGGGTGTATCGGAAGTTGTTCGTAGTACTGCTGTAGATCGTCGAAAAACCACGTGGCATCGTCGTGCTGGTGGCAAGACTCGCCAGTAGACCCCCCAAAATAAATTTTTCTTTTTCCTTCTTTTGCTTGGCCCCATGCGCCCAATTCCTTTCCTTTCTCTTCTTTGTCTGTTTCTTTTTTCCAATTGACTTGCGTCTGTTGTGCGCATGCGTAGTGATAGATACCACGTGTAATATATACGTGGTAGTCTTTCTTGGTTGGCAAGCGGTTTAGTCGGTTTTTCCAGGCGCGAGTAATGAGACGTATGTACCGGTATGGACCTGGCACATCGTTGACTGACTCCCGATTTCACTTTTATATGTTTCTGGTGGAGGCATGAACCGCGTCAGCTAGCTGTGATTTATGCCTGTACCACCTTTGGTTTGTGTTTTTCCCCTAGGGTATTCCTTAGCTCCAGAGTGACTGGAGCCTGTCCTGTGACCACGGACTTGATTATGCGAGTTAATGTGAGAACGACAACAACAACAACAACAACTGAAATATTGCCTGTTTCTTGACCTTTCAGCTGCTTCCTGCAAACTTGGTTTTTCTGCCAACACGATTTTGAACTTTTTCGCGACTTTTTCCTCCTCTTTGTCTAGTAAGTTGAACTTCCTACTGCCGCTAATTTTGCCGCCTGTGCATTAGTTGCGGAACGGTCCAGCTTTAGCTTTTCTTTGATTCGCACCACCATTTGTTTTGTACTTGACGAAGCTTCATTCAGCGGCTGAGATCTGGGCTTGGCTCATCAGCTCGACACCGCCCAGCACCCCATCGCAGCGCTTTACCTTACAGCAACAAAGCGCCGTGCAGTGCCCTAAGATGCCCTGCGGCTCAGCTCAGCAGCGCACCGCTAGCTCAGCAGAGCGACGCGCTATGCTCTCCCGTGCTATGCCGTCGCGGTCGTTCGTTATTCATGCTATCTAAAACTCCGCGCACGCTGATACTTGAGTATTTGGCGCTTTGTTCTATACACATCGCGTCAACCATCGTAATATCATACAATATGGGGGAGGGAATGTAATGTCTATGCAAAGATCCTGTTTTGTTTTTAATCATTTGTCAGCCGGCCGCCCCGGTGGTCTATTAATAATAGCGGTTTTACCCTCGAATACTACTAACGTTTGGTTGCCCTTGAGTTCGACACCCACCACGATGAGGTTTGACTTTATTTGCAAAAATGCAAAAAAAAAGAGGGATCAACTGCTGAGAGCGCCTAGCAGCGTGGGTTGGTTCGACGCGAGTCGACGAGGGAAGAAAATGCTGGATTCTCCTCGCGGTAAAAATGAAAGCACGTGCCGAAGTGGGGAGGGAGGAGGAGGGTCCGCTATTGACCCCGGATCTGAGTTACTACTGGGATGGAGCGCGAGAGTGGTGCGGGGATAATCAATGGGATGAAGAAGAAAAAATGTTGCAAAGGTATATTATTATTACTACCAGTAAATAATATGTCAGTCTCTAGGAAATACGCACGGCACTATCAGCAGTCGTCATGGTAGAGACACTCCGGATATTATGCATTGAGGGGACGCGTCCAATTTCGACAACGTGAAAGCCCCCACGAAGAAAAGATAGCAGACACACATATCCCGCCTTCCCGAGAAAAAACAGAGAAGAAGCGCTACGCCAACCTCCCGTACGAGCAAAGCCACCCCCGCACCAATCTTAGACAACGCCGCCTCAACGAGAGATCGCCCTCCTCTTCTACGTTTTCCTCCTCGCCCGCGACCACGCAGACCAATCAATGCGACAGCCTTCACGTAACAAACAAAGCAATCTTCTTCCAAAACCTCGCCGGCTGACATGTCCTCATGTCGACGTTTGATGCAAACCGACTTTGCATTCTGTCGACTTCGAACCTCCATTGCCACGGGGACAGCAGTGCAGTCTCTTCATTAATGCCAAGGCCTCTTTTGTTTCGCCTAGAGGCGACGCATGTTCTCCATAATACTATTTTCGGTATTTTTGTTTGATAGACGCCAACTTTTATTTGACGGGGCGCATTTAATAGTGTGTTTCGCCTATCCTTGCCTTGTTTGTTGTACAATAATACGTTTTTTCTTTTGTCAAAGCATGACTTTCAGAATCCCATGTTCGTATTAAACTCTTGCCATTACTTTGAAGTTCAATGCATGATAAATCGGACAGCTACACCTTAAGTTGTCGAAGTGCTGCCCTGCCCTACCCGAAGCATGGGCGCCGGCGAATGCCGGCGCCCATGCGGAGCCCTTGTATATATATATATATAAAGGCAAGCATATATAAAACTATACACCTAGACCTCGCCCCCCTCGGACGTCTCGCTCGGCATATCCTCCCCCCTCTCAGCCCTTCTCAGCCCGTAATTGCCGAAAAGAAAATTAGTTGCTGGGGAAAAGAACCGTCCCGAAATTCCTTGCCTTCCTTGCTTTCCCTAGTCTCATTCTTACTTAGCTCTCTTTCTCTGATCTTTACTGCTTGCTCTCTGATATTTTTATTTTGCTAAATCAGCAACTTCTTCTTTGTACTTTTACTTTTGAAGTTGGCCAATTGCCGGCTGTTGAGAGGGAATTGCCGTTGACGGCTGCAAACAATTTGAATTTGAAATTTGCCGGATCGGCAATAACAATTTGAAATTGAAATTTGCGAAGCGGACCAAGGCTAGCGCGGGAGGAGGCTCCGCCAACAGTGGGAGTGGTGGAGGTTCAGGAACAGGCGTGTGGAAGCTGGTCGGGCAAGAACGGGACTCAGCTTCTTCTGGCAATCCTGATTGGCCGTGCCCGAGCAAGGGTTGTGACGGCTTCCTCATCGCACGAAATAGGAAAAGCAGGAGTTCCCAGTACGCTGTCTGCGACACCTGCAGGAGTGACGAGCCTTCCACGTGCCAAGCTTTTCATAACCTTAACAAGAAGCACTGGGGAAGCGGCGACAACCCTCGTGTGTGTGACTGGTGTGACGCGGACACCTGTGATTCACCTTCGATCGGCGTCCCTAACGAAGGAGCTGAGAGCTTGACGAAACGTGAGTTTCATTTCTTCGTGTTGTTGGAATTTGATGTTTGCTGTCAGCTACTATACTACTACTGATGATGGTGTTGAGAGTTTGTTCCCGTTGTCAGTGTGTTCAGCGCCGTGCGACATAGGTAACACACCAGATGTCAACACCCTGTATTTTCGGTAGTGCTGCGTTGAGTGTTGGCTGAGTGTGCCGCAAGTTGTGCGCAATAGACTACCAGTATGTGGTTTTGGGTGTTGGTGAACTCAAGCGAATCCTGTTTCCAATAATGATGCACATTGAAATTTACATTGTTTGACCTTGTGTGCCTGTCTGCAACGTCTGCTGTAGCATGTGTGTGCTACACCAGCGTGGTCGAACTACCACACGGTGTGGAAGCTGTGCTTGGGGACGCGTAGCCTGAACAAACTCAAGTTCGCCTTGGTGGTCACGGAGGGCAGTCCCGTCGTCGGGGTAAGCATGTTGTACTAGTTGTCTACGCAGTTGTGTGCTGTGATTTCTTTTTCATGCGTACAAACACACTTTTGCATGTACGAGTACGTGTACGGGGCAGTCCCGTCATCGGGGTATAAGCGGGAATTGTACAAGTACTCAGGTCTACGAGTAGACCTATGCAGTGACGCTGTGTGATGCGATTTCTTTTTCATACGTACAGCCAAACACACTTCATGTATGTACGACTACGAGTACGGGGCAGTCCCGTCATCGGGGTAAGCGGGTGTTGGACAAGTGGTCCATGCAGTGACGCTTTGTGCTGTGATATAAACACACGTTTTGGATGTGCGACTACGACTACGTGGTATCTATACATGTAAGACGCAATGAAAACGGGAAAGTCTCATCACGGGGGTCAGCCAGGGTTGTAAAAATGGTCCATGCAGTGATAAATAACACAGCAGCATGATAACTCAGCACCAGTCGCAGTACACACTGGAGGTTGATATATAGCAGTAAACAGAAGCTGAAGTTAACCTGGGTGATGCTGGAGAGCAGTCCCGTGATTGGGGTTAGCGAGTTGTTCATGTAGTGACGCGGTGTACTA
Source organism: Undaria pinnatifida (assembly GCA_012845835.1). Taxonomy (NCBI): domain Eukaryota; class Phaeophyceae; order Laminariales; family Alariaceae; genus Undaria; species Undaria pinnatifida. Next base: position 12,253,035 of record JABAKD010000023.1, read on the forward strand.
CTACTGTTACTCATTTTTCATACAACCACATGAACTCTTTGTATTAACGAGTACACGTAGGGTGCGCAACCTCTTCAGGAATCGCAGTACACGTCGGTCGTAATAGTGTTGATAGCAGCAGTAATAGAGTAGTACCGAACAATATATACAGCAAGTACTGTCTCTTACCCTTCGTTGTCGGTATTCCGCCGGTAGGCCTTATATATCAGTATACCGGGCCGTACGCTTACCAGTTGCGACTGTGAATCCCGTTCGTTCCTGTCCCAGTGGTGGTTTCATAGGTGTTAGCAACGTTGTGGTACCAGGCGGGGCTTTGCCCATAAACGACCGCTTTCATTACAACAGTGTTTAATTGTACGACTTCCTTTCAAACTTTGGAAATCGACGACAGCTACGTGGCCTTACTATTTTGAACATTCACTGAACGCAAGGTATTCCCATCCGTTGTTGTCGTTTGCAGAAGCCCTGCGAAGCAGCCGCCGAGGGCCGCCAAGTCGGCGAGGACATGAACACGAAGTGCACCGGCGACATCAAGGTCGGTGACCTCCTGAAGAAGGCAGGCGACCACTTGCTCGATATACATCCCGCATTCCATTCCCACGGTGCCACGAGGGCGTTCGACATCGAGGTACGTTCTACTCTTATCTTGCGTCCTGTGTGTCACGAGTCGAGACATCCATGTCTCTTGCTCAAGACTAGGGGATGGCGTGCGGATATAGTCTATGAAGTGCGGCTCTTTTTCCGAGTACCAAGAGCAAGTACAACAATACCACAACAATTACTAACAACGAAAGGAGCTCCAATAATTTGGATGGTTACGACGTCTGCTGGAGAGAAGTACCAATACTTTTTTACGCATACTTATCGACGTCCTCCCGCCATGCTTCAACGTTTGTGGACAGATTCACAAGATCATCGACAAAAACAAGAGTGCAAGGTGCTGGGTACCTCCGCTGAGGAGGAAGAGTCCAAGCAAGCCTGCATGCTCCTTCGGAAGCAATGTTGACAGCACGTTCTTTACAGAACGTTAAGTTGTGGTTTATTATACCAGCATCGTTTTTTGATAACTATGCCTAAATGCGTGCCCTTCGTCTTCAGGAATACAAATGTACTTCACATGTTTGCGGTGTGTGCGTTCAAGTTCCTGCTTCCAGCATGTTTTTTTTGGCACAGCGCTCCTTTACATCTTAAGTTGTAGTTTTCCTGTCTCTATCCTTGACAAGCGCGTGCCTGGTGTTTATGCACTGCGATAATTTATTATTGATGATCGACTTAGAGAGAGCTATTAATAAGTGTACAGGTGCTACCTGAGAGGTGGAAGGATATGCCAAGCAAGTCCTCCGACGTGCCCATCATGGACTGGGCGAATGGATGATAATAACAAACTCATAATCATAATCGTCTCTATCCTGTACCGTTGTACTATATATTGACCTCTTGGCATTTTCAAGTCGCCAGTTGCGCCATTTGTGCTTTTTTTCCGCCTTCCTACTGAATGTCCATTCCTCCTTCCGCAAGTGTAGCGGGCGGCGCCCAGCCGCCCGCGAGCGAAGCCCTTGTATATATTTACCATACCGGACCTCTGATTAATCGCGTGCCAGATAGATACCAGATGCAGTAGTACAGGACACCTAAAAGACACCAGGTACATAAATAGTTACCTAGGCTGGCTTTCTTGTTTGGGAGAGGGTGCACTCTACCTTATGGTACATTGAATTCAGCACAAAGTATCCCGAGTTTCTTATTTTCGTGTAAATAACAGCCGGGCTAATTACCCCATCTATTTTGAAGCTATTGCTTTTGCTGAAGCTTGTTTGCTGCTGCAGCTTGTACACTCGTACACGTGATATTTAGCTCTGAGCATATGACTGGTACATGATAACTGGCACCTCGTATACGACGTAGTCCGTCCGGTTAAATTTTCCCACGATTGCCCAGAATCACTCTGGAATATATTGCGAGCGACTGACGTACCCCCTATTAGCATACCTTATAATATCGTAAGAAAGCTCTGTTTCAGGCGGATCGTTTGATCGGAGCAGATTTTTTATTTTTTTTTGGTTGTCGAGAAAATCGCGATTCCGTCGAGATTTTGCCAGATTTTGTTATGTTTTAGTACGGCGTGTGTGATGTCCATTTTTTTTTTTAAGACCGGTTTTGAGCGTATCACGCCGAGGGCTACGCGGCGACCCAACTCAATTTTTTATTCGCCGAGATACAACGGAGAAATGGGCAAAAAACCTCAGTCCAGGTGGTCCCAGATGTTAAATTAAAGGTGGAGGACACAGAGTGCCCCCTGCAGGTCTGCCAATTGAGCAGGTCTTCGGAGAGTACTCACTTTCGTTCCTTCGTAGAGATGTAGCTTTATTCGTTTCCACCAGAGCCCGGGATAGCTTCTGAGATCGGAGGCGCGTGCCTCCGATCTAATTCCTAACTTCCCCGAATATAAACCGCCAACCTTATCATACGAAACCCATCCAAATGATCTCAAATTCGGATACCTACAGGCCTTTCGAGGCCGTATCTTAACACTAGCCCACCCTGATGAGTCGCATATGCAGAAATATGGGAGATTCGGGGAAACTCCGGTTCTACGAACTAGACCATGAGTCGAAGATGCGGCTCCTCAAACCCCACTCCCACACCTCTAACCGTCTGGCTATGGAGCCAGGAACACGCGAAGAAAAGCAGTAGAGAGAACAGCAGACCCTACAGCAAGGCAATAGTCACCCATCAAAAACCTGCCGCATGCCGCCGGTGTGGCGGGGGGGGCAGAAAAGGCTCTAGAACCTGCCGCATGCCGCGGGTGTGGCGGGGGGGGCAGGAAAGGCTCTACGGTAAACCAATCACAGAAAAGGTACTATGGCGAGGCGAGCCCTCGTCGATATGGAGGGGAACACAGGCGCTAACACAAGGGAGAAGTCATGCGAAAAACCTCCCGCGGGCCATCGGCAAGGCGGGGGGTTAGACGAGGAAACGACTAATACCCGGGATGGAAGGTGTCAACACCTACAGCCCCGCTAGGGGAGGAAGTGTTTAGACAAAAAAAAATCAGAACAAATACAACACACAAAACATAAAAGATGACACACAGACCCGTACACTGGTCGCCCCCCGGCTCTGGGCTGAGGAGGGCGTCGGCAGGGCGAAATTGAATAATGACAAGAAGGCGACAGCCCTGCGCCTCAGATAGTGGCGTTTTACCCGAACCCTGACCCGGCACTGAGCACGGGGGTCGGCAGGACAGAAAAAAAATTTGAAAGAACCGCCCCAAAACTCGACAAAGACCCTCAGGACACTACGAACGACCCAAAGACAAAGACGCAAAACTCATACCTCAAAACAATGAAGAACTATCGAGAAGCGGTGGTGGCTTGGAAGTCAACTGGCCACGGCCGCGCCTCGAGATTCGTCTACGTTACGTTGGATTCCCCGAGGAAACGCACTGGCGATGTGAACTTGCAAGCACCAAGAGCCTCGTACGGCTCCCGTTGAAGTCGTGTAGCGCACCGGGGGAAGAGGGAGTTTAATCGGTCCCGGGTCGTCCAGAAAGCGGACCAGGTATACCTTGTCCTCGGTAGTGCTCGCGCTGATTTTTCCTAGCCACCATAAACCATCGTCTCCCTTGTACCAAAAGTGGGCTCCCTTAGGGAGTACTGTGTCGTGGTAGCGACGGAGCCAATCGGCGCGGGGAACACAGGCGTAGCCCGGCGCTAGGAAACGTTCCCCGTTGTTGCGGGAGAGCTCACGCTGTGCCGCCCCGATCCGCATTCGGCGGTAAAGGCGGTTGGTTTGGCGGTGCTGGTCCGGGGTTCCGGCCCAATAACGCAAGATGTAGGAGCGGGAGAGGTGAAGGTCCATTTCCCGCTCCCAGGACGGTTCGGAGAGTCCCGCCCAATGCGTCTTGTATAGCACCGCGATGACGCCACCTCGCCCCCGTACCGACTGATGACCAGTGATCTGCTCCACCTCCAGCCGTTGGAGGGGAGTCGAAACGTCGTCTTGAGTGACGTGGTACGGCGGGGACTTCTTGGAAAAATTGTTGAGCACATACTGTGTCAGCCCCGCCGGTAGGTATTTGGGCATGTCCCCGCTGTCGTGGGGGTTGGCACAGGGTTTGCAGCGCTCGATAGCCACACGCCGACGAGCGTCCGAACCAGGCAGGTCGGAAGGGAGATCCAAATAAAGGAGGTTGCTCCCGAGCGGCGAGCCGTCCGGGGTCTCGGCGGCGGAGCAGGGACCGACGGCCAGGACCTTGTATGGGCCCGTCCAGTTAAGCGCGAGTTTGGCCTTGAGTACCTTGGCGTCGGTATTCGCTTTCACACCCTGGCGGATGGTAGAGGCAGAATTGTATACCCATGCCCAACCACCCACAGTGAAGTTAGGTGCTGGACGCAGCGCGTCGGCGAGGGCGGAGTTTCTGCGGTTAACACGGGAAACGGTGAGGGCGTGGTGTGCGCGGACAATGTCGTTCGCGCGCTTTTGCCGGTCGGTGGCCAAATCGCAATAGGCCAGGTGGTCACGGGCCAGACTCTGGTGTCCCACGACACCTTTGCGGTCGAAAATCGTCAGGGGGAGCCGTGGGAGTCTGCCCATGTGGACCTCGTTGGGCGCCAAACCCGTTGCCGCGCTGACAGAGTTGTTGTAAGCGAATTCGACGTGGGGCAGATGCGAGTCCCAGTCGTCTTGTCGCTCGTTGACGACCATAGCCAGCATTTGTGCCATAGTGTGATTTACCCGCTCAACGCCCCCGTTACAGTTGGGATGGTAGGAGCTTGTAGCAAGCTTGTGTACACCCAACAGCTGATATACAGCTTGTGAAAGCTTGGAGCAGAACTGCAGTCCGTTGTCCGAGAGTATGGTGCGCGGGCACCCCCACAAGGGGATGTATTGGTTCACCAGGATATTGGCTGTACCTTCCGCGGTGAACTCAGCGGCAGTGACGGGGAACATGTCGGCCCGACGACTGAAGCGATCGGTGAACAGCAGGATGTAGGTGTTGCCTCGCGGTGTGACCGGAAGGGGGCCGAAGTAGTCAACACTGACGGCGATACCTGGACCTTCCGGCAGAGTCATTGTGATGATGGGCCAGCGGACAGTCAGCCGTGGGGTTTTTCGCGCTTGGCACTTCAAGCAGTGGCGAAGCCACCACCGGGTACACACACTCATGCCAATCCACCAATAAAAACGCTCCAGCATGCGCAACGTGCGCGTGGTGCCAAGGTGGCAGGAGGCCGTCGAGTGGCAAGCTTGCATGATCCAAGGGCGCATGAGCAGGGGAACGTAGATGCGAACTGGCTCGTTGTTTAGCAAGCAAGCAGCTCGCCCCACAGAGTTCGGTTTGTCAGGGCTTGTTTGCGGGGGTGTCGGTTTACGGACGATCAGGACAAAGTCGTCGTCGGTTGTATGTAGTCGACCCTTATCCGCCAGTTCCTGGATGTCTGAGAGAGAGGGACGCTTGGCCGAGGGGTAGCATGCCAAGAAGTCCGGTGGCAGGGCCGACGGCCGGCCGATAGAGATGTAACGTATCGTGGCGTGGCACGTCGGCTCTGCGTGTTGTTCGCGCTTCCAATCGGCATGTGAATAACGCGCGACGGAATCCGCGAATCGCAACTCAGCAGCGTCGCCGAGGGCATCCGACCTTGTAAGTGTAGCCGGCGTTTCACCAGGAGGAGGCGTAAGCCGTAGGAGCGGAGTTCCCATAGGCTCTGCGTGGTCGTGGTCGGACGGAAGTGGTACCGTGCGGGCCGGCGGGTCGGCAAGAGTAGGGGTCGCGGCGACTGACGGAGCCGGCCGCGGCCGTCGGGCTCGCGGCGGAGTTGTAACTCGTCTGGGCGATGACTGGGGAACCCCGCCGGGCCCGAAGCCATAGTCGACAGCAGGGGGTGCCTTACCAGCTGCTGTTGCTGAACGCCGGCGCGTCCGAGTGGAGATGCGGTCCGTAAAGGGCGTCATCGTCTGGGGCGCCGGAGATCCAGGCGAGGTTGGGACGGGCGCGGTCGGGCCCCTGGGCTCGACGGGGTTTGTCCCTTGTACCGAGCTCCGGGAAGGAGTCGGTTGGGCCACTGATGTCGTGGCAGCCGGGGCTTCGGCGGAGTCCTCGTTGGTCACGATGGGTACAGCAAAAACCGAAGCGAAATTGTAGTCGGCTGTACGCGAGCCCCCGCCTCGGCCGGGCGAGCTATCGACGGTGGCGGTGGATGCAGAAACACGAGCGACGAATCTCCTGGAAGAAGCAGGAAGGTCGTCAAGCCTCATACGTGGACCGTGTGTGCGAAAATCGCAAAAGTCGGCAAGAGTGAGAGGAAGCCCACCCAAGGCATTACTTTCGGTGCGGGGCATTAGCCCACCCAAGCCGACACCCGGTATCGGAGAAGAAGGAGTGTACAGCCCGCAAGCCCGTATGAGGTATATACCACCATCCTCAACAGGGGTAAGGCTCGTCGAACCATTGCGGTCGTGTTCCGTGGCAGGCTCCGGCAAGCGAGACAGGAAGTCAGCGTTGCCGTTTGCGCTTCCTTTTCGGTATTCGAGGGTGTAATCGAATGCGGTGAGGAACTCGAGCCATCTCTGGACTCGGCCGTTGTGATTCCCCACTTTACCTATGTTTTCCAGAGCCTTGTGGTCTGAGAATATTCGGAACTTGGTGCCCCAAAGGTAGCCGCGGAGGCGCTTGAGAGCCCAGACGATGCTGCCAGCTTCCAAATCGAGAGGAGTCCAATGCCTTTCCGAGTCGAGCGTAGCTCGACTGATGTATGCGATGGGTTTTATGGAGCCGTCCGTCTGCTCCTGTTCGAGAGCGGCTCCGAACCCGTCGATGCAGGCATCGCAGTACACGTGGAACGGGCGAGTGCCGTCGGCGACGGCGTCCCAATCAGGGAAAACGAGGACCGGCGGGGTCGTGAGCTCCGCCAAGATTTCTCTCACCAACTTCTCCATATCAGGCGTGAAGACAAACTTTACCCCCTTCCGAAGGAGTGCGTTAATAGGACGAAGTCTCTTCGATAAGTCGGGCAAAAGTTTGCGGTAATAGTTGATACCACCCATGAGTGCGCGCACCTGCTTAACGTCAGTGGGCATCGGCATATTGGTCAATGCCGACACTTTTTCCGAATTTGGGCGTAGGCCTGCTGGAGAAATGGAGTGGCCTAGAAAGTTCGCATCGGTAGCGCCCAAACGCGCCTTCGAGGGGGAAAGCTTGAGATTGTGCTTTCGAAGGCGTTCGAAGAGAGAGCGGATCGTCCGAACATGCGTTACCGGGTCGGAGTCGAACACGATGACATCGTCGAGGTAAGCTGCCACCTGTGTCAAACCCTTGATCACCTCATTGATAACCTTGATGAACCACCCAGGCGAGGCGCTGCTGCCCTGGGGCATAACGAGCCATTCATAAAGGCCCGTGGGTGTGCAGAACGCTGTAAGGGGAACTGTGTCCTTGTGTGCCGTTATCTGGTGGAACGAGGAAACCAAGTCGAACAGGGAAAACACCCGACCTGAGCCCAAGGAGTCCAGGACCTGGTCCACGCGCGGAATCGGCAGTTGACTGAGCTTGCTAATTTGGTTGAGTTTCTTGTAGTTCACCGTGATCCTCACACCGCCAGATTTCTTCGGGATGACCACCAGCGGGCTCGAGTACGGTGAGGTCGAGTGCTGAATCAGCTCAGCCGCGAGGTACTGGTTAAGGGTCGCGTCCACTTCTCTGGCCAGTATAGGGTTTATGCAATGGGGCCGTGAAGTGACCGGAGCGCTGCCCTCCGGAACCGAGATTTCAAAGGGCATTAGAGAGCATGACCCAAAATCCGTCTTCGAGGTGGAGAACACGTCAGAAACGTCGCAGAGCACATCCCCCAGTTGCTCAATGGTCGGGGGGTCCCAACCAGGGTCGTGTAAGTCGAACGCAATCTCCCGCAGGTGCGGTGGGAGTCGGGCCCAGACGCGTAGAAATGCAGAACGTTGGACCGGGTTCAAACGTTCCATAAGCGTCGGCGAGGGCGACGGTACGGCGGGAACTATCTCCTCCGCGCCGGTCGGGCTCGCGACCGCAGAGACCTGGTTGTCCGAAGTCTGGCCAGGGTGGGGACCCGCAGCCTTGATAGGGTGTTGTAAGGCACCCAGCGGGATGCGCAAAAGTGGGGCGTCGGCGACCCCGATAAGGTCGCCTGGCTTGAGGTCCGCGACACCTATGACGGGAAGCACCTGTCGTCCTGAAGCAACAAAGTGTTTCTGTCCCGAAAGAACATCCGGCTGCGGCAGTATGTCGACAAGATAGTGTCCTGTGAGCGCAGGAGAGCCGTTATTGCGCACCAAGTTGACCTCGAGCAGTTGGGGCTCGTCCGACAAAGAGACGCCTGTAGAGCCATCATAGCGAAGGTGGAAAGCACCGTTCGATGCTGCGGGGTCGACGGCATAAGCCGCTACGCCTGCTGTGGCGTGGTGGGACAACGTCAGCTCGCCCAAAACCCGATTATCGAGAGGACGAGGGGGCAGGGCGCGGTATGAACGGGTGTTGAAGCGCATCCAACTGTCGCGGCCCAGCAAGACAGCGTGCTGCATGACCGAAGGAGGGACCACGCATGCCCACACCGCGAGAGAGCATGTTGGTTCTTTTTCGAGGAAGAATTGAACGCTCAGACGGATGTGGGTCGCGGTCCGTAAAGGGGCGGATTCGCCAAAGCCACCCCAGGAGCGAGGGCTGCTAGGCCGCTCGCACGTCGATGAGGCGGCGCCTACCGATAGCATACGATCCAACACGTCACGACGGATGAAGGTTTGGGGGGAGCCAGTGTCAAGCAGCGCTGTACATATGTAGGGCGCAATAGCGTCCCCTCCGCTATGTATTGCAATATCGGTAGTGAAAGAATCGTCGTCCAGCGTCACGGTACCCCCAACGAGGCAGGGGCCATGTTCTGGCAGTGCGCGGTCTGAGGCGCCGCGATCAGCTACCGCCAAAACCTCCGGGCTTTGATCGGCGGGTGTACCCGAAAAATAGGCTGAAGGAGGGCCTTGGGCAGCGCCGACCGCGGTCCCCAAACGCGACTGCTGAGCGGACGAAATTTCATGGATTCCAGCATTCCCGGTGGGCCTGCGGAATCGACGAGGGGAGGCCGGGTGTGGCGATCCGTCCTCGCAGTCGCGAATTGCTTCGCGAACGGCAGAGAGTGCCTCACCGAGCAAATTTTTTCCTCTCCACTGGTGTGGATCCTTGGCGTGGGGGTCGTCCGCCCGGAGACCTATACCCCACACAGTGTCTAGAGGACTGGCCTCTGCCAGAAATTTGTTGCCAGTGCTCAAAAGGTGATTTTTCATGGCTGGGTTCTGCGTAAATTTGGCATAGTTGCCAGATAACACGGCATTTTGCTTCTCCCTGTCCCAAACGGCGGCGTCAAAATTGCGCACGCCTCGACCGACGCGTTTGTGTGTGCTGGGGTCAGACGATGACATGATGAGCTCCACTGCGCGATGGTCTTTAAAAAGCCGAGCCTTTTCAGCCATCATAAACTGCTCCGCGCAAGAATATGAGACGTCGTCGACGACAAACAACGAAGGAGACCACTGCGAGAAAAAGGACGGCGGTTGCCAGAACAACACTACTTTGTCTGTAGAGTATTCGAGGGAAGGGTCAAACGTCGACGGTGCCAACCCGTCGGAGGCCGTGTTAGGCATATGAGCTTGTAATGTCCCCGTCTGGGGACACCAGTCTCTGGCACTTTGGGCCTGCAGCGTCCCCGCCTGAGGACGCCCGGCCTCGGGAGCACGGCGCGAGCCCGAACCCACGGGTGGTCGCGTCGTGGCCTTGTCGCTCTTTGGCATAAAATCGCAAGGAACTGCTCTCACTGCACCCGAAGGGACAGGGGGCTCGCAGCTGTTACTGCTTGACGAGAGGCGCGATTCTTCCGTATCTTCACGGGAATAGCGTCCAGCTGATCGGGCTGGAGGCCGTGGCGTCACCACTGGCCCGTTGCGCAGTGTCGGATCTATATCCTGTGCCACTGGGGCAGACGTAGCCTGATGCACGTGGGTTAGCGTGCTTAAAGACGGAGCAGGGCCCGTAGACCCTGTGGGCGTCTTCGAGAGCGGGGCTCGGGCAAGTGGAAATAAATTCTTCGCCCGAGAGGGCTCCTTCCCGTTAGCCCTCTTGGAGGAGAGAGACGAGGTAGCTAAGCTTGTCGGCTCCTCCTTGATGGGAAAAAGTATAGAGCGCCCGCTACTATCGCGAGGAGACACCGACTCAAATCTTGGAAAAGATCTCGGTGCATATGGGTTGGCTTTCCCACACCTCAAGCCAACCGCCGCTTTACGGTCAGGAAGAGGTGGAGACGAACCCGTTCGCGTATGGAGGTGACGCGTCGTCGCCGCAGTGTTCTTGCTGCGCGACGCGTGCCTGAGGGGAGCGTGCAAGGTGCAGGCTCCTGAGTCATGGTTGGGGGGGGCAGCGTTAGGGGCGCGTGCCTCCGTTGTCGAGCTTGAGCCCCGGCAGGGGTTAACGGCGTTGGAAGTACTGGTCCCCATTGCCGAACTCGGACCATGATCGAGGGGGGCGTCACTGTGGGCGCGCACCCCCTTCGTAGAAAATGTAACCTGGCTGGGGGGGGGCATACTGGGAGCCCTGGTCCCCACCGCCGGCACTGCGCCGTGAAAGTCATCAGGCGACGTAGGAGCCCTTGGGCTCTTGGCAGAAGTAATTTGTGCCGCGCCACGTGTAAGGCGAACGACAGGCACACGAGCATCTTGTGAAATCAAAGGAAGTGTCCCCGACAGTGCCGTCGGCGTACGGGTCGGGTGCGCCGTACCGCCGTCGCCCTGTCAGTTGCCAGTGCGAAAGGTACCTGGTTGGCGCGCGTTGGGGTTTCCGCTCGGATTGTGGGTTGCCCCGAAACGATTCCCCGGAGCAGACACGGAAGCCGAGGAGGCTGGTGAGGGCGGGACAGAACCTTGTTGGCCAGGCGTGTATGTGCTGTTGTTGTTACCGCTGTGGCTGTTTGTCTGACCCTGGTCCCGTGGGTACCCTCGTGATTGGTTTGAACGATTTCGGCGATTTTTGTTGTACGTTTGCGAGCGAGAAGAGCGTCCGTCGCGGCGGTAGCTAACCATACGTGCTTGCCACCGTCGGAAAACGTCATCATCGCCAAGTTGGCCAAGTTCAGGGTTTAGACAGCCGCTGGCGTTGATAAAGGGATGCCTACAGTTGCGTAAGGAATGAGTGTCTTCGTGACAGTTGAGGCAATGACCCCTGTTTTCTCGGAGAGCCGCGGCGCGGGCAGAGGGCGTGAGGAGGCCGCTCCAGAGGGGAGGGTCGTCGGTCTTAAACGAGGCACTAACAGCGAAAACTTCTGCATAGTGTTGTTCTTCTAGGGGCCAGCAGTTGGACATTTTGTCGAGCCAGGGGTCGGTGGAAGCAACAATCGGCATGACAATCGGATTATGGCTCGAACCCGTCTGCCAAGAAGGCGACTGGGACAGCACTCGGCCCTGGCCGCGCCCATGAACGGCGGGCCGGGGCCCCGGCGGGGCGGATGACCGCGATCCCGTCGAAGAAACAGGTAGAGAAAAATGTTTTTCGCCGTTGACGGCAGGTGTCTTATTGTGCGCCAAGTCACTGAACGCTTTCCACATGGCATCTAACGAGGCGTATGGCCGTGGGTCCGTAGCCTTCGAGCCAGGGTATAACGTAGGCATGAGCGTCGGAAACTGCTCGTTGACCGCCATCCTAACCACCTCCAGTACGACATCCGTCCCCGGAGACAAAACACGCTCACTCCCCGTGACTGCCGATACTAGCACACGGAACTCCCGACTGAAATCAGAAAAAGGCGTGCCGTTACACACTCCAAAAGTGTGCAACTTAGTGTAGCCTTCGCCCGTGTCGACCCGGTCAAAGTGCGTCACGAGCAGGCGTAGCAGGAGGGTGAAAGCCTCGGGCCCAGATGCTCCTCCGTCCAACGCTCTTGACACCTGTCCAAAAAAATCGTCGATCAAGGTGGTCATGCGAGCGGTCGTGGGCCTGTCAGGTGTTATGGCACGGTTGAATGCCAGGCGGAGGGGGTGGATCCAACCGGGAACCCACGTGGGGGCACGTACACCCTCTTGGCAACGGTCGTCACAGCGCATGAGTATGTCAGTCATGGCAGACCGAACCGAACGTGTGAGTTGCTGGGTGCCGTCAGACTTGTTCAAAGAGGCGGGGAACGGTAGCACAGAAATGCGTGATACGTCCTTGTGGGAGAGCTTAACATAGGCGCGCCTAACCGAGTCATCGAGCGTGGATTTAGCTAGAGCCGCGGCGGTAGCAAGTTCGGCGGTACGCTCGCGAGCCAAATCCGAAGAAACAGGCTTGGTGTGGTCACCCGACACAGTAAGTTTGCTCAGCCGGTCGGCGGACGAGGCAATATCCACCAGGGAAGGAGTTACTTGCCTCCTGCCAGCTACCACGGTCACCTCGCCGTGGTCCGTGGTGGAGCTCGAAGACGAGCGGGAGGACGTTGACGACCCGTCCCACGCTGAGGGCCCTCGTGTGCTGTTTCGCCGTCCTCCGGTGCCTCCTCCCGAGCTGCGGCCGCCGCCCCGGTTGGTTCGGGCCTGGTTGCTCCCTTGGCGGCGCTGTGGGCCACCACCCGTACCCGACGCTCCTCCCGCGCTTCCGCCACCGTTGCCACCACCGCGGCGGTTGTGGTGGCCACCACTCCCACCGTTTTCCCCGTTTCCCCCACTCTGGCCGCCACCACCCCCGGAGTTGTCACCTCCACGGTTGCGGTCCCCCCGATCACGGCTGCCACCGCGCCGCTGTTTGGTGGAGCGCCTTCCTTCCAGCGCTTCCTTTGGAGTCGGCCACAGGACTGGGTCAGGGGCGTCGTCGTGGGCCAATCTTAAGGCTTTGACCAAAGCGAGGGTAGGTGCTCGCCTCATCTGCCCGAAGGCGGACGAGTTGTCCCGGCGAGCCCAGACTGCTCCGACCGAAAGGTCTTCCGCCTTGAACGACGACCGTCGCTCTGAAGTTAGAAGGGCCTTGGCCGCTGCTATCACCGCCTCCGCCAGATGCGCCGAGAACTCGACCCTCGGCGTGGTAGCCATGTATTGGACGCTGCCAGGCATGAAAACGTCGTCCCCGGGTCGTGTATCTTGGGAGGCAACACTCAGCGGGCGCGCCGAGGAAGGAGCAGCTCTCGCCGGAGTCGATGTAGCTGAGAGGGCAACGGCTTGGCGTGCCCTCTCGACCGCGCGGGATGCCTCACGAGCAGCGGCTCTCGCCTGGTCGATGGCGTGATCCTCACGGCGTCGACGTTCGTCGTCTAACCGTTTGCGTTCCTCTCGTCGAAGCAGGGTCGCGTTGGCTTCGTCGAGAGCTCTTTGGGCCCGAGAAATTTCAGACTCTGAGTCTGAGGGGCCAGCATGGGAGCGCTGGTCTCCGTAGCTCTGGGGAAGGCGCTCTGTCGAGCGCGGAGAGGTCTGATGTCGACGGTGGTGCTCTGAGGACAGCTGGAGATGCTCCCTCGAGGCTGGGGATATTTGTCGTCGTGATGTCTCCGCGCCCGGTAGGAGTTTTTCCGCCTCGTCGACCGGCGAGTCGGGGTGGTCGGACGGTGTGCCGTGTTGTTGACTGGTGTTGGAGTCACTATCGTCGTCCAGGTTTTCGGCGCGTCCACCTCGTCTCGATTCGCGGGACCTCGAGCGTTCCCGTCCTTCTCCCTGGGCCTCCTGGATGGGGCGCGCGGAGGACCGCAGCCTGCCCGAGTAGCCCCCATCGTCGCTGGTGGACATGGTGCCTAGGAGCAGTGAAGGGGGGGGGGATAGGAACGACGCGTGAAGAAGCTATGGAGACAGATAAATTGTTGTGGTGTTCCTGCTCCAAGGAGCGGTATATCTGTGTTTCAGCAAACAGCAACAATATGGGCCTTAAAGCCGTCCAGCCTTAGTGATGGTAGCAGCCACGTCAACTAGCCGTATAAGAGGAGTACAGCAGTAACAAGGTACCAATCATCATAACCGCAACATAAGAGCAGCGCCCAGTCTGACCGTAGGGTATATGGGTAACGCCCGCACGAACCGCAGCACAAGGAGCCAAAACTGGGCAGCACTGACCCCAACCGCAGTGCAGGGGGTGCAACACAGTAAGGGTACGTCTGCAGCCATCGCACTTAAACAAGCATCATTCGACCTAGGCTGGGGGAGGTAGCACAGGAGAGCGTCGCCCAAAACGCCCACGCTCATCGGACCAAAACGGGCAGCATTTACCCTAGGTGTAGTGTAGGGGTTATCACAAAAAAGGTTCGCCCAACACGCCGACGCTCATCGCACCAAAACAGGCAGCATTTACCCTAGGTGTAGTGTGGGGGGGGGAGCACAGTGGAAGGTCACCCAACACGCTGACACTCGTCGCACCAAAACAGGCAGCATTTACCCTAAGTGTAGTGTAGGGGTGGAAGCACAGTGAAAGATCGCCCAACACGCTGACACTCATCGCACCAAAACGGGCAGCATTTACCCTAGGTGTAGTGTAGGGGGGGGAAGCACAGTGTAAGATCGCCCAACACGCTGACACTCATCGCACCAAAACGGGCAGCATTTACCCTAGGTGTAGTGTAGGGGTGGAAGCACAGTGTAAGATCGCCCAACACGCTGACACTCATCGCACCAAAACAGGCAGCATTTACCCTAGGTGTAGTGTAGGGGGGGGAGCACAGTGAAAGATCGCCCAACACGCTGACACTCGTCGCACCAAAACAGGCAGCATTTAACCTAGGTGTAGTGTAGGGGTGGAAGCACAGTGAAAGATCGCCCAACACGCTGACACTCATCGCACCAAAACGGGCAGCATTTACCCTAGGTGTAGTGTAGGGGTTATCACAAAAAAGGTTCGCCCAACACGCTGACACTCATCGAACCAAAACGGGCAGCATTTACCCTAGGTGTAGTGTAGGGGGGGGAGCACAGTGAAAGATCGCCCAACACGCTGACACTCATCGCACCAAAACGGGCAGCATTTACCCTAGGTGTAGTGTAGGGGTGGAAGCACAGTGAAAGATCGCCCAACACGCTGACACTCATCGCACCAAAACGGGCAGCATTTAACCTAGGTGTAGTGTAGGGGTGGAAGCACAGTGAAAGATCGCCCAACACGCTGACACTCATCGCACCAAAACGGGCAGCATTTACCCTAGGTGTAGTGTAGGGGGGGAGCACAGTGTAAGATCGCCCAACACGCTGACACTCATCGCACCAAAACGGGCAGCATTTAACCTAGGTGTAGTGTAGGGGTGGAAGCACAGTGAAAGATCGCCCAACACGCTGACACTCGTCGCACCAAAACAGGCAGCATTTAACCTAGGTGTAGTGTAGGGGTGGAAGCACAGTGTAAGATCGCCCAACACGCTGACACTCATCGCACCAAAACGGGCAGCATTTACCCTAGGTGTAGTGTAGGGGGGGGAGCACAGTGAAAGATCGCCCAACACGCTGACACTCATCGCACCAAAACGGGCAGCATTTACCCTAGGTGTAGTGTAGGGGGGGGAGCACAGTGAAAGATCGCCCAACACATTTGTTAAGGTTATTAGTGGGGTATTAGTCCGTTTGACCACTTGCAACTGGTTAACCAATAGCTTACCCAAACTAAGCCTTATAACACTCTCCCCCCCTGAAACGGCGGGATACCAGGTCGGCCGAATATACGGGCGGACCTGTCAATTATCCAAGCCGTTTCATTTCCTGGGTATACCGGGGAGAGCATTTTTCAAGTTCGCCATGGGAAAATCTGAAAAAGTTTATTATGGTGGATGTGGGGATCGAACCCACGACCCAAAAACCCATGGTCCTGCCGTCGACGCCACTTGTTAAATTAAAGGTGGAGGACACAGAGTGCCCCCTGCAGGTCTGCCAATTGAGCAGGTCTTCGGAGAGTACTCACTTTCGTTCCTTCGTAGAGATGTAGCTTTATTCGTTTCCACCAGAGCCCGGGATAGCTTCTGAGATCGGAGGCGCGTGCCTCCGATCTAATTCCTAACTTCCCCGAATATAAACCGCCAACCTTATCATACGAAACCCATCCAAATGATCTCAAATTCGGATACCTACAGGCCTTTCGAGGCCGTATCTTAACACAGAGTTATGTTTTTAGGGGCGAAACCCACCGATAGATTTCGAAAAACTCAACGGATTCGGGCGAATTGGACCTGCACCCAGGACCGTTTTTTTATTTTTTGCGAAAAAAAAAAAATCGGAAGAGATATGGCTCTTCAAAGTTTGGTGCTGTCACACACGCCACACAACACACCACACACCACACACCACCCCCTACAGCAGTGACATAGACCCCACAGAGGGCCCATCCAAGCCCATACATGGTTGGGCGTGCCCCCGGTCAACGAAACAAAAAGCGTTTCGCAGCGGCGAAGCTCGCACCACCTGATGACTTGAGCGGCAGCACCAGCCGGCGCGATGTTGTATCTGTGTAACCATATACCCCGGAGTATTCTATTAGGTATCTATCTATATATATACTAATATTTTTACAACTCATATTAGATATCTCTATATACCAAGCGAAAAAACGTTGTTTTACTCGGCGCTGCCGAGCTGAGGGTGCAGGGTTCGGCCTGCGGGGCCAATATTCGGGGCAATATGTGCCGATTCGGGACAATATGTGACGTTTCGGGGTAATTTCGGGGTAATTTTCGCCCATGCACGGCCATTTTCACCAAAAAAAAATGCCCCCGGATATCGATGCTTATCGACCTTGCGGTTCTTCTCAACTTTTTTTCGCGTGTCAACTCTCACAAACAAGCGAGAAAAAGTGGGGGTCACGATGTGGGAAATTTAACCGGACGGACTCTACAATTGTGGCAGTCGTGTTTTCTTGGTTCGGCGGTTCGCAGCTGGCACAAGGCGTATTCAATTCCAACATTCTCGCTTGCGTTTCCCGAGGTGAACAACCAGCGTGATTTGGTACCAGGACATGATGGTAGACTTGGCGTCAACACCAAGTCAGACGCGACGTGTTTGGATGAGGTCAAAGCCGCGAACACTGTGGACGCGCTGACTCACGCGAAAGCTCGTTGGGTGCAGACGCCATCTCTTTCACTGGCGGTTATAGTGTCTAGTTTGCTTGGGAAAGAGTTGCCCACAGACCCGACCGTCCGCTTGTCTCGCCGGAATTCTCCCCTCAACGCCCAACTGGTGATACTACTCTAGTTAGCTATGCGCGTGTCCTTTTCACACTCGTTGGAGGTTATCGAACGTTTAGTTTCTTGTTGCCAGCTTGATTGTTGGCGCCATGCTCTTGAATCTGCTTGTAGGTGGAATGCTAATGATGCCTGCATTTTAAATCCTTACGGTGCCGTCAAGGGTAGAGTACGCCTGCCTGGATGCTTACGCGTCCGTTCTCGTTTACGTGGAGATTGAGATATTGAAGGATCCCATACGCGGTCCGGGTCAGACCATTTTGCCGCCGGGAACACAGATAGATGCGATTGGGATGTTTTGTACCACATTTATCGAGACTTATTTCTTGCATCGGTTGAACCAACAACGTGCACGGCACATCCGCATCACAAGCGACTAAACCTGGTATCACCCCCCGAACCTAATCTATTTTACGATGGAACTTTAGGTGCGACTCCACAGCAACAACCATGCCAGTTGTGTTAGCGTTGGAAACGTACAGGGCCATGAGACTACCGCTGGATCTTTACTTCGGTGGCGTCCTCAATCACATCAATCTGGCGGCCAGAAGAGGGTCGTAGTCAAAGTGAGCGACGCGGTCAAGCCTGCTACGTACGCAGCAACACAAGGAGGCACCTTCCTCCGCGGGTGTGGGTTGTGTGACGATGAAGGAAATCTGCGGCGGCGGCGGCGGTGACAGGCTTGTTCGTTGGGACGTTACCCATGTTCGCCTTGCGGCCGATTGGACACCCCGCCCTGCGACGCCAGTACCGTCGCCGAACCTGAATGCAAGTGCCGCTTACAACAATGACGCCGGCTTCTTCGCTACCGAAGCACCTTGCCACATGGTGGGCTCGCTAGGTAAGACCTTACCCCGTCCTAGGAGGGAATTGAGCCGAGTTGTCTGACGCCCTGCTCGCATTGGCGTTCCTCTTTTTCTTGCTGACGTTTGTATTATTCACCAAACAAACCAAACTTTTTCGTTGGTGTTTTTCTTCTTAGATGATGCGGACTCGGACACGGGCGAAGAGGACGGTGGCGACGGGTATGACTTTGATGTTGGTCACGACCGCGCTTGCGACCTAGGAGCCGGAGACGAGATCGGTGGTAATGTCGACCAGGACGACGTGAGTGCTGTAGAGATGGCAAACATGTTTTTTTTTGTTTCTGGAATCTGCTCGGCGTCAATGTGCGCTGTGTATACGATTTTTTCCGTTCGAGTGTTCTGATTTCATGTCGATTGTTGCCTTAACTGTATCAGGGGGGTGGCCCACACATGCTAAAGGTTCGCCTGGATACCTTCCACGCGCTTCCACGTATGTCGCGCCTGGTGAAGAAGAGTCACGGCGCCGTCAAGCCCTCCATGGCTTGGTTGAGAGATGCTTGCCATATCGTTAATCTGGAAGACATCAAGGAGGCAAGTGGTTTTGACGTAACTTGTGTCGTTGTTCGGATCAGTGATATGGAGAGACTTGAGCTGTCGTCGAAAATAATTCCTGGACTGAGTCATGTGTCGTGACCATTACGCTCCTGCCGATCTCGCTTCCAACCGCAGGTAGACATTGCTCTTCAAGCGCGAAAAATGGCATCGGAATGGGTGGCAGAGTATATAGAGATGGACTCGACGTGTTTCCTGCGGAATTGTCGGCGGTTGGTGCCAGAGCGGACACGATTGTTGACTTACTTTGGTTCAGTGATTGATCGGTTCTGCGACGTGATCGATGCGAAATCGGGATAAATTATCCTGCGCGCGAAAGCACTGGAGGTCGTGAAGCTCCTCCGCGAGTACATCGAAGCTTGTTGTCTAAGCAAGCCTGACGGCTTGCCGCTGTACTACGCAACAGGGAAAAGTAAAGCGGGGATCACCACTCGTCGCTGTGTCAGAAGTACCAGCAGTACAGAGGCTTGATGTGTGTTTTGCGCAGGCACAGCAACCATTTCCACCCATAAAATTGGCCTCACGGCATAACCCGATGCTCATAGTATTTGCCGTCAAGTATACCTCACGGTTTCGTTTGTTGCAGTGTTTGTAACATGTTGATTTTTTCCCTCGGCTTGGTGGTCAACCAGGTAGTTCGTGTTATGATGAACCTGACGTACGCCTGTTCGAAAAAATTTCCGCATGCTGTAACTGTTTGTCCTTTTTCAAAGGGTTTTCATCGTTACCTCCGCAGGCTACTATCGCGCTTCTCCTGCGCTGGCCCACTCGATTCTGCTGGAGTTCACTTATCGCTGGAATATTGGGATGGCTACGAAGAACCGCGGACCGCCGAAGTGGATTGGAGAGTGCTACGCACAGTTTGAATTTGATTTTGTCTAAAGCGACACGGCCCGCTGGTCACCGGATAGCCCGATGTTTCCTGGGTGGGTCTCTGCTCCTGACGTGGCAGAAACTGGTGAAAGAAGCGACCTCTCAGAGATTGTGGGGACCTGATGCTCGGGGTGAGGGGCCGGTTGATCTTGTCGACCTCCCAACAACTTCCGAATCACTATTTGATGAAGTCAAAGGGCACGCCAACGTTAGGAATACGATTATCTCTTTTTGTCAACGGCATGCTGCATTGCGTGCTAGGTTGCGGGAAGCTAACGGGGGCGCGATGATTGCGGGTGTTGTCGGTAGCGCTGTTTCCCCTGCTGTTTCGCGGAGTTGGTATGGGGCAGGTATTGTTGGCGTTCGTCGCGGGGGCGCAGCGGCAGGTGCAGGCGTGTCGGCGTCAGCTGCAGATATGTTGGAGTTTGGCGGCGGCGGGGATGAGGCTGGGTAGTTTGGCGCCGCCAACCGACGCCCAAGAATCCCAAAGGCCTCAGATTTTCTTTCACCGCGGCCACAGTCGACAAGAGGGCGTGTACCAGGAGGCTCACCCTGCCTCGCGTGGGAGGGAGGGGCGGCCCTAATGCAATGTGTCGCGAGAAAAGCACCGGCCCGAGGCCTGCAGACCTGGGAAACTAGATCAGACGGAAAGCGGTGGTGGTCATGGTGTGAATGTGAAAAGTGCACAATATAGTAGGGTCTACGCCCCTGATCGTCGCTTTATACTGCGGCCCATCTTGGTGTGGTAGGTTAGCGTCTGCAGTGTCGGGTCGAGTTTGCCTTTTGTTAATTCCAGAGAATAAAGACCGTACGATTTTATTTTGTTTTTACTTCGTTTGCGAACCGGCCGTTTCGTTTTGTGTGGCCCTGGGATTGATTGTCTGTTTCATCTCGCGGGCGGGGGGGGGGTCAACAGCGATACTACCACCGTTGTCGACAAAATCGTGACACACATTTGTTTCGTTTTTCCATTCCCATGTTTTCCTTTATGCCATCCCTGGGGAGAGGGAAAGAAGATGGGGGGGGGGGGGGGGGGGGGGGTTACCTGCTACCTACTCGAAGCTATTCCACCCACCCCCTGTTATTTCTCATCCTTCGCCGGGCATGATGGGGGTGCTAGATGTCGCCGGGCGGCAAGAATGGTTCAGTGCAAAGACATACACCATACAAGAGTGTCTAAAGACTATTGGAAGATAGAACAAAGTGTTTTCAAAAGCATCGCCAATCATTTGGTTAAACTGGAGTTAGTTATACATGGGTCCCATTTTTTGTGGTGTTCGTGTCGTCTATTTTGGCGAAACCACCCGCATCGCTTCCCAGTCGAATATTGTCACCGAAAGCCCTACTTTATTCATTCGATACACACCAAGGAGTTCAACGCAAAAGAAGCGCGTTGTACAGCAACGACAACATTTGTGTCACAAACGCATGACAAAATCACTGCTGCTTTGCGGCTGGTTGGTGATGCTTGCCGTTGTACCAGGTACATATTATTATTAATATTATGTGATACAGCGGCAGCACTACTTACTTGTTGTTGTAGTAGTAGTGCACAACATTAAAAAAAACGAACAGGGATGATATAGGAAAGCAAGGCTGATACCTTACCAGGAAAGGAAGACAAGTGAGAGGCGCTGTGCTGAAGATAGTGTATAGAACTCACCCTTTCTCAAATAAGAAATTCAGCCTCGGCCAGAATCATCCCGGTTTCTTCCTTTTTTTCCTATTATTATTTCATTTCTACTACTACTACTACTACTACTACTGCTGCTGCTGTATTTTGTGAACAGCCTAGAATAATCTATCTGCACTAGTCTACACCTACTTGTACAAGTATCAGACACCTATTTGATAGCGAGAAACAGGAATCCTGGTTGTGGCTGCGGGTTTCTTATTTGGGAGAGGGTGTCATCTGCACTATCTTGAGCTTCCGGATTTCTTGTCTTCCTAGAAGTATCAGCTTGCTATTCTTACGTCCCGTACGTACTACTTTTAGAGTATTGTGCCGCCGGTCCTCTGATAAGAAACCGAGGTTTTGTTTTGTTTAGGCTGAATTTCGTACCAGGTATTTTTATGAAAATGATGTGCCCCACACTAACTTCAGTATAAAATTTACCGAAGTTCTTATTTCTCCGCAAGAACCTTGCGTGAGCCCCGTTCTTATAAAAGGGAGGCATGCGCGATTTTTTTCATGATGTTTTTTTTTTTGGTTCCGAAACGCCTCCAACTTTTTTTCGCGCTTCGCGCGATTATTTTAATGCCTTACAAAAGTGTCCCTATGTATAGGATCCGTGCCAGACGTGAGACGTGGGCAGCGCGCGCAGTTTGGTTTGGTCTGGCCAATCTTAATCGGACGCAGGATAGGACCAATTCGCTGCGCGTCCGTCACAGAGCGCTTTGATTGCCACTGCTTCTGAGTTACGGCTCTGAGCGCAACCGCCCAGAAAGGTGTGTACCCCTCATGCTTGTGCTGCTATGTCAGTTATGTCAGGGAGCTTTTCTAGCGCTCGCATTTCAAACCGCCGTGCGGTTCACTTCGAACAAGCTGTCCACCTACTAGCTCGTCCTCGTTTTGTAAGAGGACGAGGGTCACCGATCGCGGGCCAGGCCCACCGGGCACGCTCCTTAGTCTAGGCTGGCTGTCGTCTCTTTCAGTAGGACCGTAACAGCTACATGAATCACCAACACCTCTGGCACACGCGTAGCGTTATCTCCAGGTTCCCGTTTGCTCGTGTTACAGGTTATTCTTGCAGCAGCATCAGAAAGATGTGGCAACACCTGCTGAACTCGAACTTTCACTACGCAGAGACGCCAGGGTGGTAGGTCTACAGACCTTGCGGTAGCCCAGTGGCAGGTATCACGTCGTGCATCACTGTTGGTCATTCCACCTTGTGACCCTGGCGGTGAGGAGTAGTAAACCTACCGCATCCGCTGTGTCAGGACATGTCGTGCAGAGTTTCCCACAAAAGAAAACAGGAATGCAGGATGTGCTGCAATTTTGAGCGTTCCTATACTATACTAAACACATAATCACCTGACTATCGCTTCCCCCCCACGCCGCTTTTTTTATTTCAAGGGAGTTTGCAAGTGGTCTATTGCGGGCCTGATCCTCACTAAGAGATCTGTGATGCAATTACCGTCACCCAAATGAACAGATTCTTCTCTCTCTTGCAGTAGTTCACACATTCAAGGCACAAGGTTATTTTTATCGTCTTCGTTATTATACTACTGGTCGGATGAGATAGGGAGACGAGGTGCACTAACAGAGGGGGGGGCGGTGACCCTGCTGCGCGGCGCGCTGGATTAGTTCCGAATATGCTCTTCCCTAAAGATGGGGTACTCAACGGATGCCTCACCTTGCCTAACAAAGCTGTCCCGTGCGAGCAGTGTAGCTTCCAGACATCCTATACTAGCTTCTCATGTCTCCTGTTGGTAACGACTCTCAGAATCAGCTCTATTCTGCAAGGGTATCTACGAGAACACTGCTGTTCGATGGCCTACTGCTGTACAAGTTCCCACATACTCCTGGTAGATCATCTCTTTGGTCCGCGCTTACCGTAGCTCCACCAGGCGTTTAATTGCACGTACGTGCAAGGTTTTTAGAATTGCACGTAAACTCAGTACAGCCCCTGCCGACCTCGAGAGAAGACCGAGAGCCCCCCAAAGGGTTAGGGTAGGGTTAGGGTTAGGGTCGGGTCTGGGATCGGGTTGGTCTGGGCAGCGTAACCGTCGTTTTGTGCAGACCTGGACATAGGGAGCCGCCATACATAAATCGCTATTGAATTTACGTGCAAGTCTGAAAAACCTTGCACGTACGTGCAATTTCACGGGAGCCCCCGTAGCTCGGACTTCTCTCTACGCTCACTCAGGTTGTTGTATCGCCCCGTTTTACGCATCTACTTATTTCTAGCCTGTGATTGGCTCATGTAAATATAATAATCCCTCTTGGAAGGTCCACAGAATTTGTAATGAAACCCGTGGCTCCCCAATACTTAATCCAAGTAACCTAGATCCCTTGCTAAATCCAAGCGATTTTCCAATTTCACCACATATGGGGAGCGCCTAATCTTAACCCATGGGTTACCAAAGAGCGGCGCCGGGGAATCTGCCAACATTGGCATTCAGGAATAGCCTGCCAACACAAAAAACGCCTGCAGAACCTACTCTACAGAACCAGATTTCAATTGATTGCACCTAGCTACGCGCTGTGATCGCGCCGCGTCTCTCAGGAAGAGAAGAGAGACCACAAGCGGGACCGCGCGCAGCGCAGACGCCAGACAACCGACACCACAGCCGGCTCCTCAGCACCATGCTGGTGTGGCGGCTATGTACGCTTTGGTATGTCTAATTGCGGCTCTCCTAGCCTACGACCACTAGGCTCGTAGGCTCGTCCTCCCTCTCACAAGAATGGGGCTCACACAACGCTCTTGCGGAGAAATAAGAAATTCGTAATTTTATACTGAGGTTAGTGTGGGGCACATCATTTAAAAAAAAAAAACGAAATTCAGCCTAGAAAAAAGCAAAATCTCGGTTTCTTATTAGAGGGCCGGCGGCACAATACTCTTGAAGTAGTACAGGGCGTAAGAATGGCAATGAAGCTGATACTCCTGGTAAGACAAGAAATCCGGGAACTGAAGTTAGTGCAGATGACACCCTCTCCCAAATAAGAAATCCGCAGCCCCAGCCAGGATTCCGGTTTCTCGTTATCAAATAGGTACCTGATACTTGTACAAGTAGGTGTAGTGCAGATGGATTATTCTAGGAACAACGCTGTTCATACAGCAGTTGTAGTAGAAATGAAATAGTAATAGAAAAAAAAAGGGAGAAATAGAAATATTATTGGCCGAGGCTAAATTTCTTATTTGAGAAAGGGTGAGTTCTACACACTATCTTTAGCACAGCGCCTCTCAATTGTCTTCCCTTCCTGGTAAGGTACAAGTATCAGCCATGCTTTCCTATGGGAAAGGAAAAGCAAAACAAGAAGGGCTCACATTTTTGTCGACAACATTGGTAGTACCGCTGTTGACCCCCCACCCCCCCGAGATGAAACAGACAATCAAACCCAGGGCCATACAAAACGAAACGGCCGGCTCGCAAGCGAAGCAAAAACATAATAGACTTACTTAAGATATTTTTGCTGAAAGTGCTCGGTTGGTGCATCCCTGGCATCTCCGGGGTCGGCCGGTCCAGCTTTTCTTTGAATTGTTGCTCCGCCTTATTATTTTTGTTTCTGCTCGTTTTATGGAACCTGGTCTCTCACGGGGTCCCGGAGTCGAAGTGGAGAGGGTGGTCCCGGAGGTCTGGTACTCGTCGCGGATGGTCGGTAGTCGGAGCGGAGAGGTCGTCGCAGAGCTGAAGTCGAAGCGGAGAGGGCGTCGCGGTGCTGAGGTCCCTTGACGATCGTTCTCAACAGCGAACGCGACTGATAACCTTTCTTTCTTATATATAGCAAGGAGATGCTAAGCCAGAGCTAGAGTGACGGTGGGCATATGCCCTTCGTCATGCGGCGGGATCATCTTTCGGTGGCTGACCTTCCGGGGACGGGTCAACGCCGTCTATGACGGGTGACGCCGTTCGCGACCCGGGATCGTGTATTGCCTGACCGGTGACGTGTCCTCTCGCGCATGCGTGTACGCGATCTACGATAGGTATCTACGACCCTGTCTTCCACAGTTTTGCCAGTTGTTTCTTGACTTTCAGCTGCTTCCTGCAAATTTGGTTTTTCTGCCAACACGATTTTGAACTTTTTCGGGATTTTTTCTTCCTTTTTGTGAAGTGAGTTAAACTTCCTACCATTTGCCGCTAATTTGCCGGCTGTGCATTACTTGCGGAACGGTCCAGCTTTAATTTTTCTTTGATTTCCACCATTTGTGTTGTACGTCCACGAAGTTTCACCATATTAGCTGAGATCTCGGTTTGGCTCATCATCTCAGCTCAGCTCCGCCCAGCACCCCACCGCAGTACTACAGCTCAGCCGCGCAGCGCCGTGCAGTGCCGTGCCCTGCGATGCCCTGCCGTGCCCTGCAGCTCAGCTCAGCAGCGCACCGCAGCGCTAGCTCAGCAGAGCGCAGCGCCGTGCGGTGCCGCGCTTTGCCGTGCTTCGCCATGCTGCGTGCTTTGCGGTACTTTTACTAGTTCGTACATGCCAGTAACATTCGCAGTATTATACCACGTACCGGTACTATTAATAAGTTTGATCATACTACGTTGTTGGATCACAAACAATGCACCCCCAGCTCAGGTCAGCCCGGCTATATATAGCTCAGCAGTGTAGCGCGGCATAGTGCGGTGCCGTGCCTTGCCCTTCGTTTTGCGGTGTTGTGTCGTCCGGCGCTGCGCGTTCTTTTGAACTTACAGCAAGTAGTACCAGGTATGAAACAGGTACCAGGTACCATTATGTACGTGTTGTGTTCTCGTCTTCTTGCTTTCTTCAGTTGATTGCCCTCTCTCGGTCCCCATGCCCCCCCCCCCCGCGCAAATATCAGACGTACTACTGCCGTTCAGAACGTGACATCAACAAGCACCCAGCACAGCGCAGGGCAATTAGCTCTTCACAAGCACCTCTTGGCATTATCCCTTCGCTGTTCGCACCACATAATCACGGGCCTCTTCTTCCTGCTCCCTTTACATGTTTCAGTTGCATTCTTCCTTGCGCGAGCGTAGCGGGCGGCGTACCGGTAGTACGTGTGTGTACTGGTCTTTTTGCTTTCGTCGTTGATGCTGTCTTCCATCTCGGTCCTCTTCGCGTTTTTTTCTTCGCCAATTACACCCGCACTACTGTACTGCCGATCAAAATGTGACATCGCCAACAAATTATCCCTTCGCAGTTCGCACCAAATAATCACGGGCCTCTTCTTCCTGCTCCCTTTGCATGTTTCAGTGGCATTCTTCCCTGCGCGAGCGTAGCGGGCGGCGTACCGGTAGTACGTGTGTGTACTGGTCTTTTTGCTTTCATCGTTGATTTTGTCTTCCATCTCGGTCTTCTTCGCGTTTTTTTCTTCGCCAATTACACCCGTACTACTGTACTGCCGATCAAAACGTGACATCGCCAACATACAGCACAGCACAGACAGGGCAATCAGCTCCGCACAAATACCTCTTGGCATTATCAAATTGCTAGTTGCACTAGTTCGTGGGCCTCCTCTTTCTGCCCCCTCCATATATAGTTGAAATCTTCCTTGCGCAAGCGTAGCGGGCGGCGTCAGCCGCCCGCGACGCGGAGCTCTTGTAAACTCGTACGGTCTTTATTCTTTGTGAATTAACAAAAGGCAAACTTGACCCGACACTGCAGACGCTAACTTACGACGACAAGATGCGCCGGAGTGCACTTTTCACATTCACACCATGACCACCACCGCTTTCCGTCTGATCTAGTTTTCCCAGTTCTGCAGGCCTCGGGCCGGAGCTTTTCTGGCGGCACATTGCATTAGGGCCGCCCCTCCCTCCCACGCGAGGCAGGGCGAGTCTCCTGGTACACGCCTTCTTGTCGACTGTGGCCGCGGTGAAAGAAAATCTGAGGGCCCCGGTGTGGGCCCTTGGGCTTCTTGGGCGTCGGTTGGCGGCGCCAAACTACCCAGCCTCATCTCCGCCGTCGCCAAACTCCAACATATCTGCAGCTGACGCCGACACGCCTGCACCTGCCGCTGCGCCCCCGCGACGAACGCCAACAATACCTGCCCCATACCAACTCCGCGAAACAGCAGGGGAAACAGCGCTACCGACAACACCCGCAATCATCGCGCCCCCGTTAGCTTCCCGCAACCTAGCACGCAATGCAGCATGCCGTTGACTAATAGAGATAATCGTACTCCTAACATTGGCGTGCCCTTTGATTTCATCACAGTGATTCGGAAGTTGTTGGGAGGTCGACAAGATCAACCGGCCCCTCACCCCGAGCATCAGGTCCCCACAATCTCTGAGAAAGGTCGCTTCTTTCACCAGTGTCTACCACGTCAAGAGCAGAGACCCACCCAGGAAACATCGGGCTATCCGGTGACCAGCTGGCCGTGTCGCTTTAGATAATCTCAAACTCAAACTGTTCGTAGCACTCTCCAATCTACTTCGGCGGTCCGCGGTTCTTCGCATCCATCCCAATATTCCAGCAATAAGTGAACTCCAGCAGAATCGAGTGGGCCAGCGCAGGAGAAGCGCAATAGTAGCCTGCGGAGGTAACGATGAAACCCTTTAAAAAAGGGACAAACAGTTACAGCATGCGGAGAACATATTGAACAGGTGTACGTCAGGTCCTGGTTGACCACCAAGCCGAGGAAAAAAATCAACATGTTACAAACACTGCAACAAACGAAACCGTGAGGTATACTTGACGGCAAATACTATTGAGCATCGGGTTATGCCGTGAGGCCAATTTTATGGGTGGAAATGGTCGCTGTACCTAGTGATAGAAAAGTCTCGCAAAACACACATCAAGCCTCTGTACTGCTGGTACCTCTGACACAGCGACGAGTGGTGATCCCCGCTTTACTTTTCCCTGTTGCGTAGTACAGCGGCAAGCCGTCAGGCTTGCTTAGACAACAAGCTTCGATGTGCTTGCGGAGCAGCTTCACGACCTCCAGTGCTTTCGCGCGCAGGAGAATTTATCCCGATTTCGCATCGATCACGTCGCAGAACCGATCAATCACTGAACCAAAGCAAGTCAACAATCGTGTCCGCTTGGGCGCCAACCGCCGACAATTCCGCAAGAAACACGTCCAGTTCATCTCTATATACTCTGCCATCCATTCCGATGCCATTTTTCGCGCTTGAAGAGCACTTTCTACCTGCGGTTGGAAGCGAGATCGGCAGGAGCGTAATGGTCACGACACATGACCCAGTACAGGCATTATTTTCGACGACAGCGTAAGTCTCTCCATATCACTGATCCGAACAACGACACAAGTGACGTCAAAACCACTTGCCTCCTTGATGTCTTCCAGATTAACGATATGGCAAGCATCTCTCAACCAAGCCATGGAGGGCTTGAAGGCGCCGTGACTCTTCTTCACCAGGCGCGAGATACGTGGAAGCGCGTGGAAGGTATCCAGGCGAACCTTTAGCATGTGTGGGCCACCCCCCTGATACAGTTGGGCAACAATCAACATGAGTTCAGAACACTCGAACAGAAAAAATCGTATACACAGCGCACATTGACGCCGAGCAAATTTCAGAAACAAAAAAAACATGTTTGCCATCTCTACAGCACTCACGTCGTCCTGGTCGACATTACCACCGATCTCGTCTCCGGCTCCTAGGTCGCAAGCGCGGTCGTGACCAACATCAAAGTCATACCCGTCGCCACCGTCCTCTTCGCCCGTGTCCGAGTCCGCATCATCTAAAAAGGAAAACACCAACGAAAAAGTTTGGTTTGTTTGGTGAATAATACAAACGTCAGCAAGAAAATGAAGAACGCCAATGCGGGCAGGGCGTCAGACAACTCAGCTCAACTCCTTCCTAGGACGGGGCAAGGTCTTACCTAGCGAGCCCACCACGTGGCAAGGTGCTTCGGTCGCGAAGAAGTCGGCGTCATTGTTGTAAGCGGTACTTGCATTCGGCCTCGGCGACGGTGCTGGTGTCGCAGCGGCGGCTGCCCAATCGGCGGCAAGGCGAACATGGATTACGTCCCACAGGACAAGCCTGTCACCGCCGCCGCCGCAGATTTCCTTCATCGTCACACCACCCACACCCGCGGAGGAAGGAGCCTCCTTGTGTTGCTGCGTACGTAGCAGGCTTGACCGCGTCGCTCACTTTGACTACGACCCTCTTCTGGCCGCCAGATTGATGTGATTGAGGATGCCACCGAAGTAAAGATCCAGCGGTAGTCTCATGGCCCTGTACGTTTCCAACGCTAACACAACTGGCATGGTTGTTGTTGTGGAGTCGCACCTAAAGTTCCATCGTAAAGTAGACCAGGTTCGGGGGTGATACCAGGTTTAGTCGCTTGTGATGCGGATGTGCCGTGCATGCTGTTGGTTTAGATTATGCAAGAAGTAAGGTCTCAATGAATGTGGTACAAAACATCCCAATCGCATCTGTGTTCCCGGCGGCAAAATGGTCTTGACCCGGACCGCGTATGGGATCCTTCAATATCTAGATCTCCACGTAAACGAAAACGGACGCGTAAGCATCCAGGCAGGCGTACTCTACCCTTGACGGCACCGTAAGGATTTAAAATGCAGGCATCACTAGCATTCCACCTACAAGAAGATTCAAGAGCATGGCGCCAACAATCAAGCTGGCAACAAGAAACGTTCGATAGCCTCCAACGAGCGTGAATAGGACACGCGCATAGCTAACCAGAGTAGTATCACCAGTTGGGCGTTGAGGGGAGAACTCCGGCGAGACAAGCGGAAGGTCGGGTCTGTGGGCAACTCTTTCCCAAGCAAACTAGACACTATACCCGCCAGCGAAAGAGATGGCGTTTGCACCCAACAAGCTTTCACGTGAGTCAGCGCGTCCACAGTGTTCGCGGCTTTGACCTCATCCAAACACGTCGCGTCTGACTTGGTGTTGACGCCAAGTCTACCATCATGTCCTGGTACCAAATCACGCTGGTTGTTCACCTCGGGAAACGCAAGCGAGAATTTTGGAATTGAATACGCCTTGTGCCAGCTGCGAACCGCCGAACCAAGAAAACACGACTGCCACAATTGTACCAGGTGCCAGTTATCGTGTACCAGTCATATGCTCAGAGCTATATATCACGTGTACGAGTGTACAAGCTGCGACAGCAAACAAGCCCGCAGAAGCAATAGCTTCAAAATAGTTAAGGTAATTAGCCAGGCTGTTATTTACACGAAAATAAGAAACTCGGGATACTTTGTACTGAATTTAATGTACCATAAGGTAGAGTGCACCCTCTCCCAAACAAGAAAGCCAGCCTAGGTCACTATTTATGTACCTGGTGTCTTTTAGGTGTCCTGTGCTACTGCATCTGGTATCTGGCACGCGATTAATCAGAGGTTCGGTATGGTATATACTTCGTACCAGGTACCAGGTATCGCATGCTCAGAGCTATGATACCTGGTACCTGGTAGATTCGAGGACAACCAACAGGGCACAAGCAGGAGGAGCAGGAGCCTAGAATGACCTGGTACGACTCGTACCTCGTATCCAAATATCATTGCCGCAGACAAACTGCTGATGTACAGCAGTACAGGGCACGTAAGAATAAACCTGGTAATAGGAAAGCCAGGGTGATATTTAGGTACCGGAATAAGAAACTCGGGAGTCATTATACTGAAGTTGCCCGGGAGAACAAACCCTCTGCCAAAAACGAAAGCGAACCTACTGCTGTAGGTCAGTATTTCCGTGTCTTACGATATACAACAGTACTACAGGAGTACAAGACACCTACCTGTAATATTAAAGGTGCAGTAATAAGAAAGCCAAGTTGATATTTTGAGGAAAATAAGAAGCTCGGGAGCTGTTATACTGAAGTCAGTGTAGAACATACCCCCTCACAAATAAGAAAGCCAGCTTACCGCAGGTACCAGGTATGTATGTTTCTTATCTGGTGTCCTGTACTGCTTTACCATGGTACCAGGTATATGATTCGTCCGTACAGCAGCAGGTAACAAACAGAAGTCTACGATAGAACCACTCACATCCGGCCTTGTGTAGCGTAGGTAGAGGGCTGAAAGGAAACCACCCCACCCGCTGCTCCCCCCCTTGACGTGCTTCCTGCTGGCTTTGATAGAATAGTGCTCGTGATGTCGATGAATCGACGCTGCCTTGGATGTTTGATGCTGTCAAAGT
This sequence comes from Undaria pinnatifida, assembly GCA_012845835.1. Taxonomy (NCBI): domain Eukaryota; class Phaeophyceae; order Laminariales; family Alariaceae; genus Undaria; species Undaria pinnatifida. Next base: position 12,284,251 of record JABAKD010000023.1, read on the forward strand.
AGATGAAGTTGCACTTTGTTGTCGTTCGCTCTCCCGAGCGGGTCCATCACCGCTGCCTCCACCGCTACTTCCATCGCTGCCTCCACCGTCATGATATCGGCCGCTGCTGCCTCTAATGTCCCCACCGCTGCCTCCGCCATCACTACCGACCTCGTCGCATCGACAGATGGCAGGCTCCAAGAAACGAAATAGTCACACTACAACCGCTGCTACAGGGCGCCTTTGCTCGGGACCACGGAAACGAGCCGGGTGGTCGTAGGCTAGGAGAGCCGCAATTAGACATACCAAAGCGTGCATAGCCGCCACACCAGCATGGTGCTGAGGAGTCGGCTGTGGTGTCGGTTGTCTGGTGTCAGCGCTGCGCGCGGTCCCGCTTGCGGTCTCTCTTCTCTCCCCGAGAGACGCGGCGCGATCACAGCGCGTAGCTCGGTGCAATCATCGCCAATCATAATTGTCTATCCTTACAACATCCTTACAAAGCTCGTGTTTCATTTGCCGAATTTGCTGCCTATAAGCCATTCATATCGCCGGATCCTTACAAAATATTCCCCAGGTATAGGTGCCGTGCCGTCTACAACCACTTCCACCGGCGCCCGGGAATCTGCCAACATTGGCAGGAAGGAAAAGCCTGCCAACACCAAAAACGCCTGTGTACCTACTCTACAGAACCAGATTTCAATTTGAAAAGACTACGAAGTACACCTGCCCGCACACTTTGCCCGCAGAGCTAACACACGTAGCAGCACGTAGCAGCACGTAGCGGCGGACCCGCAGTGGTTAACCCCCAGGTATCTACGGGGCTGAGAACCACCAGCAGCATGGATGCTGCTGCAAGTGCTTCTGCCAGTCTTGCTCGGCTTTTCCTTGCCGCCTTGCGAGACGGACGAAAGTGGTGCACCGGTGACCTCCTCGCTAGGCACGGCGTGGAGTGCAGTCTCGGATGAAAGACATGCACCCACGACCTCGCTAGGCTTGACGTGGAGTAACGAGGAGCCTATGGTGGTAGATGACCAGGAAGCTGCTTACAACGACAACTCAGCAGCAAGACGGTTGCAGATTCCCCGGCGCCGCTTATCAGAGGGCCTGCGGCACGATACTCTTAAAAGTAGTACAGGACGTAAAAATGGCAAGCTGATACTTCTAGAAAGACAAGAAATCCGGGAGCTCAAGAGCAGTGCAGATGACACCCTCTCCCATATAAGAAACCCGCAGCCCCAGCCAGGATTCCTGTTTCTCGCTATCAAATAAGTACCTGATACTTGTACAAGTAGGTGTAGTGCAGATAGATTATTCTAGGCACAATGCTGCTCATACCGCAGTAGTAGCAGAAATTAAATATTAATAGGAACAAAAGGAAGAAACCGGAATAATTCTGGCCGAGGCTGAATTTCTTATTTGAGACAGGGTGAGTTCTACACACTATCTTCAGCACAGCGCCTCCCAATTATCTTCCTTTCCTGGTAAGATACAAGTATGAGCCATGCTTTCCTATTTATATCCCTGGGTGTTTTTTTACATTTATGTCGTGCACTATTGTGCACTACTACTACAAGTAGTGTAGTGCTGTATCTCATAATATGTACAACGGCAAGCATCACCAACCAGCCGCAACACAATGTTTTTTTCATGCGTTTGTGATACAAAAAAATGTTGTCGTTACTATACAACGCGTTTCTTTGTGCGTTGAACTCGTTGGTGAGTATCGAATGGATGAAGTAGGGCTTTCGGTGACAATATTCGACTGGGAAGCGATGCGGGTGGCTCCGCCAAAATTTGGCGACACGAACACCACAAATAACAGGACCCACGTAACTCTAGTTCAACTAAATGATTGGCGATGCTTCTGAAAATACAATCTTCTTCCAATACAGACACTTTTGTGTGGTGTATGTCTTGGCACTGAATCGTTCTTGCCGCCCGGCGACATCCAGCACCCCCATCATGCCAGGCGAAGGAGGAGAAATATAAGGGGGGTGGGGAATAGCTACGAGTAGGGACCAGGTAACCCTCCCCCCCCCTTCTTCTTTCCCTCTGCCCAGGGATGGATAAAAAGGAAAACATGGGAAAGGGAAAACTAAACAAAAAGGGACCACAATTTTGTCGACAACGGTGGTAGTATCGCTGTTGACCCCCTCCCCCAGAAATGAAACAGACAATCAAACCCAGGGCCACATAAAACGAAACGGCCGGCTCGCAAGTGAAACAAAAACATAAACTCGTACGATATTTATTCTTCGTGAATTAAAAAAAGGCAAACTTGACCCGACGCTGCAAACGCTAACTTACCACACCAAGATGGGCCGGTGTGCACTTTTCACATTCACACCATGACCACCACCGCTTTCCGTCTGATCTAGTTTTTTTCCAGTGCTGCAGGCCTCGGGCCGGTGCTTTTCTGGCGGCACAGTGCGTTGGGGCCGCCCCTCCCTCCCACGCGGGGCAGGGTGAGCCTCCTGGTACGCGCCTTCTTGCCGACTGTGGCCGCGGTGAAAGAAAATCTGAGGGCCCCGGAATGAGCCCTTGGGCTTCTTGGGCTTCTGTTGGCGGCGCCAAACTACCCAGCCTCATCCCCGCCGCCGCCAAAATCGAACATCTTTGCAGCTGACGCCGACACGCCTGCACCTGCCGCTGCGCCTCCCCCTTCACGGCCGCCACGAACGCCAACAATACCTGCCCCATACCAACTCCGCGAAACAGCAGGGGAAACAGAGCTACCGACAACACCCGCAATCATCGCGCCCCTGTCAGCTTCCTGCAACCTAGCACGCAATGCAGTATGTCGTTGACAAATAGAGATCATCGTATTCTTAACGTTGGCGTGCCCTTTGAATTGATCATAGCGATTCTGAAGTTGTTGGGAGGTCGACAAGATCAACCGGCCCCTCACCCCGAGCATCAGGTCCCCACAATCTCTGAGAAAGGTCGCTTCTTTCACCAGTGTCTACCACGTCAAGAGCAGAGACCCACCCAGCAAACATCGGGCTATCCGGTGACCAGCTGGCCGTGTCGCTTTAGATAATCTCAAACTCAAACTGTTCGTAGCACTCTCCAATCTACTTCGGCGGTCCGCGGTTCTTCGTAGCCATCCCAATATTCCAGCAATAAGTGAACTCCAGCAGAATCGAGTGGGCCAGCGCAGGAGAAGCGCAATAGTAGCCTGCGGAGGTAACGATGAAACCCTTGAAGAAAGGGACAAACAGTTACAGCATGCGGAGAACATATTGAACAGGTGTACGTCAGGTCCATCATAACACGAACTACCTGGTTGACCACCAAGCCGAGGAAAAAAATCAACATGTTACAAACACTGCAACAAACGAAACCGTGAGGTATACTTGACGGCAAATACTATTGAGCATCGGGTTACGCCGTGAGGCCAATGTTATGGGTGGAAATGGTTGCTGTATCTGCTAGTGATAGAAAAGTCACGCAAAACACACACCAAGCCCATGTACTGCTGGAATCTCTGACACAGCGACGAGTGGTGATCCCCGCTTTACTTTTCCCTGTTGCGTAGTACAGCGGCACGCCGTCAGGCTTGCTTAGACAACCAGCTTCGATGTGCTTGCGGAGCAGCTTCACGACCTCCAGTGCTTTCGCGCGCAGGAGAATTTATCCCGATTTCGCATCGATCATGTCGCAGAACCGATCACTGAATCAAAGCGGGTAAACAATCGTGTACGCTCGGGCGCCAACCGCCGACAAATCCGCAAGAAACACAGTTCACCTCTATCTCTGTCTACTCTGCCACCTATTCCGACGGCATTTTTGCGCTTGAAGAGCACTTTCTACCTGCAGTTGGAAGCGAGATCGGCAGGAGCGTAATGGTCACGACACATGACCCAGTACAGGCATTGTTTTCGACGACAGCGTAAGTCTCTCCATATCACTGATCCGAACAACGACACAAGTGACGTCAAAACCACTTGCCTCCTTGATGTCTTCCAGATTAACGATATAGCAAGCATCTCTCAACCAAGCCATGGAGGGCTTGAAGGCGCCGTGACTCTTCTTCACCAGGCGCGAGATACGTGGAAGCGCGTGGAAGGTATCCAGGCGACCCTTGAGCATGTTTGGGCCACCCCCCTGATGCAGTTGGGTAACAATCAACATGAATTGAGAACACTCGAACAGAAAAAAAATCGTATAAAAAGCGCACGTTGACGCCGAGCAGATTTCAGAAACAAACAACACATATTTGCAACCTCTGCAGCACTCACGTCGTCCTGGTAAACATTGCCACCGATCTCGTCTCCGGCTCTTAGGTCGCAAGCGCGGTCGTGACCAGCATCAAAGTCGTACCCGTCGCCACCGTCCTTTTCGCCCTCGTCCGAGTCCGTATCATCTACCTTGTGGAAAAAAAAAAAAACGAAAAAGTTTGGTTTGTTTGGCGAATACAAACGTCAGCAAGAGAATGAGGAACGCCAATGCGGGCAGGGCGTCAGACAACTCAGCTCAATTTCTTCCAAGGACGGTGTAAGGCCTTACCTAGCGAGCCCACCACGTGGCAAGGTGCTTCGGTGGCGAACAAGTCGGGGTCATTGTTGTAAGCGGCACATGCATTCGGGTTTGGCGACGGTGCTGGTGTCGCAGGGGGGGGTGTCCAATCGGCCGCAAGGCGAACATGGGTAAGTCCCACAGAACAAGCCTGTCACCGCCGCCGCCGCAGATTTCCTTTATCGTCACACGACCCACACCCGCGGAGGAAGGTGCCTCCTTGTGTGCTGCGTACGTAGCAGGCTTGACCGCGTCGCTCACTTTGACTACGACGTTCTTCTGGCCGCCAAGTTGACGTGATCGAGGACGCCACCGAAGCAAAGATCCAGCGGTAGTCTCATGGCCCTGTACGTTCCCAACGCCAACACAACTGGCATGGTTGCTGCTGTGGAGTCGCACCTAGAGTTCCATCGCAAAATAGACCAGGTTCGGGGGGTGATACCAGGTTTAGTCGCTTATGATGCGGATGTGCCGTGCATATTGTTGGTTTAGATGATGCGAGAAATATGGTCTCGATGAGTGTGGTACAGAACATCCCAATCGCATCTGTGCTCCCGGCGGCAAAATGGTCGGAACCGGGCCGCGTACGGGATCCTTCAATGCCTCGATCTCCACGTAAACGAGAACGGACGCGTAATCATCCAAGCAGGCATACTCTACCCGTGACGGCACCGTAAGGATTTTAAAAGGCAGGCATCATTAACATTCCACATACCAGCAGATTCAAGAGCATGGCGCCAACGATGTAGCTGGCAACAAGAAACGTTCGATAACCTACAACGAGCGTGAATAGGACACGCGCATAGCTAACTAGAGAAGTATCACCAGTTGGGCGTTGAGGGGAGAACTCCGGCGAGACAAGGGGAAGATCGGATCTGTGGGCAACTCTTTCCCAAACAAACTAGACACTATACCCGCCAGCGAAAGAGATGGCGTCTGCACTCAACAAGCTCTCGCGTGAGTCAGCGCGCCACAGTGTTCGCGGCTTCGACCTCATCCAAATACGTTGCGTCTGACATGGTGTTGACGCCAAGTCTACCATCATGTCCTGGTACCAAATCACGCTGGTTTTTCACCTTTGGAAACGCAAGCGAGAATTTTCGATTTGAATACGCCTTGCGCCAGCTGCGAACTGCCGAACCTAGAAGACACGACTGCCGCAATTGTACCAGGTGTCCGTTATCATGTACCAGTCATCATATGCTCAGAGCTATACATCACGTGTACGAGTGTAGAAGCTACGACAGCAAACAAGCTTCAGCAGAAATAATAGTTTCAAAATAGATGCGTAATTAGCCAGGCTGTTATTTACACGAAAATAAGAACTCGGGATACTTTGTACTGAAGTTAATGTACAATAAGGTAGAGTGCACCCTCTCCCAAATAAGAAAGCCAGCCTAGGTCGCTATTTCATGTGCCTGGTATCTTTTAGGTGTCCTGTAGTACTGCATATGGTATCTGGCACGCGATTAATCAGAGGTCAGGTATGGTACTCCGTACCAGTACCAGGTATCGCATGCTCAGAGCTATGATACCTGGTACCAGGTAGATTCGCGTACAACCAGCAGCGTACAAGCAGCAAGAGCAGTAGCCTACAATGACCTGGTCCGACTCGTACCTCGTATCCAAATAACATTGGCGAAGACAAACTGCTTCTGCACAGCAGTACAGAGCACGAAAAATAAACCTGGTAGTAAGAAAGCCAGGGTGATATTTAGCTACCGATATAAGAACCTCGGGAGTCAATATACCTTTATGTGACCACGGACTCTAGATTTTTGACGAGTTAATGCGAGAAAAAAAGGAAAACATACTGAAGTTACCTGTGAGAACAAACCCTCGGCCAAATACGAAAGCCAACCTACAGCTGTAGGTCAGTATTTCCGTGCCTTACGATATACAGCATTACTACAGCAGTACAAGGCAACTACCTGTAATATTAAAGGTGCAGTAATAAGAAAGCCAAGTTGATATTTTCAGGGAAAAAAGAAGCTCGGGAGCTGTTATACTGAAGTCAGTGTAGAACGTACCCCCTCACAAATAAGAAAGCCAGCTTACCGCAGGTACCAGGTAAGTATGTTTCTTATCTGGTGTCCTGTAGTCTACTGCTTTAGCTTTACCATGGTACCAGATACTGCTGTGTAAGATTCGTCCGTACAGCAGCAGGTAACGAACAGAAGTCTACGATAGGACCACTCACATCCGGCCTTGTGTAGCGTGGGTAGAGGGCTGTAAGGAAACTACCCCACCCGCTTGCTTTTCCCCTTGACGTGCTGGCTTTGACAGAATAGTGCTCGTGATGTCGATGAGTGCCCTGCTGTCATAGTAGATGAAGTTGCACTTTGTTGTGGTTCGCTCTCCCGAGCGGATCCATCACCGATGCCTCCACCTCTACTTCCATCGCTACCTCCACCGTCACGATCTCCGCCGGTGCTGCTTCCAATGCCCCCACCGCTGCCTCCGCCATCAATACCGACCTCGTCGCATCGACAGATGGCAGGCTCCAAGAAACGAAACTAGTCACACTACAACTGCTGCTACAGGGAGGCTCCTTGGCTCGGGACCACGGAAACGAGCTCGGTGGTCGTAGGCTAGGAGAGCCGCAATAAGACATACCAAAGCGTACATAGCCGCCACACCAGCATGGTGCTGGGGAGCCGGCTGTGGTGTCGGTTGTCAGGTGTCTGCGCTGCGCGCGGTCCCGCTTGCGGTCTCTATCCTTACAAAAAAAAAACAAGTATAGACTAGACGCCGTGCCGTACTTCGTGGTCTTTTTCAAATTGAAATCTGGTTCTGTAGAGTAGGTACAAAGGCGTTTTTGGTGTTGGCAGGCTTTTCCTTCCTGCCAATGTTGGCAGATTCCCGGGCGCCGCCACTTCCACCACACATACGGCAGGGGTTTCCACAAGACTTCAGCGGGCTTCGCCCGCGGAACTAAATTACTAAAAGCTGGGGGTACAGCAGTACATCCAAAAATCGTCACCGAGACCCATAGACTAAAGTCACTGGGAATTGTTGGGATTAAAATAATTTTTACTATTAATACATCACCAGAGACTAATATAAGGTCACTGGAAATTTGCGACCCCAAAAACCGAAAACTGCTCAAACTGGCGGCAACTCCAAGAGGTACTACGTACCGCCGGGCACGGACACACAGGCCTCGGTGGCCATCGCCTTTGGAGTACGCTGTTAACTTCCATCTGCTGGTGAACTGGAATCTGGACATTCGGACTGTCCCGAGGTATACTTGGGATGAGGATGTTGTGTTTTTTGTAGCAAAAGCAGATACTGCAGCAAAGGCATCATTTATCGTTATCACAAGCACCGGCAGTACGAAGAAGCACCAGCACAAGCGCAAGCACCAGCTCAAGCACAAGCACAAGCACCAGCAGAAGCACAAGCACCAGCACCAGCACCATCAGTAGCAGCAGCAGTACTAGCAACACCACTATAAGGAGCAGCAGCGGCAGCAGTAGCAGTGCAAGTAGCAGCAGCTAATTTGTACGTAGCGTCTGCAACTTCTGACTCTGTCTCGAGGGATACTTGCAACGAGGAATGTTTGCATCAGCAGCATTTGAGCAGCAACACATGGGGAAGCAGCAGAAGTAACCAGCAACCAGCACCAGAACCAGCACCAGCAGTAGCATGCCCGGTATAGCACCAGCAGTAGTAGCAGCAGTAGCAGCATCGACCAGGGGGGTATTATATTACCTTCCGACCACTGGTTGGTGCATAGATAACGCCTGCTGCGACTTATGATAGGTGTTGCGGTGAGTACGTACGTAATGCTTGGTAGCTCAAGCGGCAGTAGAGAAGCGAAAGAAAAGCTCGCACGGGCGGCCTTAAGTACTGGTACCACCACCCCCGCCGCCACCACCACCGCCGCCACCACCACAATCGCCGCCAGTAGCGTTGATGGTAACAGCAGCGGCGACTGCGCGTGTTTAACGTGTTTCCTATCTTCCACCCATTGTTATCACCTGTATACTTACATGGGCATCGTCTGCAAATTCTCCTACGCAACTGCGTCGAGGTGTACCGGAATCATATGTGCGTTCAGGAGTGTTTCGTAGCAGCGGTGGCGATAGCTGTAACAGAAGGCGCACGAGAAGTACCAGCAGTACGAGATGGCGGCACGAGAAGTAATAGTAACAGAGGAATCAGTAGCAGAACCATTTGTAGCAGCACTAGTAGCAGGAGAAGGTGGGGAGCTGCGGCAGCGGCAGCGGCAGCGGCAGCGGCAGCGGCAGCGGCAGCGGCAGCGGCAGCGGCAGCGGCAGCGGCAGCGGCAGCGGCAGCGGCGGCGACGGCGTCAGCGGCGCGGCGGCGGCGGCGGCAGCGGCGGTGGCAGCAGCAGCAGCAGCAGCAGCAGCAGCAGCAGCAGCAGCAGTAGCAGCAACAACAACAGCAGCAACAGCAGCGGCGGCAGAAGCGGTGGCAGAAGCAGCAGCAGCAGCATCAGCAGCAGCAGTAGCAACAACAACAACAACATCAACAACAGCAACAGCAACAACATCAGCGGCAGCAACAACAACAACAACAACAACAACAACAACAACAACAACAACAACAACAGCAACAGCAACAGCAACAGCAACAGCAACAGCAACAGCATAACTATTAATACCAGTGTCAGCGGAGCTTGCTGGCTTGTATCCCACCTACAGTTGCGTGGCCTAGCTACAAGCAGCGTCTTTAAGTGCTACCTTTTAATTGCCTCGAGGTGTACATGCATTGAAGAATGTTGGGTGTTTTGTAGCAAGCAGCACCACCAGCAGCAGTAGCAGTACGTGGCAGACGTACCAGCAATACCGTATATGACAGTGTATACCACACCCCATCTTATACCACACCCCCACGGTGTACCACCCGGGTGGCCATTATTCGAAAATAACCAAGGGTGTGTTCGGTACTGTACCGGTATTCTCGGTACCGGTATGGATGTCGTACCGAACTTGCCGAAGCGTCCGGTACTGGTATTGACGTCGTACCGAACTTGCCGAACTGTCCGGTACCGGTATTGGAGGTGTACCGAACTTACCAGAGTTTCCGGTACCGGTATTGATGTCGTACCGAACTTACCGAAGTTTTCGGTACCGGTATTGATGTCGGACCGAACTTACCGAAGTTTCCAGTGCCGGTATTGATGTCGTACCGAACTTACGGAAGTTTTCGGTACCGGTATTGATGCCGTACCGAACCGAAGCGTCCGGTACCGCTACAAAAGTCTGGACCGGTACCGGTACCAGTACCGGGACACACTTGGATACATCTACTGGCAGTACCGGCGGTATATATACCGCCGGCAAGGTACCGACGCGCACTTGCGCTTAGGTACATAAACTGGACATAAATTGCAGGGATGTTCACGGAGTGAAAAAAAGTCCGCGGAGCGGGCCGCCGCGGAGCGGATTTTCACGGAGCGGATTGACAAACCGCACCGCTCCGTGACAAAACTAGACAACGGATAACCGATCCGCGCAAATCCGTGAAGTAGGTCAGGGGCGGATATCCGCTCCGCTTTGCTCCGTGACGCATTCTGGAAATCCGCTCCGCTCCGTCAAACTTTTTCAAGGCAGAAATCCGCTCCGCAAAAATCCGTGATTTGAAAAGAGCGCGGATATCCGCTCCGCTCCGCTCCGTCACAACAAAATAAAATCCGCACCGCTCCGTATGATTTTTTTTTCCAGTGGCCCGATCCGTAAGTAACGGATTATTTACGGAGCGGATTGGTCTGCTCCGTAGATGATCCGTGACCAATCCGTAGTACAGTGACGGATTAAACCGTGTGAATGTCACGGGTTTTGAGCCCTGAACAATTGTTCTGAATAGCGGATAACCTATACAAATATTGTTCTTGGCCAGCACTCTCCAGATATTTTATATATTTGTGCGATTTGTGCTGCTATCAGCCATACACGCCGCGGTTGGCCGACGTCCTGCTCCGCACACACAACGCGGACCCTACTCGTGAGAGGTACGAACACACAAACACACTTCCAACGCAGCAGCGCAGCAGCGGTACGCACGCATAGGATGCCAGATGTCATTGATTCTGGCGATGCAGAGGCTGAGGTGCAGCAATCCTCGCCTTCAACCGAGTCTCCTGCTCCTTCTCCCGCTCCTTCTCCATCTCCAACACCGGAGAATCCTACTAGTACTGCTGCAGATTCGCATGAGCAACGAGGTGGAGGAGTACAAGCAGCCACCCGCCGTAGCAAACAATCAGGACTTAGACGTGTTGGGCTACTGGCGTGACGCTGGAAGCCCGCGGCTTGATCCCCACGGAAACGTCATGGCAGCGGCGCAATTTCCCATCTTATCCGTGCTTGCCCGCGTGTACCATTGCATCGACAGCACAAGCTGCCAGTCGGAGAGGGAGTTCTCGCAGCTGGGGTTTGTGCATTCTAGCCTTCGTCGCCGTACGACACCCGACCGCGTTGAGAAAATGATGTTCCTCAGGACTAACCCGGATCTCATTCCGGAGGTCAAGAAGCTTCGAGATTTGATCGAAAAGATCTCTCAAGAGCAGGAGAAAGCAAAGGCTAAAGTGGTCGAGGTGCAGGCCGCAGAGGCCGGGAAGGATCTCGTAATCGAACTCGATGAGTAACGAGTGGCGAGCGGTAGGGTTGGAGCAGACGGGTGCAGGCGCTCATCTTTCACTGCCGTTGAGTTGATCTGTATCCCTGGCTTTTCCGTTTTTCCCTTCTTTCGCCCGGGCTGAATTTTCGAATTTTCGAATTTTTGCATTTTCTGTACTTCGGTGGTCTCACCATGTACCGCTGTTGCTGCTGAGGAAAGTGTCTCCATGTTTCACTTCTGCTGTTTTTCTCTCTGTTTTCTATTTTCTATTTTCCTGTTTTTGTTTTTGTCGCGGCGATGGAATTGGTGAAGTATCTGGTACTTTGTAGGAGTACTTACGTACTTACCTATTTACCAGAGATGTGCGCGGAGTTCCTGCTCTTGCGCGCCTGCTGTACCAACTCTGGTCACTCTGTTCTATTTCTTTTTCACCCTTCTCTTAATCCAAGTGTTTCTTTCAGACATCCTTTCTTATGAAGGGGACTCGACGCGTGCGTGCGCGCGATTCTTTCCCTGCTCGCCACCCCCCTCCGCCATGTATAACTCCGAGAACAACGTGTCTTTCCGTAGTCTCTGATATCAGGAGAAATCCGGTCAACATCCGCGGATAACCGTCCAATATTACGGATTCATGGATACGGTTTTGCGTGGAGAAACGCAGCGGATTTGTACGGTTTGCTCGACGGAGTGGACAATCCGCTCCGTGAAAAAATCCGTCTGACGGATATCCGCTCCGCAATAATCCGCACAAATTTCGATGTCGGATATCCGCTCCGTAAAAATCCGTGACTTTTTCTGTGAGCGAATATCCGCTCCGGTCCGCTCCGTGACAAATTAAAAAATCCGCTCCGCTCCGTGACATCCATGAACATACGGATATCCGTTCCGTCGTAATCCGTGAATTTTTTATGGACGGAAATCCGCACCGTGACAATCCGCAACTTATTGCTAGAGCGAATATCCGCTCCGCTCCGCTCCGTCAGATTCTAAAAATAAAAAATTCGCACCGCGGTGCAGATCTTACTCCGTGAACATCCCTGATAAATTGCCGGTACATATACGTCGAGCAAGTTCGGTATTGGCCGGGGGTATCCGCTGAGGTATATAATTGAACTTTACTATAATTGATTCTTCTTACAGTTTCAAGATTTTTCTCATATTTGATCTTTGTATTGATATACATGCTGTTCAAAAAGTAAGGTACCCTTTAGATTATCAGCAGGGCGCCGTCTTCTCGTCGGTCGTTTCTACGTACACGCCAATCGAGTACATAAACGAGGCTTCACGCCCCCGTTCCCTCCAAAAACTGGCTGGCACCGGGAAACCATCGACGGCTTTGATCGTCTCCGCCGACAACTCGTACACGTTCCCCGTGAGCGAGTTGTACACAGGAGCAGGCAAAATCACCGGCACGGCTTTTTTTGACCTCGTTCACGTCGATAACTTCTGCCGCCGGTGCTGGTGTGTGTGGGAGCTGGCGAAGATGACCCGCCACCAGAAGCGGTGGCATCACTGCTGGAGGCCACCTCTTTCTGGGAAGTTGCGCCCTTGGTCATGCGTGCTCAGAGTCTCTGTATACGGAGCGTGCTGGGAGCAAATGCGTGAGGACCGGGGTGTGAGTCTTGGAGTGCTGCCTGGAGCCAAAGCTCCAAGGGATGACGTCACAATGTGGTGGAATCGAGTTGATATCGTGCCAAACGTACCAAAGTTTTCGGTACCGGGTTGATGTTGTGCCTATCTTACCGAAGTGTCCGGTACTGGTACCGATACCGGTACCGGCTCCGGTACATATACGTGCACACCTGTACCGCCGGTACCGGTATTGATGTCGTACCGAACTTACCAAAGTGTTCGGTACCGATATGGATGTCGTACCGAACTTACCGAAGTGTCCGGTATCGGTATTGATGTCGTACCGAACTTACCGAAGTTTCTGGTACCGGTATTGATAGCGTGCCGAACTTACCGAAATGTCCGGTACCGGTATTGACGTACCGAACTTGCCGAAGTTTCCGGTACCGGTATTGATGCCGTACCGAACTTACCGAAGTTTCCGGTACCGGTGTTGACGCCGTACCGAACTTACCGAAGTGTCCGGTACCGATGCTACCGGTACTCCTCGTACGTACCGTACCGAGAACACGCTTGTAAAATACTAAACGACCACCCGAGTTATCACCCGGGGTACGGTGTATACCACACTCCCTGAGGTAATGCCTCATTATCATTATGACACCCCCAAGTTAACACCGCGGGTGAAAGCGTAAAAGCGTGAAAGCGTGCCGATCAACAAAACGACTACCGGTACCGGAACAGCACAGCAGCAGCACACCAGGTGTGCGAGAGTACCACAGCTTACCGTATAGAGACCAGCAACATGGAGGGGGAGGAGGTACAGACCCGTAGTGCAAGCGTGGCCCATCGCAACATCGCCACGGGCAAAACGTGTCTGCGGCTCAGACAACTGCTGCTGCGGTTCCAGGCTCGATCGCGTCATTTTTTGGCCGTCGTGCACAAACCACATCTGTGCCTAACCGTAAGACACTGACTCGATATTGAAGAAGTGGCCTAGGGTTGGTGTGGGGCTTCCGGCGACTAATTTCGTTGTTGTAGACTGGTGTTGCTGCTGCGAAGTACCTTATGTCAATGATGGAGTGCGCTTGGTACCGATAGTCCACGTATGTAGCCTACTTTCGCTGCACATGTTGCGTGACCGACTGCGGTTGAAAACAGTCTGGTCCCATAAGTGGAAGTTCTATATTTCAACAGTTTGCAGCTCTTTGTTTTTCGCAAGTCTGCCCTACTTTGTGCTTTGCATGTATCCTGTTTGCTATCTCTACTGTACCGGTATCTTATTGCATACCGCTTTGCATTTCTTGCCTGTTTCCCTATTTGTTCATGCGCTCATCATGCGTTACGGCACGGTAGTATACTCTGTGTCAGAAGGGGATATTGGCTACCATCCCCGGCTTGAATAACATTGGATTGCCATCAAGGGACCTAACGGTAGCTAGTTTCACAGGGGAATTGTTACGATAAAAAAATGCTTTCAGATCAAATCGCGTGAAATACGGTACCGGTCCGGTACTCGTACCGCTTTGAGGTGTGCTGCGACACCGCCTTGTTAGCACACCCCTTACTACCGTTACCACACGCCTTGGTACCGTACCTGCCTGGAGTGTGGCAGCGAAACTCCTTTGCAACCGGTGCTATCACACCCCATACTATCACAATCCTTGCCGCCTGCCTGGAGTGCAGCGGCGAACACTTGCAACCGCTGCCATCACACCCGTTATTATCACACCCCTGTCTGCCTAGAAGATGGCAGCACGACTTGTTTGAAACCACTACAGTTGTTATCGCCCCCCATGTTATCACACCCCTACCGTATACCACCCGGGGTGATAACATTCAAAACCCAAACGACCACCCACTTTATCACCGGGGGTACGGTGTATACCACACCCCCACGGTATACCACCCCGGGTGATAAAATTCCAAAACCCGAAATGTTACCACCGGGGGTGTGGTATATATACACTTGTCATTTCTTTCGCCCGCTCCCTCTTGTTAAACGCCCCACCTAAAAACGAAAGGTGCCGGAGTACTAAACACTACCACGCTGTTCATATCACCTCATTATATTTCTGGCCATCCATGCTGTAGCTCCAATTCGCCCCCCCCCCCACCACCCGCACCATCGCCTCGACCTAGCACCACGCGTGTAGCAAACCCCTACATCTATGCGACATAAAGCTGTTGGAAATCCCTTCCCCTCCACCCCCACCCCTTCGAACACTCCGTCTTCTCCTCACTGGTTCAGGATACATATATATATAAAATCATCATTTGGTTTCAGGAATTCGGTCAGGAGTTTTTTTTCGTCTCGGCCTAAGCATGCCATTCGCGGAACTGGAATTCTCGGTCGAATATAGCTTGGTTCGAGCGCCGCCTTCGGGGGGCGGCTCCAACGCCTCTCGCCCTGCCGTGTCCGTTCCGCACATCGACGTGAACACGGACGGATGCCGAGCGAGACAAGCGAGAAGTTGCAAAAATACCGCATGTCGAGGAGGAATTCCGGAGATTTTGGGTGTATCTTAATGTCGGCAGCGCCTGGATGATTTACAAAATTGGCATCATTTCCAAACGGTAGTTGCTAATGTTTGGAATTTTGCGGTGGCATATTCTCGAGCGTTTGTTTTGCTTTTGACGTCTGCAGGGCTTGAGCGTTTGTTTGTTTTGCTTAATGTCTGCAGGGCTTGAACGAATGAAACACGTCCTCGGGGGGCGGCTCAAACGCCCCTCGCCCTGCCGAATCCGTTCCGCACCTGGCCGGGATCGGGTACGTGGGTTGAGCAAGACAAGCGAAAAGTGCATACATTTTTGTATTTTGGGCGGGTATACGCCCGAGCTATTCTTGGATCTTGGCATATTTATGCAGAGCTTGAACGGAAAAACATATGAGAAAACGTTTATTTCCAAGTTGGCATCATTTCCAAATTGGCTTCTTATTTCGTCCCCACCACACTTTTTTCGTGGTCACACCTTGAAGCATTTGGCCTATTGTCGTACGACTGCTGTGTCGTTGCTGTTCGATATAGGATTTCACGGTCAAATACCTTTGTTCGAGCGTTCGTTGTCTTCGAGGGGGGCCGTTCCGTACCCAACGACATCATTACACCCAGTGTCCGTGGTGATTCTTCATCCTAGAGAGATACAACTTATTATTATGTGGTCACAGACTGTGAGACAAAGTAAACCAAACAATCGCCATTAATCAAGGTATAAAGCAAGTGAAATGCTAGCGCACCGGGTACGAGAACACAACAAAACAGACCAGACCATATATATTTTTTGAAAATGTACGCAACGAACGAGTGGTCGCTTTTAAAAATCGCAGTACGAGAAACAATATGTTGTCAGTCTTTTTCGTCGCCGCTCCAAAGAGTCGTTCCGTATATGTCGGTCCACGATCGACGATCCATCTTTCAGGACCGCATAATAAATATCCCACACTACTTCCATGTATATTTATCCCCACAATCAAAAGGTGGATGCTCTTATAAAGGTAGGTGTGATTATCAAGGTAGTAATGATGTTTCGAACGCTTTGTTGTGTAGTTACAAGAATTGCGCTGGCTACTGACTGTTGTTGTTGCTGGTCAATCCGTTCAGTACCTCGACGACGTGAACGCGGATGGATGCTGAGCAAGACAAGCGAGAAGCGCGCAAAATTTTGTATTTCGAACGGTACTCTTCAGTTATTCTTCGGATCTTCATGTATGGAGAGGTTAATAAAATGAAACTTGGCAAGACATCATTTCCAAATTGGCGTAATATTTTGTCCCAAAACAAATAATATTTACTGTACAAAAAGTCCCCATGGTGGTGCGGTAGGTATCATAGTACGAACCACGCAGCTGCTTGCAAAGTTGAGTTTCGACGATTGAATCGGTCGCACTCACAGCTGACGTTTTTCATTTTTTTATTTAATTCACAAACACCATTCGTATCATCAATGAGACACAGATCTAATGTACCAGGTACCACGCAGCTTGTAAAATTCAGTTTGAACCATTCAATCGGTCGTACTCACAGATGACGTTTTTCAATTTTTTATAAAATTGTCTGTTGTGCGGGCTTGCATTTTTTTCCCCCGCGTATTCATGGCGGTTCATTGCATCACCAAATAAATCGCTCTGCTGTATTTGCGATGTGTATCTGCTGTGTCTCGTCGTTTTTTCAAAACTAATTTTCAAGGACGTCAGCCGTGAGTTTGACGAATTTCAGGTCAATACTCATCTTTGCAAGCTGCGTTGTTGGTACTCGCAATATACTATATTGTTTGGCCACAGAGCTCATAGTTTGTGACCACAGAGAGCTCGTAGTTTTTGACCACAGAGTAAGGCCGTCTCTCTAGGAGGCCTCGGCACGGGCACTGGTTATGCTGGATAATAATATGTGGCAAGGTCCAATTGGAAAGGTCAGCTTAATGTGCAGAACACGCACGCAGCAGTGGGGGGCTCCCGATAGTGCCTGTATTTTACACAGGCACTATTCAAGGCACGGTCACTATTGTAAAGAGGAGTTTCTATAGGGAGTTCAAGTCGTACCAAGCGTTTTCAAGTCCCTCACTTTATCGTGCTGCCGGTATATGCGAGCCCAATATTCCGTCACTTTTCAGGGCACCGGCATCATTGGAAATAGGCTTACATAACCCCTCTTCATTAGCAAACCCGATCTTGGGGTACTATTTACTTGGAATCAGTGTAGGGAAGGATTTCGGGGGGCTCTATGTGTCTTCTTCGGGTTAAACTGATATTTGCACCTATCTACACCCAGCACAACCAGTGTCTGTGCTAATGCCTCATGCAGAGATGAGCTCTGTCGTCACAAACTACCAGACAGAGATACTCATTGCACATTATTGCAAGTACAGCAAGAGGGTGATTTGGCGAGGATTTGGCCGTGCAATAGGCCAAGCGCATGGGCACGCGCGCAAAAAACAAAAATATGCAAGCACGCACACCGGGCTATTCGCAGAGGAAAATAAAAATAAAAAGAGACTATCAAAAACGGGGTGTCTTCCATGTTATTGTGTTTTTCGAAATTATGGAACTAACCCTACAAAGCCTGATCCTAACCCATACGATATACTCGTACAAAACAGGAAAAAGCTATAGGAAAGAAGACAGGGAAAAGACAGGCACGACCAAAACAAGTGAAAAACCAAGCACGGCCAGCAGCAGACAGACAGCAACTTGGCAGCAACATATGATAGCAGATGGCGCCATCCAACCTAATGAATTGCGTCAGCTGTGATATATGCGTATACCACCTTAGGTTGTTTGTGTTCTTCCCTAGGGTATTCCCCAGCTCCAGAGTGAATGGAGCCTGTACTGTGACCACGGACTTGATTATGCGAGTTAATGTTAGAACAACAGCAACAACAACAACCTGACATCGGTGGCTGCAACCATATTGGGTTTCGAATACCGTTTGTAGGAGTAGGAGGATTGCCGCATGGTCAATCACCTGCACGCTGTTTCTGACAACAGCAGTCGTGCGAATACCGTCAATCGTCGCCCCCGGACCGAATACGAAAACGAAGCCTAATAATTTTAGCTCTTTTTTTTTTTTTTTTTTCATCCTCCGGCGCATGGGGGCAAAAAAAGCGTAAGCTCACCACCATTCCACGTATTTCCAAGCACGTCGTGTGTTGATTTAACTCAAACGCCTTCGCAATCCAGCGCTAGCTGGCGTGTCCTTCGGTTCCCACTATAGCGATAGCGTCAGCTGGTCCCTACCGGCGGTCGTCGTTACATTTTAGAGCAAAAACGCAGCAACAAGGCAGATGACCCCACCCAGCCGGCGTCCGGGGCAGCACCCAAACTGAGTTGCGAATGCAGCTGCTAGAGGGTTAGGAGCATTGCTGTCTGGTCTGTCCCCTGATTTATCTTCCCCGGCGATGTCCATACCGACGTCATCGCCTCAAGAGCCCCCAAGGGCACCCAAAAGGAAAACAGACGGGGCAAAGCGAAAGGGTATACTTGCTGGTATATGCGTGCGAGGTTTTTCACATGGCTCCGTATGCGCATGCAGGTCGGCACGAACGATGTGTGTGGTGCCCAGGCCAACCCGATCCCAAGCCTAACCCAAGCCTATCACTTTGGGTTTGGCAACGGCAGTCATTAGCGGCCATGCCGTAGGTTTTGACTCATGACAGCTCAAAAGAAACGGGCGGCCGGTGTGTCACGCAGCTTGCAAATATGCGTATCGACCCCAAATTTGTCGCACTCACAGCTAACGTCGAAAGACGTAGTTTATAAAACACCCCAAATGGACTTCACGTTCATTTGTGGAAACCTAATGCGTGCGTGCGTTTTTTTGTTGCTTTGCTCATCCTTTCTATTTTCTTCCCTCCCATGTTTTATTTCTCCTTTTCCCTCCCTAGCCGTAATTCAGGTTCGGGGTAACTAAGTAGGCTCTTCTCCCCCCCTCCCCACTACGGTGCGCCTCTTGGCGTCTATCGCGAGAAAGACTCCAGCTCTTTCTTCCCTCGTAGACTCTAATGAATATATGGGATGCAATTGCAACCCAATAAAACCCAACCGACCAATGTGTTAGGCGTAATCCTCTTTACGTCCCATAGGCTGAGCTGTGTGCCTCAAACGTTTTCACGAATACATTTGTGGTACCTGGTATGCTTTACTGTCCCGTACGCAATAATGTTGAGTCACCGACCTATATCCTCAATGAGGACACACTCGCAGTAATACGCGCAATCGGGGTATCACTCACAGCTTGCAAAGATGAGCTTCGACGAAATCTTCTATCTCGCAGCTGGAGTGTATTTTGCCTCCAACTGAATGTGTTGGTGAGGTCTACCGGAAGTTGGAAGACTCGAGGAGCAGGTTTTGAGCACTCGTACGACCTCGTTTGAACGGGCCGCACATATTCCGAGAACAGCGAATCGAGCCCGATTAAGTCCATCGTCTCTAGAGTAAAAAAAAATGAAAATTCGAGGAGGGTGTGTCTTAACGAAAAAGAAAACGAAACCCATTTTCGTCAGTTTTTTCACGGTACACCTCGGTTGCGTCTTTTTAGGCGTCAACGAGTTGGTTAACGGCGCCTTAGTTTTCGGCGGCAACGACTTTGGCGGCAAAGCTCCGAGTTACCCTTTTGCAGGGTCTTTTTTACCGCAGGAAACTTAGCGAGGAGTATCCCTAGGTATTCTCGCTGGAGTGTCGAATGTCCCGCAAAAAATGCTTCGACCAAAAAAGGTCCAAGAGGTGATATGTATACCTATGTATACCTTGTACTGCCACTCCAGGACGGACGGATTTGTGGACAATCTCGTCAATAAATACCCGGCAACGGACGCGTTGTCGTGTGCCACTATAGTACGAGTTACAGGATACATTAATAAACTGATGCGTTTCCTTCCACAGCTGTCAGATTTTGTCCCCCTCGAAAATGGTTTTTATGGTTTCCGCGCACAGACTGACTAACATCACCCTGTTGACCCTGATAGCTACACAGCTGTAGTTCCAAGGGGAGTCGCCGACCTGTATTCTTAATGAGGACACACAACCCGTAATACGCGCGATCGGAGTATCGCACACAGCTTGCGAAGGTGAGTATCGACAAAATATTCGATCTCACAGCTGGAGTGTGTATTTTATTTTTTTTAGTATCATGGACACCTGTGACCACGGCTTGTCCAGAAGCTGGAAATTAGAAGTGTGCGAGAAATATACACATACCACGTGTGTATTATAGAAATAAAATATATACCACGCAAATATTGTAAAAATAAAAATACACTCCAGCTGTGAGATCGAAGATTTTTTCGAAACTCATCCTTGCAAGCTGTGTGTGATACCCCGATCGCGCGTATTACGGGTTGTGTGTCCTCATTGAGGATATAGGTCGGCGACTCCCCTTGCAACTACAGTGTAGCTATCAGTGTCAACAGGGTGATGTTCACGTAGATATATTATAAAAATAAAAATACACTCGATTTTGTCGAAACTCATCTTTGCAAGCTGTGTGTGATACTCCGATCGCGCGTATTACGGGTTGTGTGTCCTTATGAAGGATATAGGTCGGCGATTCCCCTTGGAACTACAGCAGTGTAGCTATCAGGGTCAACAGGGTGATGTTAGTCAGTCTGTGCGCGGAAACTATAAAACCCGTTTGTGAGGGGGACAAAATCTGACAGCTGTGGTAGGAAATGCATCAGTTTATCAAGTGTATCCTGTAAGTCGTTATAACCGGTGAGGGGAGGGCGGAGGTTTTGAGGGCGTGGGGGCATGGATTTGAACAAGACAGAGGGGGGGGGATGGGCGGGGCAGCTCAATCTGTGCGCGGAAACTATAAATCATTCAAGGGGATAAATCTGACGGTTTTGGAAGGAATGCACCAGTTTTCATGTATATTATTATTATTATTATTATTATTATTATTATTATTATTATTATTGCCCTCCGACAATGTAGCGTAGATGCCTTTCCGATATAAATCGAATATCCTTCCTTAAAGCAGCAGTAGCACCTAATATGAAGTCGAATGATCGCACCATAATGCAGTGGTATCTTCCGCCAACCATTCGCCCATTTCCTTTCCCCACATCTTCTCCTTTTATCTACTATTCCCTTTCCCTATATATATACCTGGTATGTTATAGCTGAGAGTCTACCTTCATCCTCATCAGTTTTCATGTATATCCTGTAAGTCGCACAACCAGCGAGGAGAGGGCGGAGTGTTCGAGGGGTTGGGGGGGGGGGGGGGAAGGGTTTTGAACAGGTTTAGGTCGCATATATGCAGGGGCTTGCTGTACGCGTGGTGCTAGGTCTAGGCGATCGTGCGGGTGGTGGGGAAGGAGGGGGTGTTTGAGGGGCGGGGCATTGCGGGGGGGGGGGTAATTCAAGCTACGTCATGGATGGCTAGAAAGATAATGAAGTGGCATCAATTGCGTAGAAGTGTTTATTACTCTTGCCGATTTCGATTTTAGGTGGGTCGTTTGAACAAGAGGGAAGGGGGGAAAAAAAAGGGGGGGGGGGGAGGGGGGGGGGGAGGGGGGGGGGGTGAATTGGAGCTACGGCATGGATGGCTAGAAAGATAATGAGGTGATATCAGCTGGCTGGCAGTGTTTACTACTCTGGCAGATTTCGATTTTAGGGGGGGCGTTTGAACAAGAGAGATCGGGGGGGGCGGGGGGCGGGGGGCGGCGGGCGGGCGGAACACTTCAATATGTGCGCGGAAGCTATTAATCCTTGAAGGGGACAAATCTTACGGTTGTAGCAATAATACATCCCTTTATATCACCTGCTTGGTACCTGGTATTGTTTATTACTCTACGAGTGCATTTATGTATTGAATTTCGGTAGGTACACGTACATACATGGATATAGACGTGGTACGCGGACGCATGACTAAAACGAGGAGACAGTAGTGGTTACGATTACTGCCCCAGAAAAAGCCACACAGCAGCATTGCGAGTGGCTGCGTCCCCGGGGCCTCGAGGGTGGTATTATACAAGTTCGGGCAAATGGACATGGTTTGTACTCTCGTGCAAGTAGTATAGGTACGTACGAGTAAGACCACACGCAGCGATGCTCTATTACACACATGCTTTTTGTCTGTGACATATTTTATGGCATGGGGGGAGGTGCACCAAAATACAGGGAATACATTTTCGACACAAAAAACAAGGGGAAAAATAATCGTCCTTTCTGTTGTGAAGCTGTGCCACGCGAAGGTCGTAGTAAGTAGACAGTATTCACGGAAGAAACCAGTGAGTGGCATGCATTCGTCCCGTATCGCATCGTACGCGTTTGGCGTTTTTTTCCTCGAGAAGACTCTTCCAAAAATGAGAAATATAGGCGGTGTGCTTTGTTGTTGCTGCGGTCCCTGACTCCGTTGCTGTAACCGTTTGCCGGTCAAGTGCAAGCGGTCGTGTTGGTACGTAACTGACAAATAAGTTGGTGTTGCTTCGTACTCGACGTGCTCCTTGCTGCTGTTTGCTGATTGGTCATCTCTTATAGTGATTTTTTTTTTTGGCACACTTCTACTTTCCAGCTACTGGATATACAAGCCGTGATCACAGGTGTCGTCCTTTCCCCCCCCCCCTCCGGTTATTGCCTTTATTTTTTTTTCGCGCATAGGGTTCGGCACCCACTGATCGTCGATTTGTCATCGAGTGTTGCTAACTCACGCTCTCGCGCTTTCCGCAAGTCAAGTAGTGCACAAGGAAAAGTCCCACTAAAATTTATACGAGTACGCACTCGGGGGGATTCGAACTCACGAAATTGACCTATACCAGGCTCGAGGATAACCTGATACGCCACCGGGGCAGTGAGTGACATAGAGCCGGTTGCCCCTGTGGTCTGGTGGGGTTACACTGTTAATACTAGCGTTGGTCCTTGAGATAAATAACCACCGCGTTGTGAACTTTGTTGGCTTTATTTATTTGCAGAAATAAATGAGAAAAAAAGGATCAACTCACTGCTGAAATCGCCTAGCAGCGTGGGTAGGTACAATTCGACTCGAATCGACGAGGGAAGAAAAAGCTGAATTCTTCTCGCGATGATAAGTAAAGCATGTACCGTAGTAGGGACGGGGGAGGGGAGTCCGCCATATGACCCCGGGTCTGAGTTATACCACTGGGAGGGCGAGAGTAGTGCGATCATCACAATACATGGGATGGGAAAAAGAAAAGAAGTGAAGTTTATTACTGCTGCTGTAACAATACGATACCCAAGCAAGTTGCACCGATCGACTCGATCTGGACCGACTGCTGTATACTGTGCAATTGGTCCATGTATAAACTTGTCTAATCACAGGCCAGTATGAGATGATAGTAACTTTATTGAACTTGCTGAACTCCTTAGTGAGTGGTGGTTTCCTCTATCCACGAACCCCGGCCGAGCCGATCAATCGAAGGTTGGGTTACACTGTGCGGAGTGGGATCGAGGCAGGGGGTCAACTGAAATGTCCGCGTACCGCGGGGTTGGGGTATACGAATAAAAATTCAGCAGTAGCGCGAGTTGTCCCTTTTTTTTCTAGTTGGAATTACGTTGAAGGGTTTCTGAACCGGGTTTGGACCCTGTTCTGTGGTGCTGGCGTTGTATACGAACCTCAGCTAGCTAAGGCTGCCTCACCGTGCGGTGTGGTGTCGACCCGGGAGAAGTCGGTTTTCGTCCGTGGTTTTTTGGAGTTGATGGGGTATGTAAGGATTTCTGGAACGGCGACGGGGCCCTATCCTCAACAGGTGCGTCGAAACGCCCTCCGCCCGTTTGCTGTTCTATCTCCTCCCTGGGTGTCCCTGGCTCTACGAGCTGCACAGCCACTCAACGATAAGCCAAGGTGAATAATAGAAGATTGTTGCACCATCGTGCGGGGCTGTGTCGACCCGCGGCAGAAATCGGTTATCATCCCCGGTTTGTCAGGATTTCTGAAACGGGCACAGGACTCTATATCCTCCCATGGTGGCGTTGCCCTTATTTCCAAGCCCCAGCCAATCAGCGGTAAGCGAATATGGTTGGAGTTCCACGTCGTCCGAAGTGGTGTCGACACGGGAGGTCATCGTCATTGTTCCTACGTTTTTGGAGCTGTAGAGGTTCGGGGGATTCATGAATCGGGGATGGGACCCTATCTTCCCCGTGTGCGACGGAAATACCCCCCATTGGTGGGCCTCTATCCGCCTAGGACGGCGCTGTGGAGCTCGAACCAATCAGCGATTAGCCAACGGGATTGGGGTTTTCTCACCGTGCAGGGTGGTGTCGACCCGAGAAACCTCGGTTTGCTTGCCCGGTTGATGGAAGTTTTAGAGATGTGGAACGACCTCTGGACCGGGGATGGGACCCTATGTCCTCCCGAGGTGGAGCTGGCTCAACATGCGAACCGTGACCAATCAGGAAGTCGGCCGGTGGGGTTGGGATTTCCACACCGTGCGGGGAGGTATCATGTGTGGATGGAGTCCGATCCCGGCATGTGACCCTGTCGTGCCCGGGTGACACCTGCTTCGTGTATGAATCCTGTCCAATAAGCGATCAGACAACACTGACATGCTTTTTTTTTCGTCTAATAAAACTCGAGTCTTGAATACTTAGCTGTCAAAATCGTAAGCGGTGTAGTCGCGTACTGTATCTACAAGAAGTGAGCGATCTACACAACTAGCAACAAGCAGCAGCATCGCAATAGTATTGGAGGGGTTGAATGACGAAGGCAGTCATACCACTGTGTTTAGCGCCTAAAACAACGTCAGCACGTTTCTCCACGATCAGACAACACACAAGACAGTCGATCTGGGAGGCTCGGATCAACATTATACTATTACAAGGGCTCCGCATGGGCGCCGGCATACGCCGGCGCATACGCCGGCGCCCATGCTTCGGGTAGGGCAGGGCAGCACTTCGACAACTTAAGGTGTAGCTGTCCGATTTGGCATGTATTGAACTTTAAAGTAATCCCAAGAGTTTAATACGAACATGGGATTATGAAAGTCATGCTTTGACAAAAGAAAAAACGTAATATTATACAACAAAGAAGGCAAGGATAGGCGAAACAAACTAAGTTAAATGCGCCGTCAAGTAAAAGTTGGCGTCTATCAAACAAAAATACCGAAAAGAGTATCATTGAGAACCTGCGTCGCCTCTAGACGAAACAAAAGAGGCCTTGGCTTTAATGAAGAGACTGCACTGCTGTCCCCGTAGCAATGGAGGTTCGAAGTCGACAGGATGCAAAGTCGGTTTGCATCAAACGTCGACATGAGGGCATGTCAGCCGGCGAGGTTTTGGAAGAAGATCGCTTTGTTTGTTACGTGAAGGCTGTCGCATTGATTGGTCTGCGTGGTCGCGGGCGGGGAGGAAAACGTAGAAGAGGAGGGCGATCTCTCGTTGCGGCGGCGTTGTCTAAGATTGGTGCGGGGGTGGCTTTGCTCGTCGGGAGGTTGGCGTAGCGCTTCTTCTCTGTTTCTTCTCGGGAAGGCGGGATATGTGTGTCTGCTGTCTTTTCTTCGTGGGTGCTTTCACGTTGTCGAAATCGGACGCGTCCCCTGGATACATAATATCCTGAGTGTCTCTACCATGACGACTGCTGATAGTGCCGTGCGTATTTCCTAGAGACTGATATAGTATTTACTGGTAGTAATAATAATATACCTTTGCAACATTTTTTTTCTTCATCCCATTTATTATCCCCGCACCACTCTCGCGCTCCGTCCCAGTAGTAACTCAGATCCGGGGTCACATAGCGGGCCCTCGTCCTCCCTCCCCTCTTCGGCACGTGCTTTCATTTTTACCGCGAGGAGAATCCAGCATTTTCTTCCTTCGTTGACTCGCGTCGAATTGTACCTAACCACGCTGCTAGGCGCTCTCAGCAGTTGATCCCTTTTGTTTTTTGTGCATTTTTGCAAATAAAGTCAAATCTCATCGTGGTGGGTGTCGAACTCAAGGACAACCAAACGTTAGTAGTATTCGAGGGTAAAACCACTATTAATAGACCACCGGGGCGGCCGGCTGACAATTGATTAAAACAAAACAGGATCTTTGCATAGACTTACATTCCCTCCCCCATATTGTATGATATTACGATGGTTGACGCGATATGTATAGAATAAAGCGCCAAATACCTAAATATCAGCGTACGCGGAGTTTTAGATATCATGAATAACGAACGACCGCGACGGCAGAGCACGGCAAAGCATAGCGCTGCGCTCTACTGAGCTAGCGCTGCGCTGCCGTGCGCTGCTGAGCTGAGCCGCAGGGCATCGCAGGGCACTGCACGGCGCTTCGTTGCTGTGAGCTATAGCGCTGCGATGGGGTGCTGGGCGGTGTCGAGCTGATGAGCCAAGCCCAGATCTCAGCCGATGAAGCTCCGTCAAGTACAAAACAAATGGTGCGAATCAAAGAAAAGCTAAAGCTGGACCGTTCCGCAACTAATGCACAGGCGGCAAATTAGCTGCAAATGGTAGGAAGTTTAACTTACTAGACAAAAAGGAAGAAAAAATCGCGAAAAAGTTCAAAATCGTGTTGGCAGAAAAACCAATTTTGCAGGAAACAGCTGAAAGGTCAAGAAACAGGCAATATTTCAGTTGTTGTTGTTGTCGTTCTCACATTAACTCGCATAATCAAGTTCGTGGTCACAGGACAGGCTCCAGTCACTCTGGAGCTGAGGAATACCCTTAGGGAAAAACACAAACCAAAGGTGGTACACGCATAAATCACAGCTGATGCAATTCATGCCTCCACCAGAAACATATAAAAGTGAAATCGGGAGTCAGTCTACGATGTCCCAGGTCCATACCGGTGCATACGTCTCATTACTCGCGCCTGGGAAAACCGACTATACCGCTTGCCACCAAAGAAAGACTCTTACGGCAGCGAGTCGGACCTGCGCAACTATATTTCCACGGGACTAGTTATGACTCACCTGCTGCCTTGAGAGTTCGTATTCAGTATCCAGCAGTACCTTTGATTCCTCTGGTTGATCCGAAACTCCAGACTTTGAGCGAAGTTAAACCGTTGAGTCTCGCAAGCACGTGAGATGACAGTTGATGGATGATGTGGATGCACAAGCGAGCAGTCGTTTATGCACGGGTGAACAGTTGATATGCCTTTTTAACTTTTAACTTTTGATCGCACTTTTTCTTTTTTAAGCGGGTAGTGTTGACTAAACACCAGGTGATGTCAGGTGGACGCAACATGCGCTACCACCTGGGTCCGGCGTTACGATCCAGCGGATGAAACCGCTTTATAGATGAAACGTCCTTCCCACACCCACAGAGCTACCCACCACTGCGTCTGCGCCCGGTGAATCGTAATCATCAGACTACGGCCCACCGTATTTTTCATGTTCCCACGTTGGCTTGCCGTAACACCTCCCCAAGGCTGGTACTGTCCTCCAGAGCTTAGAACAATGCGGCTTTAGCCAACGGAACTCTTTTACCCTTCCCAGCCAGACCTGCCGCCTAAGCAAACGGTTTAGGCTGAGGCCGCCCTTTTTCCTGGCTCCTGGCATTGCATCTCTTTTCCAGACTCCATGGCTCTTAACTGGACCAACTCCCCGACAACAGGTTTAAGATGCAGCTGTCGCTAACTCCTTCCCTTGATTGACCTCATGCCGATTTAGCTCCTCCCAGTCACCGTCTGGGTATCTCACTCGCCAATATGGGTTGCTGAAATCGTACACCTCCCCTACGAACACCTTCCTCCGGCCATGGATGTCTGCAAACTCCCTCCTGACTTTAGTTCCTATCGGGAATGCCTTTAACGCCTCTTCCCTGGAAACTGCTTCCCTTTCCCCCCTTGTAGGCACTCCTGGTGGTCGAGTCCGGTGATCCGCTCCATAATACCTCTCCCACAAAGCGTGAAACACGTCCAGCTGTAGTGGCGTGAAGCTTTCTTGTACTTCTTCCTCGTTCAGCCAGTTAGATTCGACGCCATCCAGGTGCCTGCCCTTGTATTCCCAGACCCACATGCCTTCTGTGACCCACAAAACTTTACGGTCGATTAGCGTGTACAGCGGTGCTGCCGCAATGGAAACCTCAGCAAATCCAACATCCGGTCACCAGGCCAAGTGCGCGAACTCGTCCTCAAAAGCATGGCGAAGTTCCACCGGGCGTTCATGAAAGGGTTTGATGTCCGCCGCAGACACCATTCTCTTCCTGATACTGCGGCCATTCATATGCGCCGCGTAACTAAGGCCTGGATGTATTACACGGACTACCTGCCATGGTCCCGTCCAGTGTTCGTGTGCTAACTTCGAGTGAACCCCTTCCGTCGATAGTGTGCTGGCCGCCTTCTTAACCAACGCGTAGTCGCCGATCCTGGATTGTCCCCCTGGAGAAGCACGACCTATGCCGTCATTATAGCTTCGCCTACTTTGATCCTTGGCAGCTTGCCTTTTCTCTAGGGCTTCGCGTACCTCTCTGAACGCTTGTTGTTGATCCGCCACGAAAGCGTCCAATCCCCCTTGATATTCTACACCATCGACGACAGGGGTTATCGAGTCCAATTGTGTGCGGGCATCCCGACCGAACAATAGTCGAAATGGTGTCGGCGACGAGGGCAGGCTAGGATCTGGGGTAACACGCTGGATCCAGCATGCTGGGAGTACATACCGATCCCATATCCGAGGCCAAGACTTGCAGAGTTCGGATAATACCTCCTGGAGCCACCCCCCCACCCTTTCGACCGCTCCCTGGGCACGGGGGTGGTTGGCGGGACCATAATCTATCGACACTCTCAACCACTGGCACAAATGTTTCACCACCTGCGCTGTGAACTCCCCCCCAGCATCGCTCCGGATCGACAACGGCACCCCGAAGGTCAAAAGGAGTTCTAACAGCTTGCGACTCACCCCGACGGCATCCTTCGACGGCAACGGATATGCGAACAGGAACTTGCTGGCTCTATCCACCACAACCAACAGGTACCTGTTTCCGTCTTGAGACTCTTGTTTGAGGCCTTGGATGTCCATTCCTAGAACTTCCCAAGGCCGCAGAAACTTGGCTGGCATCATAGCTACTCGCTGACTGTTGGCCCGTTTCCTTCTCCTGCAGCCACACGAGAGCACATATTCGCGCACGTCCTTGACCAACGTCGGCCAATTTTAGTTGCCTTTAACGAGCAGCGTCGTGCGCGCCACGCCTGGATGGCCAAACATGCTGTGAACCAGCGCCAAGACCCCTGGTACCACCACCCTCGGTATTGCTAACTTAGGGTAAACAGCCATGTCAGCGCCGAGCAATCGGTGATGAGAGTAAATCTCCTGCCCCATACGTACGGTCTGAAGTGGTCTACCGCCCATAACACCGCCATCACTTACCGTTCCGTAGGTGACCGTCTAGCATCGGTTCGAGACCACCGGTGACTAGCATACCCCAAGACACGTTCAGAACCTTCATGTGTCTGGGTAAGAACTGCTCCTGCTCCTAACTCGCTGGCATCCGTGTGGAGCTGGAACGGCCTGTTCCAGTCTGGCATAGCCAAAATCGGTGGTGACGTCAGAGCGAGGGTTAGCGCCGCCAACGCTTTGTCTTGCTCCTCTCCCCATGGAACCTTGAGTTTCCTCGCTCGTTTCGACGCGAAACGCTTGTCACGAAGATTCGAGATTGGCGCTACCAGCGCGCTATATCGGGGGACGAACTTCCTCAGGTAGCCTGTCATACCCAGCAGTGCCCTCACTTCCTCCACCGTGTTGGCCCTAGTAAGTTGAGCAACGGCGTCGATCTTAGACTGTGACGGGCGCACTCCTAGCCTGTCCACCACCATGCCCACAAACTCTTGCTGAGGACAGCACCACCATGATTTAGAGAAGTTCACCGACAGACCGGCCCTCGATAGTTTCTCTAGCACTTGCCTAAATAGGTCGAGATGTCCTTCCACCTTTTGGGTGTAGATGATGATGTCATCCAACCAGTTTTGGACTCCCTTCCCTTTCAACGGACCGAGAGCTCCGCCAACGAAGGCTGCAAAGCCTGCTGGTAGAGTCTTCAGTCCAAACCCGCATCGGTTGAGCTCCCACAGTGTACCGTGGGCGTCTCTGAATGCGGTCTTGTGCTTATCGTCTTCTTCGATCTCTAGTTGGGTGAATCCTGAAGCCAGATCTATTGACGTAAAACAGCTCGCACCCTTCATGCCGTCAAAGATGCTTTGGATATTTCCTAGGCCTCCACTCCGACTTTATCAACGTATTCAGCCCCCGGTAGTCCTGGCAAACCCTCGCCGTTCCATCCTTCTTGCGAACCACGACACAATTTGCTGCCTACGCTGATGTCGATCTACGGATGGCCCCGGTTTGAAACTGTTTCGTCACCTCGCTCTGAATCATGGCTTCCTCCTCTGGGGAATATCGTCGTTGCTTAGCTGCATAGGGTGTGCAATCCTCCCTGGTCAGGGGCAACCGTAGCTTAGCCCCGTGGCACGCTGGCACTACCTTGGGGTTAGCCGGGAACAGTCCGCGATCACGATATTCACGCAACAGTTCTAACAAGTTTGACTTGCAACCCTGACTTAACTGCCCCATGTTGGCTTCGGCTATGTCAACTGCAACTTCCTCGAGGTCACCCGCTTGCCTCTCCGTTCCTCCTCTTTGTCCCTCGACAGCTGGAACGGGCTCTTTTTCTACGGACCGATCAAGTAGCAACCGCATTCTCTCTGTATCACTGGAGTTGGTTGCAAATACCTTCGCTACCACAACACCTTGCTGTATGGTCATCGCGGTTTTCGTTCGGTTGACGACTTTGCATTGTAGAGGGTTGCCCGGGTACCACCATTGCACACCCCTGGCTACCCCCAACTCAGCTCCCAGCTCCATGTCGTATGGTTGCTTTGGTATGACCAGTACTAACTGTCGATCTTGTGGTTGGGGGCCCGTCACGAAGGCTTCCTTTTGCACGCTAACGAAACCCCCCACCTTTACCTCCTTTTCTAGGCGCATGTTCCACTGCAGGCTACCGTCATCCTCCCACACGACTTCGCTCTCCTTTGGGACTGTGTCCGGTTCTGTCAACCCTTCCGGCTCTTTCTCTGCGGACGGCGGTGCCACTGCACAAAAGCGTTCCCACGGTGTCGCCTCCTTTCCAAGTATCGCTGCAGGGATTTCCTGGACCTTCCTGGGTGTTGCTTTCCAGCCCGTTGCCTTTCTTTCCGATGGCGTCGGGTACCCTGCCATCGATCTCAGCGGTACCCATGGCGATTCTGGAGCTGGCTTGAAGCCTCCTCCCTCCGCGAAATTGAGTACGCTCTCGTGCTCTCTAAGGAACGTAGCGCCTAGAATCAACCCATATGGTAGCCCCTCTACGACCCTGACCGTCATCCTTCTCACTCGGTCTTCCGGCATACGGATGAAGATGGTTTAGGCACTTGGTTTGGCGCAGCTTAGATCACCTTTGCATTGCGGATTGATTTCGTCAATGTAAAACATGAAGAAAACGTAAGATTGCATAGGAACAAAGGGGTTTACTCGCGCGAGTGACCCCTAGCCACTGAAATAAAAAGCCCAAAAGGGGACCCCCCTACCGTAGCCTGAGTCGCATGAACACTAACGGAATGTCGCACGACCCAACAATGTTCATGGGGGGAACTCCGCTCTGGATAGGATTCGCCGCCCTAAGCAAACCTTTACCCTTGGAGCTAATTATACCCCCCCCCCCCCCTTGCGTTTCGCTCTACTGAGCGAACGAAAGACTCCGACGCATAATTCCCGCCCCCTGCTCCTGTGTCTATTAGAACGTCCACAAGCAATCGGCAACTGCTTCTAGTAGGGTGCCAAATGGTGGCCTTGACCCATGCCTGTCGTGTCCCTCCTCCATTTTTGACAGGCGCGCAGTCCGATATTGCATGTGTTGCTTCCTCCTCTTGCCTGTGATGCGATTCAATGCTCCCCAGAGGATGATCGTCTGGGGCGCACCTTCAGGCTTCTTGGTCAAAGTCAGCAGAGGGCGCTGTCCCCTTTCCATATGCCTGCTCCATATCTGCCTGTGCCACTTCTGATAAAGCAGCCATTCTGTGTTGATTACCGCCATACCCTCAAGCGCCACATCATCCGCAAGAGCTGGCCTATGCCCAACCTCGAGTCCTGCCAGGATGCCGTCGGAGACACCCTCTACATTTCAGTCGCCGACATTCTCAGCGCGTTCTGGCAGCTACCCATGGCCGAGGGGCACGTCGACCGCACCGCCTTCGTGACACCGAGGCAAGTACTGTTTTAAACGCATGCCTTTTGGAGTAACGAATGCACCATGGCTGTTTCAATACGTCATGTCTTTAGCTCTAGGCCACCTTGGCCCTGACTCCGGTATCCTTTCGTACATGGACGATTTGATTCGTATCAATCACACGTTCGAAAGCCACCTCGTCTCTCTCGAGAAAATGTTCGCAGCGTTGCATGTGGCAGGCTTGACACTCAAACCGTCCAAAATTCATTTTTGGCTGAAAGAAGTCGACTATCTCGGTCATATCATTTCCGCGAAAGGTATTTCCGTCAGTACCGACCGCATTAATGCGATTCACGACCTGCCCACGCCAAAATCCATTAAAGACTTACGTTCTGTTCTGGGTAGGGCGAATTTCGTCCGTCGGTTTGTCAAAGATTATTCTGACCTTAAGGCACCGCTTGTGGAACTGACTCGAAAGAGCTTCGTCAAACGCACGAGTTTTAAAAAGGCCTGGGGTTCGGCACAAGATGCCGCATTCCAGAAACTTAAAGATGCTTTATCCGAAGCCCCTGTCCTACACTTTCCCGATTTTTCGAGAGATTTCGTCGTTCACACCGACGCCTCTGAGCAAGGTGTAGGTGCTTTCCTAGCCCAACCGTCCAAGGGCAGCACCGATGGCAAAGAGCCGGATATTGCCGCGTACTATAGCAAGCGTTTTTCTCGTAGCCAAAGCCACTATAGCCCTACGATGAAAGAATGCCTTGCTGTCGTATGGGCTCTGACCCATTGGCGTCCGTATCCACTTTACGTGTTGTACCGACCACCAAGCTCTCACGTACCTGTACCACATGCAAGACATGTCCAATATGCTCACCCGTTGGGCAATTTGTCTTCAAAATTACGATTTCACCGTCAAACACGTTCTGGGAAAACTTAACGTTGCACCGGATACGCTATCGCGCATTTTTAGCGAGGTGGATGGAGAACCACTTCCATCCGAACCGCAACTTGCAGCTATCTGTCTTATCTGTCTTCCCCGTCGTCGATGCTGCGAAGTTTCTTGCTCATCAGAGGAAAGAATTTTGTCAGTACTTTGACTAACCTAGCCAATCCTACTAAGGCTCGCGCCCCACACCAGCAATCAAAGTCCACCATGAGTAAATTCTTCATCCACGAAGGTTTGCTTTGCCGGTCTTACGTCCCTGCCCACCTACGTAGGCGGGACACCTTTCGTGACCAGTTAGTGGTGCCGAAATCGTTGAGAACACTTGTAATCAACGCTTGCCATGACCTCCCCTCGTCAGGTGGTCACCTAGCCTTTAAAGGTACCTTCGACAAAGTTCGAGATCGTTATTGGTGGCCCACGATGCACTCTGACGTTGCCGAACATGTTGAAAGCTGTCTTCCTTGTCAACGCCGCAAAACGTCTCACCGATCATCTACGCTGCCTACCGGGCACCGAC
This sequence comes from Undaria pinnatifida, assembly GCA_012845835.1. Lineage (NCBI taxonomy): Eukaryota > Phaeophyceae > Laminariales > Alariaceae > Undaria > Undaria pinnatifida. The sequence goes on from JABAKD010000023.1 coordinate 12,317,961, forward strand.
CGGTCACCAGACCGTTTCAACTTGTTGCGGTGGATGTCGTCGAATACAAATCTAAGTCGGAAGGTAATCAATTTATCCTGTCTGTCATCGATCACCTCACGCGTTTCCTCATTTTGATACCTATCAAGTCTAAGGAAGCTGCGGTAGTGGTTCGTCATCTTATTGACCGCGTCTTTTCGGTGTTCGGCCCACAAGAAACCCTGCATTCCGATCAAGGGAAGTTTCAAAACCAACTCTTGAAATAGTTGCAGTCTGTCTATGGGCACAAGAAAACACGTACCGCCGCTTATCGTCCGCAAGGGAACTCTGTTCTCGAGCTTGTCCACAGCACCGTTCACGATATGTTTGCCATGTACAGTAACTTGGCTTGCGATAATTGGGCGGAATTACTACCGTTTGTCCAGCTTGCGCACAACACGGCATACTCCAAAACTTTGGAGGAGACTCCCCACTATCTTGTGTTTGGGCGCACGGCTACTCTCCCTGTCGAACTCATTCTCGGAGTTCCTTCTACTGATGCACCACAAAATAAACTCGACGACTCACGTCGCACAGTAGAAAATTTGCAGCTCGCGTACGAGTTAGCCCGTCGCAATCTACAAGAACGAGCGGACAAGCAAGCCGTCGAAAACGAAAAATTGTCTTTCTCCAGTTTTAAAGTGGGCGACAAAGTACTACTGCATCGCCCGTACCACGAAACTGACGGACCAAACCCCAAGCTCGTTAGCCCTTGGCATGACCCGTATACCGTCAGAGCTCAGCTCTCCCCTGTTATTCATCGTGTGTCAAAACCGAACGAACCGGCCGAAGTTACGGTCCACTTAAGTCGGATGAAACAATTCGTCATACCTAAGTCATTACCTGCCCCTGACTTTGAGGCACTCGATGACATGTTCCTCCTCGGAACCACCCTACCCGTCCCTGATCTTGATGGTTCAATGCACACCGTCACTATCGGCCCGTATGTCATCAAAGCAATCGATGGTCATAAGCGGGGGGTAGGTGCAGCGTCGGTGGAGAATTTCCAATACCACCTCAAACTTAAAGGTCAACCACCACAATGTGGTGTATGGCGTCACTACAGCACTCTTCCTCAATGCAAGGAGATGATCGAATCTTACCGTGCTGTAATTCTGTCACAAAATCCTTGGGCTTTCGACCCGCTCGGGAAGAAGAAGCGAACCTATTCTAGATCGGATCGCGACGAAGGTAACACGTAGGGCATGTATACGCGCGTCGTCATATACATATTTTTTTTTCTTTGTGATTTGATCGCGTCGGTTTTGCAACAACCGATGCCCGGCGCCCACGTGTTTTAGTATTTCCTGTAGCCGGCAGCCTTTCATGGCTTCCTTTGATTTTCGTTCGTATTTTGTCCTCCGTGCGAAGTACCGCGCACGCGTGCCCGTGGTTATCTTGTTTTTGAAGCATGACCACTGATCATGTATGTTTTTTCTATTGACTTCTTAGTGAAGTACAATAGCGTCTGTCGTACGCCAGTTGACTCCCCGCGTCGTTACGCGCCCTTGTGTCCTCGCACGACCTTTGGAACCGGTATCAATTTGTGTACTCTAAGCAATATGGAGCTTTGCTTTGCCAGAAATCCGAGTGGAATAGCCTATTAGTCGTCTTTGTGCTGCATCGTGTACGTCGCCTGTTGGCACTTCGTCTAGTCGACTACTCGTTTTTTTTTTCCGGAGTGGCTTTCAGCCACAGGGGGGTCGAACAAGATCCGAGTTAGTCGAGAGGAAATTCATAATAAACGAGCAAACACCATGTCTTGTCTACTGGCTCCGCGGACATCACACGCCCAGTCTCTTCCCACCGGAATGCTTTTAATAGCGGAGTTATTGGATATGTGCCTGCGTCTGAACACAAATTCTAGAACCTGTGGGAACGTTTCGCACGTTCTCCTAGAAAGATCGTCTCTCGGAGCGATGTCGTTCTCGCCCACATTCCGAGCCACAAGGAAGGGTACAACATCCCGAGGAACCTCAAGACGTCTTCCCAGACGCTTCCTCAGCTCGTTGCCCCTTGCTTTCGTCCGAAAGGAGTGCGAGGGTGCGCCTTCGCACACCTCTCACACTTCCTTCTGTCCCCATCTCAACCTGAGATTCTGTCTCTTTACCGAGGACGTCTATTCGTCCGGTGATCGTCAACACCGCCCACATTCTGCGACCGTTGCCTGAGAGGGACGCTTGTACACAAAGCGTTGGAGATTCGCACCTCCCTGCGGTGTTCTCGAGAACCAACCCTTATAGTAGTGCCAATGAACAGCAGTAATGTTCTCATCTTCATTATATCGTTATAATACTCGCCAACCCCCCCTGATTTTTTTTCTGATCAAACTGTGTATAGAAAAAAAACAAGATTACACTGGTTTTTGTTACAGTAGTAGTACTACTAATAGTATATAGTAATAATCATAATGCTGTACGAGTATAGCGTCCTATTAATAATACATACCTGGTACAGCAGTACCTAGTAGCGTGCAGTGTTACAGGGGAATTTATTTTGTTACTATCTCGCGATATGTCATACAGTATTATACCCAGTAGTAAATACGATATCTCATTAATATCGGTTACAGCGTGTATACCCAATAGTAAATACGATATCTCAGTAAGATCGGTTATGCCATATGCCCATCGTGATGTATTTACAAGTAGTGGTATTGTGTTGATATATGATGCTGCATGTAGTACAACATTCTCGTATTTGTATTGATACCTGGTATATCTTTAAAATATCAGATATCGGATAACAAAATTCTGGATACGATATCAACAGCAGTACGTATGATACGAGAAGTACTCGTACCAGGTATAAAACTATATACCTAGACCTCGCCCCCCTCGGACGTCTCGCTCGGCATATCCTCCCCCCTCTCAGCCCTTCTCAGCCCGTAATTGCCGAAAAGAAATTTAGTTGCTGGGGAAAAGAACCGTCCCGAAGTTCCTTGCCTTCCTTGCTTTCCCTAGTCTCATTCTTACTTACTTTTTAGCTCTCATTCTCTGATCTTTACTACTTGCTCTCTGATATTTTTATTTTGCTTTTTCAGCAACTTCTTTCTTGTACTTTTATTTGAAGTTGGCCAATTGCTGGCTGTTGAGAGGGAATTGCCGTTGACGGCTGCAGACAATTTGAATTTGAAATTTGCCGGATCGGCAATAACAATTTGAAGTTGAAATTTGCGAAGCGGACCAAGGCTAGTGCGGGAGGAGGCTCCGCCAACAGCAGTGGGGGTGGTGGAGGTTCAGGATCAGGCGTGTGGAAGCTGTGGGCAAGAACGGGACTCAGCTTCTTCTGGCAATCCTGATTGGCCATGCCCGAGCCAGGGTTGTGACGGCTTCCTCATCGCACGAAATAGGAAAAACAGGAGTTCCCAGTACGCTGTCTGCGACACCTGCAGAAGTGACGAGCCTTCCACGTGCCAAGCTTTTCATAACCTTAACAAGAAGCACTGGGGAAGCGGCGACAACCCTCGTGTGTGTGACTGGTGTGACGCGGACACCTGTGATTCACCTTCGGTCCCTAACGAAGGAGCTGAGAGCTTGACGAAACGTGAGTTACATTTCTGTTGTTGTGCTGTGATTTCTTTTTCATGCGTACAAACACACTTTTGCATGTACGAGTACGTGTACGGGGCAGTCCCGTCATCGCGGTGTAAGCGGGAATTGTAAGTACTCAGGTCTACGAGTAGACCTATGCAGTGACGCTGTGTGATGCGATTTCTTTTTCATACGTACAGCCAAACACACTTCATGTATGTACGACTACGAGTACGGGGCAGTCCCGTCATCGGGGTAAGCGGGGGTTGAACAAGTGGTCCATGCAGTGACGCTTTGTGCTGTGATATAAACACACGTTTTGGATGTACGACTACGACTACGTGGTATCTATACATGTAAGACGCAATGAAAACGGGCAAGTCTCATCACGGGGGTCAGCCAGGGTTGTAAAAATGGTCCATGCAGTGATAAATAACACAGCAGCATGATACCTCAGCACCAGTCGCAGTACACACTGGAGGTTGATATATAGCAGTAAACAGAAGCTGAAGTTAACCTGGGTGATGCTGGAGAGCAGTCCCGTGATTGGGGTTAGCGAGTTGTTCATGTAGTGACGCGGTGTACTACTACTGTTACTCATTTTTCATACAACCACATGAACTCTTTGTATTAACGAGTACAAGCAGGGTGCGCAACCTCTTCAGGAATCGCAGTACACGTCGGTCGTAATAGTGTTGATAGCAGCAGTAATAGAGTAGTACCGAACAATACATACAGCAGGTACTGTCTCTTACCCTTCGTTGTCGGTATTCCGCCGGTAGGCCTTATATAGCAGTATACCGGGGCTTACGCTTACCAGTTGCGACTGTGAATCCCGTTCGTTCCTGTCCCAGTGGTGGTTTCATAGGTGTTAGCAACGTTGTGGTACCAGGCAGGGCTTTGCCCATAAACGACCGCTTTCATTACAACAGTGTTAAATTGTACGACTTCCTTTCCAACTTTGGAAATCGACGACAGCTACGTGGCCTTACTATTTTGAACATTCACTGAACGCTAGGTATTCCCATCCGTTGTTGTCGTTTGCAGAAGCCCTGCGAAGCAGCCGCCGAGGGCCGCCAAGTCGGCGAGGACATAAACACGAAGTGCACCGGCGAAATCAAGGTCGGTGACCTCCTGAAGAAGGCAGGCGACCACTTGCTCGATATACATCCCGCATTCCATTCCCACGGTGCCACGAGGGCGTTCGACATCGAGGTACGTTCTACTCTTATCTTGCGTCCTGTGTGTCACGAGTCGAGACATCCATGTCTCTTGCTCAAGACTAGGGGATGGCGTGCGGATATAGTCTATGAAGTGCGGCTCTTTTTCCGAGTACCAAGAGCAAGTACAACAATACCACAACAATTACTAACAGCGAAAGGAGCTCCAATAATTTGGATGGTTACGACGTCTGCTGGAGAGAAGTACTAATACTTTTTTTCACATACTTATCGACGTTCTCCCGCCATGCTTCAACGTTTGTGGACAGATCCACAAGACCATCGACAAAAAACAAGAGTGCAAGGTGCTGGGTACCTCCGCTGAGGAGGAAGAGTCCAAGCAAGCCTGCATGCTCCTTCGGAAGCAATGTTGACAGCACGTTCTTTACAGAACGTTAAGTTGTGGTTTATTATACCAGCATCGTTTTTTGAGAACTATGCCTAAATGCGTGCTCTTCGTCTTTCAGGAATACAAATGTACTTCACATGTTTGCGGTGTGTGCGTTCAAGTTCCTGCTTCCAGCATGTTTTTTTTGGCACTGCGCTCCTTTACATCTTCAGTTGTAGTTTTCCTGTCTCTATCCTCGACAAGCGCGTGCCTGGTGTTTATGCACTGCGATAATTTATTATTGATGATCGACTTAGAGAGAGAGCTATTAATAAGTGTACAGGACCTAGGTGCTACCTGAGAGGTGGAAGGATATGCCAAGCAAGTCCTCCGACGTGCCCATGATGGACTGGGCGAATGGATGATAATAACAAACTCATAATCATAATCGTCTCTATCCTGTACCGTTGTACTATATATTGACCTCTTGGTATTTTCAAGTCGCCAGTTGCGCCATTTGTGCTTCTTTTCCGCCTTTCTACTGAATGTCTATTCCTCCTTCCGCAAGCGTAGCGGGCGGCGCCCAGCCGCCCGCGAGCGAAGCCCTTGTATGGTTTATGGTATGTACTAGTACCTGATATTCGACACAAAGCTCGCGGTACTACTGTGAAATGTGGAATAAACAGCCTGCCCAAAGATAAAGGCTAATTATTATGCGGATCCCATTCCGAGCTTCAGATTTTTGTGGTCTGGTCGCTAAAATAAAACTCTCTCGTGGAAAGTCGAACTACTCGTATCAGGTATATGTATGAGCAAATGATGTATAATGCGTAATACGCGTGATCGGAGTATCACACACAGCTTGTAAAATAATAGTCATATTTTTATTACTACCTGGTACATTATTTTACTGGCTCAACAGTCCATGTTACTCCCTCCCCAGCATCCTGCCTACATAAATACCCCCCAACTTGCATTTAGGCAAGGCTTACTAGCAGGCAGGGATGCATGTATGTATTTTCCAGTTCAAAATTGAAAAAAAAATTGGTTTACGGATATTGTCAAAATTAAAATACACTCCAGTTGTGAGATCGCATTGTACCATCGCTTGCTGTATGCATCCGTTATCGATTGAGTACGTGCTGGTACCCAAACAAACGAAAAATATTTTTTTCAGGCAGGTATACCCGGTCAGTTTAGCGTCAAAAATGGTGCAACACAAAAAAAACAAGAGCACATCACAAACGACATACAGAACATATGATACACGCATGTATACAGCATGATGACATACATCCCTGGTGCAACAATGCAGAAGTAGTCGTCGTAAGAGTAAGTACGAGCACGAGAGCAAAAAAATGCATGCTTTGCGGAACAATTTATACCATTGATGCATACGTACCAACGTTTCGTCTGCAGCGCATACAAGAAAGACAGTGTGTCAGTCAAAGCGGGGAGAATCTCGTTTGCTCTCTGTATGTACTGCTGTGCGTAGCATGGACTGCGTGACTCCTCATCATGTATGAACTATTTAGCGTCTCATTCCTCGCCTCGATTATCTAGAGATCACGACCACCGATTCTCATCACTCATGCGGCCTGCTGTACTGCTGCTTCTATTTCTGCGGTGTCTGCCTGTGGTTATCCTGCAGCGTGTGGGGTTCGTGATACTGTTTCAAGCGAGATTTTTCTACACGTGCTAGATTTTCAACATGATAAAATAGAGTTGAACTGCCATGAAATTTTCTTCAACATCCTTTAAAATTTATTCATATTTAGACTACTCCTTTTTTCCATACTATATTCTATACATTATTTCAACCAAAATTGGCTCGGCATGCAGCTGCGCTTCTACCTGCGCATTTACGACCGTACTTCTACCTGCGTCAAGCGAGACTATCAACCCACACGTATCCCAGCTGAAGCCCAACAACAGCTAGCTGTAGTCTAGCTGCGGTGAGACGTGACGCCTGTGTCCCTGTCTGACCGTCCTCTTCACATAGACGACGTCTAGGCTAGCAGTCCTCCTTGCAAGCAGCTTGTGATGGCTGACGAAACTCACAGCAGCAGTAGCAACAATACCCGTCTTCTTTTTTTCGTACGTACGTGTACTTTGCTATTCCTTTCCGTACGTACTCGTACATATCGTACATATACTTTGCTACCGTGGACGTGCTCCTACAGCAACAAAGATGACTTGAAACTTGCGAGTTGACATTGCGACTTGAAGCTTGCTATATGGTTGACACGGCATTGGTGCATGTATGAACATTTCATGACATCAAACCCGGAAAGACTCGAGCGAAGCATGCATGTGTTTGGGCATTGATGGCTCGTCTCACAGGAACAATTTTTGAGCATCAAAAAAGTGTAACAAGATGAGGCATGCATATTATTACACAATGCTTTACCCTGCTGCGCGGGCATAGTAAAAACAGTATATTTGCTCTACCTTGTTGCACAAGCATAGTAAAAACAGTATATTCAACAAGCGTTTCTAGAAGAATTGAAAAACATACCGCTCGTATTTTTTAACCTACTATCCTGTTGGCAACGAGATCAGCTTAATTAGCAACACTCCCCTTGTGGTGACACCATATAGCACGTGACACCTACGCGCGCGCTATGCTTACATGCTTACGTACCTCTTCCCAGATCCACAGCGTTCGGCACGCTTACTTACGTGGTTCACGCATTACGCTTTCTATCCTCGTACCGTCACGGTGCATGAAAACAAAAGCTCTATGCCTGATGACATGACTCAGACCGTCTGTACCCCCTGTACTTTACTATAAATTGCACATTTTTTTCTAGATCAGATTCCACGTCTTCAACATCTACAGCAGTGTTCTTGTTGTAAGCTGTACTCCTATCCTCGTGTCCTGGTCCAATCTCTCCACCATCTACCTACAGGATTACCATCTCCGGCAAGTTCACCATTCCCTGGGTGATCTCCCTGGGTTCACCATCTTACGGCAGCGAGTCGGACCTGCGCAACTATATTTCCACGGGACTAGTTATGACTCACCTGCTGCCTTGAGAGTTCGTATTCAGTATCCAGCAGTACCTTTGATTCCTCTGATTGATCCGAAACTCCAGACTTTGAGCGAAGTTAAACCGTTGAGTCTCGCAAGCACGTGAGATGACAGTTGATGGATGATGTGGATGCACAAGCGAGCTGTCGTTTATGCACGGGTGAACAGTTGATATGCCTTTTTAACTTTTAACTTTTGATCGCACTTTTTCTTTTTCAAGCGGGTAGTGTTGACTAAACACCAGGTGATGTCAGGTGGACGCAACATGCGCTACCACCTGGGTCCGGCGTTACGATCCAGCGGATGAAACCGCTTTATAGATGAAACGTCCTTCCCCCACCCACAGAGCTACCCACCACTGCGTCTGCGCCCGGTGAATCGTAATCATCAGACTACGGCCCACCGTATTTTTCATGTTCCCACGTTGGCTTGCCGTAACAAGACTACCACGTATATATTACGCGTGGTATCTATCACTACGCATACGCACAACAGACGCAAATCAATTGGAAAAAAGAAACAAACAAAGAAGAGAAAGGAAACGAAATGGGTGCATGGGGCCAAGAAAAAGAAAAGGTAAATAAATTTCGGGGGGTCTACTGGCGAGTCTGCCACCAGAACGATGCCACGTGATTTTTCGACGATCTACAGCAGTACTACGAACGACTTCCGATACACCCACCGAAGCACGGGCTACCGGCGAATCACGCGATCGACAGCTGGCCGTGGTTGTCACGTGTCTCTGTGTTGGGGGCCCCTGTGCGCTGCCTCTTGTTGGCTCTTGTTTGGGTAAAACATGCGGTGTGCTCGGTGGTCTCACGGCAGCAGCACACCAGAATCAGAACGTCCGCTCGCACGACGTATCATTCTTACAGGAAATGTAATATTTTTTTCTCCATCAATATGAACTTAAAACGGTTGTTATATATTGGACAGAGTGATGCGTGGTCGACTAAACTTGCCAACGGCATTCGTACTGCACTTTGAGCTATCTGCTGTGGTTTTGGTTGCTACTAGTTGCTGCAGTTTGTGCTAGAAGTTTCCACGGGTGGGTTCTGTAGGGTACTCACAGACCTATACCGGGGGTAGTTACCCTCTGAAATTTCCCTACAGAGAGGCACAGACCGTTCTGTAGTATCCCCCGTACCCTACAGAATTATTCTGTGCATTTGTATCATCCCCAGTACCCTACAGAAATGTTCTGTGCATTTTGTACATCCCCCGTACCCTACAGAATAGTTCTGTGTGATGCTGTGATGTCTCCGTACCCTACAGGATTATTCGTGACGTCCATTCACAATACCCTATCTGCACAGAAAGTTCTGTATCATCCCCCGTACCCTACATAATTATTCTGTGCGTTTTGTACATCCCCCGTACCCTACAGAATTGTTCTGTGTGGTTCTGTGATGCCTCCGTACCCTACAGAATGTGTGTACCCGGAACAATTACCCGCAGCACGGGTGATCTGTGCATTACCCCGTGTGACGTCACGTCCGCGGAGCAAGCGGGAAGGTGAGTCTGCACACACACAGACACCACAGACACACAGCCACAGCCACCAGCACAAACAGCAGTGTACGCCCACACGAACAGCGGTACACGGACAGATCTCGAGAGGGAACATGAATGGTGCGGACCAAGGCAGCTCTTCGGCGACCTCAGACACAAACACAAACGCGGGTGGTGGGGTAGTCGATGCCGAGGGCGACACAACCGAAGGCACGCCCGGGAGCAACGAGCAGCAAGAGTCGAACGTCCTTGCGGGTATGGTGTTGATTTTGATGCAGAGGGCCATTGTGTTGTGCGTTTAGCGCCCTTGACTCTGCCTTTTCGTCATGTTGTGCGGGATAATACAGGGGTGAATCGGGTAAGTACCGGGGGTACTCTGTACGCACAGAGTTCTGCAACACCCGCCTGTACTCTACAGAATAGTTCTGTGTCGTCCACTCACAATACCCTATATTCACAGAATATTTTGTATCATCCCCCGTACCCTACAGAATTATTCTGTGCATTTTGTACATCCCCCGTACCCTACAGATTAGTTCTGTGTGATGCTGTGATGCCTCCGTACCCTACAGAATAATTCTGTGATGTCCATCACAATACCCTATCTGCACAGAAAGTTCTGTATCATCCCCCGTACCCTACAGGATTATTCTGTGCGTTCTGTAACAGCCCCCGTACCCTACAGGATTACTCTGTGCGTTTTGTACATCCCCCGTACCCTACAGAGAGTACCCGTACCCTACAGAACCCACCCGTGGAAGGTTCGCCCTTCGGCTACTGCTGCTGCACCTGATGTTGTGTGTTTGCCAATGTTGTCAGTTGGCGTTCATGCTCGTCGTACATACTGCTGTTCTCACCCAGTACGTACGGGTTTCCTCGTGGCTCGACGGCACGACGACGAGCTCAAAACAGAAGGGAGGTGACATGAAATGGCATGGACAATGGCCACATAGAAGCGAGCACAGCGGGATAGTTCGCTGCGAATCAACCGCACTCGTTCATGCCTACAGCAGAGGCTGCCTGGAGTGTCAGCGGCCGTGCTAAAGCCAGGGCCAAAGGCCGAAGAGACGGGTCTTCTACCTGCTTGGTTTTGTCTCGAGATTATGTTGTATATTGGACAGAGTGATGCGTGGACGACTAAACTTGCCAACTGCACTCGTACTGCACTTTGAGCTATCTGCTGTGGTTCTGGTTGCTACTAGTTGCTGCAGTACGTGCTAGAAGTTACGCCCTTCGGCTACTGCCGCTGCACCTGATGTTGTGTGTTTGCCAATGTCGTCAGTTGGCGTTCATGCTCGTCGTGCATACTGCTGTTCTCACCCAGTACGTAAGGATTTCCTCGTACCTCGACGGCACGACGACGAGCTCAAAACAGGAGGAAGGTGACATGAAATGGCGTGGACAATGGCCACATAAAAGCGAGCACAGCGGGATAGTTCGCTGCGAATCAACCGCACTCGTTCATGCCTACAGCAGAGGCTGCCTGGAGTGTCAGCGGCCATGCTAAAGCCAGGGCCAAAGGCCGAAGAGACGGCTCTACCTGCTTGGTTTTGTCTCGAGATTCTGTTGCGTGAAAATATCATGATTCCATGGTTTGGGAGTTATTTTGTCACGAAACGTCTTGCCGTCGGTAATTTGTGTCGCGAAGTTGTTGGATATCGTCGGTAACTTGTGTCACGTTTTAGGTGAACCCACTTTAAAATAATGAATTTTTAGCTGGCAAAACGAGCAGAAACAAGAGCAATAAAAAGGCCGGGCAAGAAACCAAACGAACTAGTAAACAGGTACAGCAAAGAAACTAACGCTCGAGAGTGTGCCACCGCAAAATTCCAAACACTATCAAGTACCGTTTGGAAATTATGCCGATTTGTAAATCATCCAGGCGTTGCAGACATAGTCTAAAGATACATCCGAAATCTCCGAAATTCCTCCTCGACATGCGGTATTTTTGCAACTTCTCGCTTGTCTCGCTCGGCATCCGTCCGCGTTCACGTCGATGTGCGGAACGGACACGGCAGGGCGAGGGGCGTCGGAGCCGCCCCCAGAAGGCGGCGCTCGAACGAAGCTATATCCGACCGAGAATTCCAGTTCCGCGAATCGCATACTTCGGCCGAGACAAAAAACTCCTGACCAAATACATGACACCAAAGAAGCATTTTATATATATTTATATCATGCATTGTATTGTACTATTATATCATGCATTGTATATTTCAGAAGCTGGCTCACTGCGCGTCTTTCAGTGGCTACGAAGAGAACGCGCAGCGGGCATGGTCAGTCACCTTACTGGTCCCGGATGCTTGATTGAGTTAAAATATCATAAGAAACGCGCTCGACACGAGAACGCGCAGCGGACATGGTCAGTCACCTTACTGGTCCCGGATGCTTGATTGAGTTAAAATATCGTAAGAAACGCGCTCGACACGTTTCGTCGCCAGACTAAAGGGTCAGTCGGCGTGTGGTCGGGTTTATCCGATCGAAATCTGATGAATAAAGCTCGGAATCGGATTCGTTAAAAAAACTGTAGCTATTAATAGTAGTACATTGTTATGGTTGTTAGTCTCTATCGAACTCTTGGCATCACCTACATTTTGTACGTGCAGACTGTGATTTGTGTGGTAACTTTTTTTACTCTACCAAGTATTGAATCGAACAATTCGAAGTGCTGCCCTGCCCTACCCGAAGCATGGGTGCCGGCGAATGCCGGCACCCATGCGCAGCCCGTATACATGATGAACTGATGCATTTCTTCCACAACCGTCAGGTTTGTTCCCTTGAAGGATTTATAGTTTCCGCGCACAGATTGGGTTGCCCCGCCCGTCCCCCCCCCCCCCCCCTCCCCCCCGCTCCCTCTTGTTCAAACCCAGCTCCACCCTCCCCTCACCGATTATACGACTTACAGGATACACTTGATAAACTGATGCATTTCCTTCCACAGCTGTCAGATCTTGTCTCACCCTGGTACAAGCTACACTGTAGTTCCAAGGGAAGTCGCCGACCTATATCCTTCATGAGGACACACACCCAGTAATACGCGCGATCGGAGTATCACACAGCTTGCAAAGATTAGTTTCGACAAAATCTTCGATCTCACAGCTGGAGTGTATTTTTATTTTTATAATGTACATTGTCATATACTGTAGTACCGCAGCAATACCAGCAGGAGCAGCGGCAGAAATATCAACTGTAGCAGTGTTTGTGTCAGCGGCGGCGGCAGCGGCAGCAGCAGGAACACCAGTAGTACGAGTAACAATAGCAACGCAGTATTCGTACTTGTACCAGAAGTACGACCGCCAGCGGTATCAGTATGCCAGCAAATAGCATGACTAGTAGTGGCAGCAGCATTACCTAGTGCTAGCGCCGCTAGCGGTGATAGCGGCACTACCGGTTTTTGTAGCAGTATTAGTAGTAACGGCGGTAGCAGCACGAGTAGTAGCAGCAGCGGCAGTATCAGCAGCCGGGGAAGTTCCCTATACATTTCCAGTCCTTGTCGTGGTCAGCTACGAGGCGTCCGTCACATCTGGGTCGCTCGAGTTGTACTTGCGGAGAGTAATGTTTGGAAGCAGCAGCAACAGCAACAGCGAGGGCAACCGCAACAGCAGCACCAGCGGCAGTAGCACCACCACCACCACCAACAGGTGTTCCTGTAGTATCAGCAGCAAGAGCAGGAAACGTGTCAGTAGCAGCGACGGCTACGGCAGCAGCTGCAGCAAAAGCAGTCAAGGATGTTGTTTCTTACCTTCCACCTTGCACCCAATGCCGTCAGCTACGTAGCGTCCGCGATTTGTAACTTCTAATTGCCCCGAGGTGTCCTTGGGTTGAGGTGTTTAGTAGCGGCATCAGCAGCATCAACAACGGAACTACCAGATCAGCCGTGGCTTAAGCTATTTTTGAAGTAGCTAAGCTTATCTAGCTGGACTACCTTCCACCCACTGCCGTCAGTCAGCGTCTGCGACTTCCAATTTTTGACTATCTCTAGGTGTACTTTCGGCGAGGAATCTTTCGTAGCACCAACACCACCGCCAGCGGCAGCAGCATCCTTGATAGTAGCTGCCGCAGCAACAGCGCATCAGAATAATACCGGTATCGGTGTCTGCTAAAGCAGCAGCAGCAGCGCGTTAACGTAGCATCACCTCTTCAGATAAATCTATCCTGCGCCACTTTTATATTGAGATGGTGCAGTACTGCTGCTATATTGTGGGCACGTACCTCTCTGTCCGGATATTTGAAGGTCATTGACCTTCTATTGGCCACCCAAACGGCCCTTATATTCGTGGACCTAGTGGTATGTCGTAAGACATGGTAAAGGACATGCTTTTGTACCTACGCAGGCTTTAGCGCCGCAGGTATCACTGAACAGCAGCAAACACTGTAAACATGCTGTTAACTAGAAGAACTCAAGTCCTCACCGAAAATACGACCTTAACGAAAAAATGTCATGAGTAAACCGATGACAAAACCTAGTGGCCTAGGCATCTAACCTAGCATGTTTCAAAACCCTCATGGTATTGTACAGATACCGGGGTGGTCCTCATCCGAGGTTAGCAATGGTTTTGGCGAATGGCGAATTATTGCTACCTCTCTCGTAGCACGCGTTTTTTTTTCGTTCCTTTTCGCCTTTTCGGAACGCAGAGATAGCGACCCAAAAATCGATAGCGTGTCGTTCTTCGATAGCCCCCCAAACTTTTCGTTAACACAATCGCCGGTTTTGCAACCAGCTCCGGTCCGTGTCTCCTAAGATACGGTGACCCTTGCCACCCCGACGTCATCGTTTGATAGTCGGCAAAGGGACAAAACATATTTTGGTGATTGTTTTTTCATAGCATCCTCCCTCGCGTCGAGCAACCATGCAATGTTCGTTGAAGAAAATCACTGGCTTTCGGGGAGGGGGGCTATCGTAGAATCAGTCTAAACTTTGGTCTTGTCAGCCGTCAACGAGCAGGAGTAGTAAGCGCACAGACTCACGAGTAGGATGATGATGCGCTCGTGTCGCGCGACTCCTTGCTTTTCAGCCCGATCATCTTCTTTTTTTCCACGAGTAGGATCATGATGCGCTCGTGTCGCGCGACTCCTTGCTTTTCAGCCCGATCATCTTTTTTTTTTCACGAGTAGGATCATAAAGCGCTCGTGTCGCGTGACTCCTTGCTTTTCAGCCCGATCATCTTTTTTTTTTTTCACTCCCGAAGCAAGCAACGATCGGTGCTGGAATAGCCGTTTCTCTCATCACTTTTTCCCGATGAAGGCCCAAAAGGGTTGACCGATTACCGGGCATGTTTTATTGTTGTGGTCATCACGAATACGTCCCGGCTCGTCTCGCTCACTTTCTGCGCCCCACCCCCCCGCCCCCCGCCCCACTCCCCCCTCATCACCCCCGGCCCCGGTCTTCCCACTTTGCCCTCATCCGCCCACCCCTAGCTCCTCACCCTCACCCTCCGCCCCCCGCCCCCCTCCCTCCTACCCCCACCCCCACTCCGCCACCTGCTCGCCCTCCCTGCCCCCCCTCCTCCTCCTCCTCCTCCTCCCACCACCGTAACTGCCCAAGCGCGCAAGCCGTCTGTCTGCTCGTATACCTTTCGGGGGATTGGAATGAGTTCAGACGATGGGGGAGGCGGGGTATCTGTTTCCTGGGGAAAAGGCTCGAGCAATCGGCCTGGCAAGAAGTTTCGCTTCAAGCCTACCCGAGGGATGATCGCGGTGAGAGCTTTTACTTTTTTTTCTCTCTTATTGTCACGAACGACGCGAGTTTGCTAATTCGCAAACCTCGATTTTTTTGTATATTTATGTTGACCTCCATCGGATGGGCACAAAGAAACATTAACCTTCAAGCACCTATATCATTATCCTGCGCAAAGGCCAAGAAGCTTCACTTTTTTTAATGAAGCAAGGTCGAGAGAGCGAATGCGACCAAAGACGTGTTTTTGCCTTGCAAGGCTGAAAGCCCTCTTCGTTGCGGGAGTTGCGCCCACAGGCTGATTCACGTTTAAAACGCCAAATGTATTCCCCGGCGAATGCCCACTCAGTTTTTTCGATTCAGACCGTAAAATTTTGCACACGTCATCTATGTGCCCTTGCAAAAGACCTCACCAGTCGTTTTCTTTTTTTTTTGCTGGTTTTTCGTAAGTGAAGATTTTTCCGAAAACGTGGACCACCTTAGCCCAAATATTTTTGGGCGAAAAAGAAAGAACAAGAAAACCCTCCCGGAGATGAGACCTCGGGATGGGCATGTAGAACACGTGTGCAAAATTGCATGGTCTACCTCTCAAAAACGGCGTGGACATTTAGACTTTTGTGCGTAAAAATGAGTAAGGTGCGTGATTTCCTTCAAATGACTTGGTTTCAGTTCAGGGTCCAGTTTTTTCGCTAGGACTGCTTAATGTTGAACACAGGCAGGTCAGATCTTGCATATTTTGCGCCAAAAAATACGCCCAACCGGATCGTGCAAAATGCGGCGCATTTTGGTTTTTGCCCCCGCTTGAAAAACGCCTGAATATTGTTGAAGAAATTGAAAGCCTGCCATTGGTCGATACAAGTTTTGCTCCTAAAAAAACAACCCGAGGCCGTTAAAAAAAAAGCTGGCCATGCCACCCTCTTCCACTGGTCATGGGGATCAGTATGATGCCAAATATTCACTCTTTGACTAAATATTGCGAGCGGCATTCGTGAGGGAGAGAATTTGTTTTTTTTTGTGCTTGAACCAGCCTGCACATCCTGCTGCTTTTCGGTCTAATCGCTTCGTTTTTTTTAGTCGCGTAATTTCTCTTCGTTGTGGCTTTTGCCCTTTTCGTTTTCGTTTTGTTATTTTTTTGTAAATATTTTTTTTTCCTTTTTTTGTCGTGCCTGTTTTTGTGTTGGTGTTTCTTGGTTGTTTTTTTGAGGGTCAGAAACAAGCGATAGTAGGCGGAGCGAGAAGAAAAAATCTTCCTTAATTGTTGCACCTCTGCTCTATTCTGCGCTACATGTACCTTCGCCAGGTTTTCGATTTAGTTTCAAAGCTGAATTGGTCGGGTTTTTTTTGTCATTTTGTCTTTCTGTTTTGTTTTTTCGCTCTCCTTGTCAGTCTCAGGAATATCAGCAGCAGCAAACGTGCAAAAACTAAATCATTTACGTGCTTGATTCCTAAACCTCGAAGCTTCCTTGATCGATGTCCCTAGTTTTTTTCCCTTTCTGTAGCTGTTTGGAGTTATTCGTTTTGATTTTTATAATTTTCGTTTTTTGTTCGTCTTTCCGTTTCCGTTTAGGCCCAGGAACAGCGGCAGCAGGCGGAGCGAGAAGAACATAAGCCTGCGGCAAGAGCGTTGCCTCCCTGTTACCCGGGGGAGGTATGTACTGCTGTTATCAAGCGGGTGCAATACCAGAACCGGGTTCTCAGCTATTCTCAAAATCACATGTGGTTCGCAGAAATTTGCGTTTTCGCCGTTGTTGCGCTCGCGCTTCGATGTCAAATAGCCCCCCCCCCCCTCCTCCCCCCAACCCCACCTCCCCCCAACCCCACCTCCCCACCCCCCCCGCCTTCGCTGTTGTTGCGGATGAAGCATCTCTGAGTTGAGCGCAAATTTTGTTCCGCCTCGCGCTCAAATGTTGTCGCATCTCTCGTGCAAGCGTTTTCAAGTGTCGCCCCGCCTGGCGTGCAAATGCCCCCCTCCCTTCCCCCCGCCCGCCCTTGCTGTTGTTGCAGAGAGAGGTTCTCCGAACCGAACGAACTTGTGACTCCACCGTGCGCGAAAATGTTGTTCCACCTCTAGCGCTAGTAATTGTGTCGTTCGAACTCGCGCGCGAATGCTATCCCTCTCTCCCCCGATGCTCCCCGCCCACCTCTAACCTCAGCACCCCGCTCCCCTCCGACCCCCTCCGACCCGCCTCGCCCTCACTATTGTAGACTGACCATGTCCGAGTGGCTTCAGTTCGGGAGTTGTCATGTGGAGACATCGGAGTACCGGTATTGATTTTGTCGCGATTCGTGTATCGAAAACGTTCGTGTACCATGATGTTTTTCCGCCCCGTGCGCTAATAGTGCTGTCACGCACTACCATCAACTGTTTTTTCTGTATCGCTTGCGAACGTTGCCCCGCTTCGTGCTCAATTGTTGTCCCGCGTCGTGGTCAAATGTGCGTCGCGCCCCCCTTTTCCCTCGACCTCGCTGCTGTTACAGACGTATCGCCTACGAGTGGCTCGGACACAGGGTTTGTCGGAATGCCTTGAGATAACGTCGGCTTGCGAGCGAGAAGCGGTGGAAGAGGCCGCCAAGGATTGCGTAACACGCGTTTCAGAGTTTTTGGCTGGTGAGAAATGGTTTGGTTTGGTTGGGTTTGGCGTGTTTGTGGTCAACGCGACGTGATTGGTCCGATGGTGTGTTGTAGTTGGTTGGGTTTGGTGTGGTGTAGCGTGGGTGGGCTACATGTGGTGGTTGGTGCTGGCAACAAGTCTCGGATTTATGGCCGGTGATATATGAATGGCGAGTTTGCTTTGCTTTTCCTTGCTTTTCCTTGCTTCTCCTTGCTTTTCCTTGCTTCTCCTTGCTTTGCCTTGCCTTGCCTCGCCTTGCCTTGCCTTGCCTTGCCTTGCCTTGCCTTGCCTTGCCTTGCCTTGCCTTGCCTTGCCTTGCCTTGCCTTGCCTTGCCTTGCCTTGCCTTGCCTTGCCTTGCCTTGCCTTGCTTTGCTGTCGTTCCGTTTCGTTTGCTCTTGTTTGGTTTGGTTTGGTTTTGGTTTTGATTTAGTTTGGTTTGATTGGACCAGTCAGCTACATAAGCACAGAACCCCGCAAATTTCTGCCAAGAAGAAAAAAACACTACCCAACTAATTAATGCCGACTAATTAATGTCGGGTAAATAAATACCACGATAGAAGACACGTTTTTTAGCTGAAGTATTTTCCGAATGATGGGGATTCTTAGCCCCAAATCGTCGGAAATTCGTTCCTTTTTGGTAGAACGATTTCTGTGTTCATTGGGTTGCATTTTCGGTTTGCTCAAAATCAGTTTTTTTGCCTCAGCGGGGTACCAGGTATACAGCACCTCAACGGGTCAGGAACCTTAGAACAAAAACCAAGGCTTTTCACGGCTTATTGTTATGATACTTACCTGGTAGCCTAACAAGGCGTACGATCTTGATTCTAAGCCTGGAAATGATATAATATAAGAGGTTTCACATGCCTTTGAAGGCATGTGCGTGTAGGAAAAAGAGGATGATGCTTTTGCTTCGCAGATTTTATAACTAATTTTCAAGGACGTCAGCCGTGAGTTCCACGAATTTCAGCTCAATACTCATCTTTGCAAGCTGCGTTGTTGGTACTCGTAATATACTATACAAGGGCTTCGCTCGCGGGCGGCTGGGCGCCGCCCGCTACGCTTGCGGAAGGAGCAATGGACATTCAGTAGGAAGGCGGAAAAGAAGCACAAATGGCGCAACTGGCGACTTGAAAATGCCAAGAGGTCAATATATAGTTCAACGGTACAGGATAGAGACGATTATGATTATGAGTTTGTTATTATTATCCATTCGCCCAGTCCATGATGGACACGTCGGAGGACTTGCTTGGCATATCCTTCCACCTCTCAGGTAGCACCTGTAAACTCATTAATAGCTCTCTCTAAGTCGATCATCAATAATAAATTATCGCAGTGCATAAACACCAGGCACGCGCTTGTCGAGGATAGAGACAGGAAAACTACAACTTAAGATGTAAAGGAGCGCAGTGCCAAAAAAAACATGCTGGAAGCAGAAACTTGAACGCACACACCGCAAACATGTGAAGTACATTTGTATTCCTGAAAGACGAAGAGCACGCATTTAAATTTAGGCATAGTTCTTAAAAAACGATGCTGGTATAATAAACCACAACTCAACGTTCTATAAAGAACGTGCTGTCAACATTGCTTCCGAAGGAGCATGCAGGCTTGCTTGGACTCTTCCTCCTCAGCGGAGGTACCCAGCACCTTGCACTCTTGTTTTTTGTCGATGATCTTGTGGATCTGTCCACAAACGTTGAAGCATGGCGGGAGGACGTCGATAAGTATGTGTAAAAAAGTATTAGTACTTCTCTCCAGCAGACGTCGCAACCATCCAAATTATTGGAGCTCCTTTCGTTGTTAGTAATTGTTGTGGTATTGTTGTACTTGCTCTTGGTACTCGGAAAAAGAGCCGCACTTCATAGACTATATCCGCACGCCATCCCCTAGTCTTGAGCAAGAGACATGGATGTTTCGACTCGTGACACATAGGACGCAAGATAAGAGTAGAACGTACCTCGATGTCGAACGCCCTCGTAGCACCGTGGGAATGGAATGCGGGATGTATATCGAGCAAGTGGTCGCCTGCCTTCTTCAGGAGGTCACCGACCTTGATGTCGCCGGTGAACTTCGTGTTTATGTCCTCGCCGACTTGGCGGCCCTCGGCGGCTGCTTCGCAGGGCTTCTGCAAACGACAACAACGGATGGGAATACCTTGCGTTCAGTGAATGTTCAAAATAGTAAGGCCACGTAGCTGTCGTCGATTTCCAAAGTTTGAAAGGAAGTCGTACAATTTAACACTGCTGTTGTAATGAAGGCGGTCGTTTATGGGCAAAGCCCTGCCTGGTACCACAACGTTGCTAACACCTATGAAACCACCACTGGGACAGGAACGAACGGGATTGACAGTCGCAACTGGTAAGCGTAAGCCCCGGTATACTGCTATATAAGGCCTACCGGCGGAATACCGACAACGAAGGGTAAGAGACAGTACCTGCTGTATATATTGTTCGGTACTACTCTATTACTGCTGCTATCAACACTATTACGACCGACGTGTACTGCGATTCCTGAAGAGGTTGCGCACCCTACTTGTACTCGTTAATACAAAGAGTTCATGTGGTTGTATGAAAAATGAGTAACAGTAGTAGTACACCGCGTCACTACATGAACAACTCGCTAACCCCAATCACGGGACTGCTCTCCAGCATCACCCAGGTTAACTTCAGCTTCTGTTTACTGCTATATATCAACCTCCAGTGTGTACTGCGACTGGTGCTGAGGTATCATGCTGCTGTGTTATTCATCACTGCATGGACCATTTTTACAACCCTGGCTGACCCCCGTGATGAGACTTGCCCGTTTTCATTGCGTCTTACATGTATAGATACCACGTAGTCGTCGTCTTACATCCAAAACGTTGTTTGTATCACAGCACAAAGCGTCACTGCATGGACCACTTGTCCAACCCCCGCTTACCCCGATGACGGGACTGCCCCGTACTCGTAGTCGTACATACATGAAGTGTGTTTGGCTGTACGTATGAAAAAGAAATCGCATCACACAGCGTCACTGCATAGGTCTACTCGTAGACCTGAGTACTTGTACAATTCCCGCTTATACCTCGATGGCATGACTGCCCCGTACACGTACTCGTGCATGCAAAAGTGTGTTTGTATGCATGAAAAATAAATCACAGCACACAACTGCGTAGACAACTAGTACAACATGCTTACCCCCACGACGGGACTGCCCTCCGTGACCACCAAGGCGAACTTGAGTTTGTTCAGGCTACGCGTCCCCAAGCACAGCTTCCACACCGTGTGGTAGTTCGACCACGCTGGTGTAGCACACACATGCTACAGCAGACGTTGCAGACAGGCACACAAGGTCAAACAATGTAAATTTCAATGTGCATCATTATTGGAAACAGGATTCGCTTGAGTTCACCAACACCCAAAACCACATACTGGTAGTCTATTGCGCACAACTTGCAGCACACAACTCTCAACATCATCAGTAGTATAGTAGCTGACAGCAAACATCAAATTCCAACAACACGAAGAAATGAAACTCACGTTTCGTCAAGCTCTCAGCTCCTTCGTTAGGGACGCCGATCGAAGGTGAATCACAGGTGTCCGCGTCACACCAGTCACCCACACGAGGGTTGTCGCCGCTTCCCCAGTGCTTCTTGTTAAGGTTACATGAAAAGCTTGGCACGTGGAAGGCTCGTCACTCCTGCAGGTGTGGCAGACAGCGTCCTGGGAACTCCTGTTTTTCCTATTTCGTGCGATGAGGAAGCCGTCACAACCCTTGCTCGGGCACGGCCAGTCAGGGTTGCCAGAAGAAGCTGAGTCCCGTTCTTGCCCGACCAGCTTCCACACGCCTGATCCTGAACCTCCACCACCCCCACTGCTGTTGACGGAGCCTCCTCCCGCACTAGCCTTGGTCCGCTTCGCAAATTTCAACTTCAAATTGTTATTGCCGATCCGGCAAATTTCAAATTCAAATTGTTTGCAGCCGTCAACGGCAATTCCCTCCCAACAGCCAGCAATTGGCCAACTTCAAAAGTAAAAGTACAAAAAAGAAGTTGCTGAAAAAGCAAAATAAAAATATCAGAGCAAGCAGTAAAGATGAGAGAATGACAGCCAAGTAAGAATGAGACTAGGGAAAGCAAGGAAGGCAAGGAACTTCGGGACGGTTCTTTTCCCCAGCAACTAATTTTCTTTTCGGCAATTACGGGCTGAGAAGGGCTGAGAGGGGGGAGGATATGCCGAGCGAGACGTCCGACGGGGGCGAGGTCTAGGTATATAGTTTTATGGGTGAATTTTTATTGGGAGGTGTCCTATTTTTTGTCCACTCTGATGGTAAGTGTTGGTATTTATACTTTAGGTGGGGAATTTTGAGCTAGGTAAAACATCACATCTATTTTATAAATTTATTACTGTAGTTTCCACTATACTGCTCTATCATATATATGGTAGGCGGTTTATTTTGTTTTTCTCCCCCCGGGGGGGGCTTTAATATCGGGAAGAGTACGAATACAGAATATTATTAGTTATCTACAAGGGCTCCGCATGGGCGCCGGCATTCGCCGGCGCCCATGCTTCGGGTAGGGCAGGGCAGCACTTCGACCACTTAATAAGGTGTAGCTGTCCGATTTGGCATGCATTGAACTTTAAAGTAATGCCAAGAGTTTCATACGAACATGGGATTCTGAAAGTCATGCTTTGACGAAAAAAAAAAGTACTATTATACAACAAAGAAGGCAAGGATAAGCGAAACAAACTATTAAGTGCGCCGTCAAGTAAAAGTTGGCGTCTATCAAACAAAAATACCGAAAAGAGTATTATTGAGAACCTGCGTCGCCTCTAGACGAAACAAAAGAGGCCTTGGCATTAATGAAGAGACTGCACTGCTGTCCCCGTGGCAGTGGAGGTTCGAAGTCGACAGGATGCAAAGTCGGTTTGCATCAAACGTCGACATGAGGACATGTCAGCCGGCGAGGTTTTGGAAGAAGATTGCTTTGTTTGTTACGTGAAGGCTGTCGCATTGATTGGTCTGCGTGGTCGCGGGCGAGGAGGAAAACGTAGAAGAGGAGGGCGATCTCTCTTTGAGGCGGCGTTGTCTAAGATGGGTGCGGGGGTGGCTTTGCTCGTACGGGAGGTTGGCGTAGCGCTTCTTCTCTGTTTCTTCTCGGGAAGGCGGGATATGTGTGTCTGCTGTCTTTTCTTCGTGGGTGCTTTCACGTTGTCGAAATCGGACGCGTCCCCTCAATGCATAATATCCGGAGTGTCTCTACCATGACGACTGCTGATAGTGCCGTGCGTATTTCCTAGAGACTGACATATTATTTACTGGTAGTAATAATAATATACCTTTGCAACATTTTTTTTCTTCATCCCATTTATTATCCCCGCACCACTCTCGCGCTCCCTCCCAGTAGTAACTCGGATCCGGGGTCAATAGCGGGCCCTCCTCCTCCCTCCCCACTTCGGCACGTGCTTTCATTTTTACCGCCAGGAGAATCCAGCATTTTCTTCCCTCGTCGACTCGCGTCGAACCAACCCACGCTGCTAGGCGCTCTCAGCAGTTGATTGATGCCTGTTTTTTTTTTTTGCATTTTTGCAAATAAAGTCAAATCTCATCGTGGTGGGTGTCGAACTCAAGGACAACCAAACGTTAGTAGTATTCGATGGTAAAACCACTATTATTAATAGACCACCGGGGCGGCCGGCTGACAAATGATAAAAAAAAAAACAGGATCTTTGCATAGAGATTACATTCCCTCCCCCATTTTGTATGATATTACGATGGTTGACGCGATATGTATAGAATAAAGCGCCAAATACCTAAATATCAGCGTACGCGGAGTTTTAGATATCACGAATAACGAACGACCGCGATGGCAGAGCACGGCAAAGCATAGCGCGTCGCTCTGCTGAGCTAGCGGTGCGCTGCTGAGCTGAGCCGCAGGGCATCGCAGGGCACTGCACGGCGCTTCGTTGCTGTAAGCTATAGCGCTGCGATGGGGTGCTGGGCGGTGTCGAGCTGATGAGCCAAGCCCAGATCTCAGCCGCTGAAGCTTCGTCAAGTACGAAACAAATGGTGCGAATCAAAGAAAAGCTAAAGCTGGACCGTTCCGCAACTAATGCACAGCTGTCAGGCGGCAATTAGCGGCAGTAGGAAGTTCAACTTAATAGACAAAAAGGAAGAAAAAATCGCGAAAAAGTTCAAAATCGTGTTGGCAGAATAACCAATTTTGCAGGAAGCAGCTGAAAGGTCAAGAAACAGGCAATATTTCAGTTGTTGTTGTTGTTGTTGTTGTTGTTGTCGTTCTCACATTAACTCGCATAATCAAGTCCGTGGTCACAGGACAGGCTCCAGTCACTCTGGAGCTGAGGAATACCCTAGGGGAAAAACACAAACCAAAGGTGGTACACGCATAAATCACAGCTGACGCAATTCATGCCTCCACCAGAAACATATAAAAGTGAAATCGGGAGTCAGTCCACGATGTGCCAGGTCCATACCGGTGCATACGTCTCATTACTCGCACCTTGGAAAACCGACTATACGCTTGCCAACCAAGAAAGACTACCACGTATATATTACACGTGGTATCTATCACTACGCATGCGCACAACAGACGCAAGTCAATTGGAAAAAAGAAACAAACAAAGAAGAGAAAGGAAAGAAAATAAATGGGTGCATGGGGCCAAGAAAAAGAAAAGGTAAATAAATTTTGGGGGTCACTGGCGAGTCTTGCCACCAGCACGATGCCACGTGGTTTTTCGACGATCTACAGCAGTACTACGAACGACTTCCGATACACCCACCGAAGCACGGACCACCGGACAATTACGCGACCGACAGCTGGCCGTGGTTGTCACGTGTCTCTGTGTTGGGGGCCCCTGTGCGCTGCCTCTTGTTGGCTCTTGTTTGGGTAAAACATGCGGTGTGCTCGATGGTCTCATGGCACCAGAATCAGAACGTCCGCTCGTACGACGTATCATTCTTACAGGAAATAAATGTAATACGACCTGGTATTTTTTTCTCCATCAATATGAACATAAAACGGTTGTTATATATTGGACAGAGTGATGCGTGTACGACTAAACTTGCCAACGGCACTCGTACTGCACTTTGAGCTATCTGTTGTGGTTCTGGTTGCTACTAGTTGCTGCTGTATGTGCTAGAAGTTTCGCCCTTCGGCTACTGCTGCTGCACCTGGTGTTGTGTGTTTGCCAATGTTGTCAGTTGGCGTTCATGCTCGTCGTACATACTACTGCTGTTCTCACCCAGTACGTACGGGTTTCCTCGTACCTCGACGGCACGACGACGAGCTCAAAACAAAAGGAAGGTGACATGAAATGGCATGGACAATGGCCACATAGAGGCGAGCACAGCGGGATAGTTCGCTGCGAATCAACCGCACTCGTTCATGCCTACAGCAGAGGCTGCCTGGAGTGTCAGCGGCCGTGCTAAAGCCAAGGCCAAAGGCCGAAGAGACGGCTCTTCTACCTGCTTGAGATGCTGTTATATATAGACTATTGGACAGAGTGATGCGTGTACGACTAAACTTGCCAACTGCACTCGTACTGCACTTTGAGCTATCTGCTGTGGTTCTGGTTGCTACTAGTTGCTGCAGTATGTGCTAGAAGTTTCGCCCTTCGGCTACTGCTGCATGCACCTGATGTTGTGATTGGTGCAATGCCGTCAGTTGACGTTCATGCTCGTCGTACATACTGCTGTCCGGTACGCAAAATTCCAAACATTATCACGTACCGTTTGGAAATGATGCCAATTTTGTAAATCATTCAGGCGTTGCAGCCATTAAGATTCAACAATTTTTCCAAAATTCCTCCTCGACACTCGCTGGTCTCGCTTGGCGCCCGTCCGCGTTCACGTCGATGTGCGGAACGGACACGGCAGGGCGAGGGGCGTTGGAGCCGCCCCCCGAAGGCGGCGCTCGAATCAAGCCATATTCGACCGAGAATTCCAGTTCCGCGAATCGCATACTTAGGCCGAGACAAAAAACTCCGGACCAAAGTCCATGACACCAAGGAATGATTTTATATATGTTTATAGGTTGCTCTTAATGCAGCATTCGAGAATTAAAGTCAGCTACTCCCACCCAAAAAGAATAAAAACTCTGTGGGACACGAACCCACGGTTCCAAATTGATACGCTGTCACTCTAATATTTAAATACATGTATATATATATATTCAGGACGTCAGGTGTGAGTTCGACGAATTTCAAGTCAGTACTCATATTTTGAATCTGCTTGCTGGTACTTGTACTATGCTATGTGGGTGAATTTTTTTTGCGAGGGGTCCTTTTCTTTTATAAACAAATGTTTTTCTCCACTACATTGATTGGTGTTATTATTTTTGCTTTTTTAGGTGGGGAATATTGGAGTAATCTATCATATCTATTTTATAAATTTATTTCTGTAGTTTCCACTATATTGCTCTACCATGTGTGTGGTGGATGGTTTACGGATGGATGGCTTGGTCAGGGTTGTTGGTACTTGTGATCAAGTGCGTAAGTAAGTTTTCTCTACCTGGGGGTGGTTTTGTATTATTATCATTTATTTTATTTTTCACTACAGTGGCGGGTTTTGGTATACATCGGAAGGATGAAGACAGTAGTAGTGATCTGTTAGATATCACGTAAAAGTTCCACCCTAAAAATTTTAAAATAAAATAAAATAAAACAAAAAGATAAATAACATAATTAAACAAAATTAATTATACTGTCACCACAACATTTTACATGTAAAAGTCCCACCCTAAAAGACGGAAGTGGGTGAGCCTCGAACCCACGGTTTTAAATTAATACGTTGTCACCCTAACATGAAAAATTCCACCCCTAAAAAACAAAAACAGGAGTCGTTGAGCATAAAGTAATACGCTGTCATCCTAATATAAAAAAATCCAACCCCCCTCAAAAAAAAATATTCAAAATAAAACAACCGAAGTCAGTGAGCCTCGAATCCACTTCTCTAAATTGATACGCTGTCACCCTAATAATAACCCTAATATGAAAAAAAAGAAAAAAAGAAAACAATGGAGGTCGGTGAGCCTCGAACCCACGGTTCTAAAAATATACGCTGTCAAACTAACGCAATGACAACAGCTACCATGTACTCTTGCCAATAAATTATGTTTTTACAAAAGAGCTTTTGTTTACAACAGTAGCTGATCGTACTAAATATTAATCTTTATTTGTAAGGGTTGGTACTCAAGAACACCGCAGGGAGGTGCGAATCTCCAACGCTGTGTGTACAAGCGTTCCTCTTAGGCAACGGCCGCAGAATGTGGGCGGTGTTGACGATCACCGGACGAATAGACGTGCTCGGTAAAGAGACAGAATCTCAGATTGAGATGGGGACAGTAGGAAGTGTGAGAGGTGTGCGAGGGCGCGCCCTCGCACTCCTCTCGGACGAAAGCAACGGGCAACGAGCTGAGGAAGCGTCTGGGAAGACGTCTTGAGGTTCCTCGGGATGTTGTACCCTTCCTTGTGGTTCGGAGCGTTGGCGATAACGACATCGCTCCGAGAGACGATCTTTCTAGGAGAACGTGCGGAACGTTCCCGAAGGTTCTAGAATTTGTGTTCAGAAGCAAGTAGGCGCGGAACCTGCTTGACGTCCTGTGACGTGATAACTACACGCTTAGACTTAGGCGACAAACTTCAGCGAATGTCTGCGCAAGTGACGGGACGGAGGTCTCCTGCTGCTGTACAGAAACGGCAGGAGACGACGACTTAGATTCAAAGGTAGCCAGGCTTACCAGACGGCTCATCAATTCCATCGTT
The DNA here is from genome assembly GCA_012845835.1 of Undaria pinnatifida. Classification (NCBI taxonomy): domain Eukaryota; class Phaeophyceae; order Laminariales; family Alariaceae; genus Undaria; species Undaria pinnatifida. The sequence continues at coordinate 12,345,651 of JABAKD010000023.1, forward strand.
TGTGGAGACAGCTCCGCAATCTCGCCAGAGTCTAGCTTGGCGATATCCTTGTTGACTATAGACTGGAGCAGGTTGACTGTGGAGTCTATGTTCGACGGACCAGAAAGAAGCGGAGTGATGTTGGTCTGGTGGAAGCCGGAAGCACCTACAGCGTTGCCACTGTCCACGTCCATGGCGCTCGCGGGGGAAGATCCGCCCGCGGTAGCCTCGGCGGCAGCGCCGTCGCCATCAGGCTCCGCGGCGTTTGCGGGGTTGTCACCATCGGCGCCGTTGGTGGTGACCACAACAGTCCCGTCGGCGGGGGGAGCGGGCTGTTGGTCCCGGTTGTCCACGTTTTCTCCGTAGCTATCGGACATGGCAGAGGTGAACTCGAGAATGGCTCAATCCAAAAGACTGCCGTCTGAACGCCAATAAGGGTTGGTACTCAAGAACACCGCAGGGAGGTGCGAATCTCCAACGCTGTGTGTACAAGCGTTCCTCTTAGGCAACGGCCGCAGAATGTGGGCGGTGTCGACGATCACCGGACGAATAGACGTGCTCGGTAAAGAGACAGAATCTCAGGTTGAGATGGGGACAGTAGGAAGCGTGAGAGGTGTGCGAGGGCGCGCCCTCGCACTCCTCTCGGACGAAAGCAACGGGCAACGAGCTGAGGAAGCGTCTGGGAAGACGTCTTGAGGTTCCTCGGGATGTTGTACCCTTCCTTGTGGCTCGGAGCGTTGGCGATAACGACATCGCTCCGAGAGACGATATTTCTAGGAGAACGTGCGGAACGTTCCCGAAGGTTCTAGAATTTGTGTTCAGACGCAAGTAGGCAGGTTGGGTTCAGAGCATTGTGACCCACATATGATACCATTTATATTACTGAGTCATGTCATCATGCAAAAGTTGCGAAGTTGTTTCCCCGCATGGGGAATACATTTTATCACCTAATAATTTCACTGGCTACTTGTACTAGGTTACTGAGTCAGTTCATGTATATGAAGAATCGATGAATTGGAAGTACACCTCGTACTCAATCGACGAGTTGTGTGAGCATGGATTGCAAGCTGACGAATTTTGAGCATGACTACTGAGCATCATCGGCAAATTGTGGTATACTCCTGGTACTTTCCTTGTATAGGCAGTGCACAGCAGCGGTGTATATCCAGTCCGTCCCATCCTTCCTGACTTCTTATGGTCGCTCCAATATGAATGCTTGTATCCCGTCCATGACATGTCATCCTCGTTTTTCTTGGACCGCACTTCTTTTCAGTTCTACTCACTCATATACTAAACTCCTTCATCACCAAATGTTCACCTGTATGTTTGCCGCAGATGAAGGAAGTCTTTCAGTTTTTCAGCACGTGAACAGTTCAGCAATGCACTTGAACATGTCCCCAAGGTTCCCTGGTTCCCCTCATTCACTACCGGACGGTACTGTAGCACAAAAGACTGAGCTCAAAGCCTTGATTCCGCACACAACGAAGGTTGAAGCAAGGAACCAATACCGACTGAATGTACAAGTGCATTGCTATTTTTTGTGTAGCTGTTTTTCCATGATCTTGATTGAAGTACCTGTGTGCGAAACGGAAATACAAGAATATTAGTTAACCCATTTCACGGGTATATTTCGTGGGTACGTACTAGACAATAAGAGGCAAATAAATTGGGACAACAGTACAATCTTGAGGTTGGCTCTGTTGGGAAATGAATAAGTTAGAGTTTCATCTTGGACATTGGGAATGCATCATGTTGCATCTCCTAACCAAATGGTGAGGGACAATCGGGTTTTCAATGTTCCCCCTCACAATCAATTCAGGTAAAATGCACTAATATCCCCAGGAATAAATATATATAAAATCCTTCGTTGGTGTCATGTATTTGGTCAGGAGTTTTTTTTTGTCTCGGCCGAAGTATGCGATTCGCGGAACTGAAATTCTCGGTCGAATATAGCTTCGTTCGAGCGCCGCCTTCGGGGGGCGGCTCCAACGCCCCCCGCCCTGCCGTGTCCGTTCCGCATATCGACGTGAACGCGGACGGATGCCGAGCGAGACAAGCGAGAAGTTGCAAACATACCGCATGTCGAGGAGGAATTTCGGAGATTTCGGTTGAATCTTAATGACTGCAACGCCTGGATGATTTACAAAATTGGCATCATTTCCAAGCGGTAGTTGATAATGTTTGGAATTTTGTGGTGGCATACTCTCGAGCGTTAGTTTCTTTGCTGTACTTTTTTACTAGTTCGTTTGGTTTTTTTCTCGGCCTTTTTATTGTTTTTGTATCTGCTCGTTTTGCCAGCTGGAAATTCAATTTTTCTGGAGTGGGTTCACCTACAACGTGACACAAGTTACCGACGATATCCAACAACTTCGCGACACAAATTACCGACGGCAAGACGTTTCGAGACAAAATAACTCCCAAATCACAATTTTTTTCACGTGACAGAATCTCGAGACGAACCCAAGCAGGTAGAAGAGCCGTCTCTTCGGCCTTTGGCCCTGGCTTTAGCACGGCCGCTGACACTCCAGGCAGCCTCTGCTGTAGGCATGAACGAATGCGGTTGATTGGCAGCGAACTATCTCGCTGTGCTCGCTTCTATGTGGCCATTGTCCATGCCATTTCATGCCACCTTCCTTCTGTTTTGAGCTCGTCGTCGTACGTACGGTTGAGGTACGAGGAAACCCGCACGTACTGGGTGAGAACAGCAGTATGTACGACGAGCATGAACGCCAACTGACGACATTGGCAAACGCACAACACGAAGGGCGAAACTTCTAGCACATACTGCAGCAACTAGTAGCAACCAGAACCACAGCAGATAGCTCAAAGTGCAGTACGAGTGCCGTTGGCAAGTTTATTTAGTCGTACACGCATCACTCTGTTCAATGTGTAACAGAATCTCGAGACAAAACCAAGCAGGTAGAAGACCCGTTCCTTTGGCCTTTGGCCCTGGCTTTAGCACGGCCGCTGACACTCCAGGCAGCCTCTGCTGTAGGCATGAACGAGTGCGGTTGATTCGCAGCGAACTATCCCGCTGTGCTCGCTTTTACGTGGCCATTGTCCATGCCATTTCATGTCACCTTCCTTCTGTTTTGAGCTCGTCGTCGTACGCACGGTTGAGGTACGAGGAAACCCGTACGTACTGGGTGAGAACAGCAGTATGTACGACGAGCATGAACGCCAACTGACGACATTGGCAAACGCACAACAGCAGTTGTAGCAGCAGTAGCCGAAGGGCGAAACTTCTAGCACAAACTGCAGCAACTAGTAGCAACCAGAACCCCAGCAGATGGCTCAAAGTGCAGTACGAGTGCCGTTGGCAAGTTTAGTCGTACACGCATCACTCTGTCCAATATATAACAACCGTTTTATGTTCACATTGATGGAGAAAAAAATATCACATTTCCTGTAAGAATGACACGTCGTACGAGCGGACGTTCTGGTGTGCTGCTGCCGTGAGACCATCGAGCACACCGCATGTTTTACCCAAACAAGAGCCAACAAGAGGCAGGGCACAGGGGCTCCCAACACAGAGACACGTGACAACCACGGCCAGTTGTCGACCGCGTAATTGGCAGGCAGTCCGTGCTTTGGTGGGTGTATCGGAAGTCGTTCGTAGTACTGCTGTAGACCGTCGAAAAACCACGACATCCCGTTCTGGTGGCAGACTCGCCAGTGGACCCCCCAAAATGTATTTTTCTCTTCTTTTTCTTGGCCCCATGCACCCATTTCCTTTCCTTTCTCTTCTATGTTCTTTGTTTCTTTTTTCCAATTGACTTGCGTCTGTTGTGCGTATGCGTAGTAATAGATACCACGTGTAATATATACGTGGTAGTCTTTCTTGGGTGGCAAGCGGTATAGTCGGCTTTTCCAAGCGCGAGTAATGAGACGTATGCACAGGCATGGACCTGGCACATCGTAGACTGATTCCCGATTTCACTTTTATATGTTTCTGGTGGAGGCATGCATTGCGTCAGCTGTGATTTATGCTTGTACCACCTTTGGTTTGTGTTTTTCCCCTATGGTATTTCTCAGCTCTAGAGTGACTGGAGCCTGTCCTGTGACCACGGACTTGATTATGCGAGTTAATGTGAGAACAACAACAACAACAACAACAACTGAAGTATTGCCTGTTTCTTGACCTTTCAGCTGCTTCCTGCAAATTTTGTTATTCTGCCAACACGATTTTGAACTTTTTCGCGATTTTTTCTTTCTTTTTGTCTAATCAAGTAAGTTGAACTTCCTACCATTTGCCGCTAATTTGCCGCCTGTGCATTAGTTGCGGAACGGTCCAGCTTTAGCTTTTCTTTGATTCGCACCATTTGTTTTGTACTTGACGGAGCTTCATCGGCTGAGATCTGGGCTTGGCTCATCAGCTCGACACCGCCCAGCACCCCATCGCAGCGGTATAGCTCACAGCAATGAAGCGCCGTGCAGTGCCCTGCGATGCCCCGCTATGCTTTGCCGTGCTCTGCCGTCGCGGTCGTTCGTTATTCATGATATCTAAAACTCCGCGTACGCTGATATTTAGGTATTTGGCGCTTTATTCTATATCGCGTCAACCATCGTAATATCATACAATATGGGGGAGGGAATGTAATCTCTATGCAAAGATCCTGTTTTGTTTTAATCAATTGTCAGCCGGCCGCCCCGTTGGTCTGGTGGTTTTACCCTCGAATACTACTAACGTTTGGTTGTCCTTGAGTTCGACACTCACCACGATGAGATTTTACTTTATTTGCAAAAATGCAAAAAAAAAAAAGGGATCAACTGCTGAGAGCGCTTAGCAGCGTGGGTAGGTACAAATCGACGCGAGTCGACGAGGGAAGAAAATGCTGGATTCTCCTCGCGGTAAAAATGAAGGCACGTGCCGAAGTGGGGAGGGAGGAGGAGGGCCCGATATGTGACCCCGGATGATCTGAGTTACTACTGGGAGGGAGCGCGAGAGTGGTGCGGGGATAATAAAGGAGATGAAGAAAAAAGATGTTGGAAAGGTATGTTATTATTATTATTATTATTAGTATTATTATTATTATTATTATTATTATTATTATTATTATTATTATTATTATTATTATTATTATTATTATTATTATTATTATTATTATTATTATTATTATTATTATTATTATTATTATTATTATTATTATTATTATTATTATCATTATTATTATTATTATTATTATTATTATTATTATTATTATTATTATTATTATTATTATTGTTGTTGTTGTTGTTGTTGTTGTTGTTGTTGTTGTTGTTGTTGTTTATTATTATTATTATTATTATTATTATTATTATTAGTATTATTATTATTATTATTATTATTATTATTATTACTACCAGTAAATAATATGTCAGTCTCTAGGAAATACGCACGGCACTATCAGCAGTCGTCATGGTAGAGACACTCAGGATTATGTATCCAGGGGACGCGTCCGATTTCGACAACGTGAAAGCACCCACGAAGAAAAGACAGCAGACACACATATCCCGCCTTTCCGAGAAGAAACAGAGAAGAAGCGCTACGCCAACCTCCCGACGAGCAAAGCCACCCCCGCACCCATCTTAGACAACGCCGCCGCAACGAGAGATCGCCCTCCTCTTCTACGTTTTCCTCCTCGCCCGCGACCACGCAGACCAATCAATGCGACAGCCTTCACGTAACAAACAAAGCGATCTTCTTCCAAAACCTCGCCGGCTGACATGCCCTCATGTCGACGTTTGATGCAAACCGACTTTGCATCCTGTCGACTTCGAACCTCCATTGCCACGGGGACAGCAGTGCAGTCTCTTCATTAATGCCAAGGCCTCTTTTGTTTCGCCTAGAGGCGACGCAGGTTCTCAATAATACTATTTTCGGTATTTTTGTTTGATAGACGCCAACTTTTACTTGACGGCGCGCATTTAACTTAGTTTGTTTCGCTTATCCTTGCCTTCTTTGTTGTATAATATTACGTTTTTTCTTTTGTCAAAGCATGACTTTCATAATCCCATGTTCGTATGAAACTCTTGGCATTACTTTAAAGTTCAATGCATGCCAAATCGGACAGCTACACCTTATTAAGTGGTCGAAGTGCTGCCCTGCCCTACCCGAAGCATGGACGCCGGCGTATGCCGGCGCCCATGCGGAGCCCTTGTATTGGTGTATAATACCTTCCTTGATTGTACTATGCTATGAATTAGTATTTCAAATAATGCGCTACAAATAGGAGATAATTTTTAGAAGTTTGGTGTATGACATATTCCATCAGTGGATAATGAACGCATTTAAGCTCCTGTATTTTGACAATTGTTTAAGCTCATTTGTTTTATTAACTTCATTAATCCTTCAACCTTTAAATATATCTACATTTTTCTAAATATAATAAATGAAATAATATAAAATATAATTAAAACCGTAACATGATAAACATATGTAACCACAGTAACAACAGACCACAGCAATAACAGCAATCATACCAATAATAACAACAATAACAATAGCAATAGGTACAAAACAGCAACAATAGCAACGACAATCACGACTAGGTCTATACGAACAACAATGAAACCAGAACTACTGTAACAATGATGACAAAACAGTCACCATCATAACAGCAATAATTGCAACAACCAAGCAATAATAAAGCCCTTTGTGTCAACAATCATATTACCACCATTGACCGTATCATTATTCTAAATACAGTAGTTTCTAAACTTATCTTTCTCCTATCCAGTCTTCTATCCAGTCCCCTTATCTTCCGTGGTCTGTGATTCCAAACCTCCTTTTCCACTAAAAACCAATATTTATCACGAACTGTTGGGTTTTTTACCCCCTTTATAGTTCTTGTGATGGGTGATCTCTTGAAGAAGGAACTTTTAAAGTTGTGTAATTTATTCCTCAACTTTACTCTATTATAGATATAATTACATTTGTCCTCGAAAATTCTTTAAACCTTATTCACTTGGTTAATGGGACCTGCTTCGCTCTCAGCGCTCCCATTTGGAACACGCCTGCCTAAACCCCCCTCTCGGAGAACCTTCTCGGCATTCTTCGCGTTCCTTACTTTCTTCGCTTTCTTCGTTTCCTTTTTTCCCGTTTCTCTTTTTATTTTCTTCATTCCGTAACTTTATCCAACGTATGATCTACGAGTTTCAGGTATTCCTTCGTTTTTGATCGACTGTTTAATTTCGTTTTCACCAACGTATGATCTACGACTCCACGACGCATCTACGGCGCAAAGTCGTGAGATGTTGAAGTTGACTGCCGGCTTTTTAGTGTTCTATGAGTAGGCACCTACTTTCAGCTCCCTGCGCTGGCCACCTGTCGCCGTAGCGCTTCCCCACCACTTTACAACTCGGAGAGCGAGCAGCATGTTGTCTTCAAGCATCTATCGTAGTTCTCCTGCTAAAAAGCCGAAGCCCACCAACCAAAGCCAAGGAGGGGGAGGTGGTGGAGGCTCTGCCGGTGGTGGGGGTGGGGGTGGGGGTGGGAGTGCTGGCTGGACCGTGGTCGGCGGCGTTGCGGGCGTGAGAAAGACGTACCCGTGCTCTGGCAAGCACTGTGGGGGCACAGTCAACATCCGCAACAGGCGGAATTCGGCTTTGCTCTTCAGTGTCTGCGACACCTGCGGAGTTTACTACAATTACAACAAGAAGTTAGGCGCCCCAAGTACAATCTTCATGGCAAGTTGTAGAGTCACGTGCATGTCCAATGTGCACTGGGTAGTCGGGTTCGTTTCCATATACTGCAATTAGTGTTTATTTATACGCCCCACGCGCATAAACCGTATAGCTTAATATAAGCCTTAATATGATAGATGCAAGTTAAGCGTCTACGTTATACGACTACGTTTTGCATTCGTATTCTGCGTCCGACCAATAGCAGGCCGTGGTGATGCACTACGATTTCGCTTTTGTTGCCGTTCTCCATAGCTAGTTCCATAGATGTAAGTACAAATATTACGGTGTACAACTACAATGTCATCTTGCGTTCGTATTTGGTGCTCTACCACAAGCAGCTGGTGATGATGCGCTATCATACACCCGTTCTGAATAATAAAAGTCTTTTTTTGTCGTGTTCGCCCGTACTGCCAATCTGAACGTGACATCGCCAGCAAGCTCGCAACACAGCACAGAGTAAACAGCTCTGCCCATAGAGCTCTTGGCATTATCAAGTCGCGGGCTTCATGAAATCATGCACCTTTTATTCCTGTCTCTTTCACATTTGGTTGTGTTGTATTCCTGGCGCGAGCGTAGCGGGCGGCGTCTGCCGCCCGCGGAGCAGAGCCCTTGTTACTATTACTAATCATATCCTTCATTAGTTCTGCTGCTGCGTTTGGAAAAATTCAATTTCCGAACATTTAATTGCAAATCTACATAACTGGCAATGGAGGGTGGCGTACTTACAGCTATTAGACAATCTAGTTTCTATATGAGGATATTGTCGGTAATCCTCCAACGTTCCCATGTGATCTCGTTTATCATACATTTTAATTTGCGAAACCCCAGGCGTACTTTGTAAAATCTCCATATCCAGGAAATGTACTGAGCTACCTGCTTGTTCCTTGACAATAGATACAGGGTTTTATATTTCTTCTCCGTCAACATCTTCAACATACACCAGGTACATTCCACCATATGCCTTCCCGTCTTGTTTAACAATTGCTTCAAACTTTGGACCATTGCTCTGTGATCCTAATGAAACTGTAACAATATCATCAATATACCTTTTCGTACTGTTTGCAAACTGTTAATGTTGTTGTTGTTCTCATATTAACTCGCATGATCAAGTCCGTGGTCACAGGACAGGCCCAGGCACTCTGGAGCTGAGGAATACCCCAGGGAAAAACACACACAACCCAAGGTGGTACACGCATAAATCACAGCTGACGCAAATCATGCCTCCACCAGAAACATATAAAAGTGAAATCGGGAGTCAGTCTACGATGTGCCAGGTCCAGGCCGGTGCATACGTCTCGCTACTCACGCCTGGATAAACCAGCTATTCCGATTGCCACCCAAGGAAGACTACCACGTATATATTACATGTAGTATCTATCACTACGCATACGCACGACAGGCGTAAGTCAATTGGAGAAAAGAAACAAAGAAAAAAAAAGAAATAAAGGAAAGGAAAGAAAAGAGAAGAAAAACGAAACAAAACGAAAAATGCAAGCAAAGAGAAGAAGACAAGAAAATAATGTATACGGAAACAGGGGTTCATTACCATTATTCTTCGCATGTTCAAATTCATCTATCATAACTTTTAAGAATTTGAACTCATGAATGAATGCCAAACCGTTCGCTAAATCCGGTGCCGGAGAAGTTCCCATGAATATCCCGGACGATTGTTTATATATATTACTTCCAAATTGTACAAAACCTTCATTTAGAACAAAGTTTATCCATTCACACAATTTATCTCTTCCTACATAAAATTCCCGTTTAATTTCAGGATCCTCAGATCTTCAACTGGAGGGTGTTCAGACCAATGTACTCCATTTACTTTATAGGTGTCACCTCGTCATTTTTGTACCCGGATTTCACGTACATGGATTTATATCCATACGTTACTTGTTCATACGTGAATACCAGTTCCAAAAGTTCTTTCATAACTCTTTTCAAGCACGAAACTGGGAAATTAGGGTACATTGCTACAAAATCAAACGTTTCTAACTGGTGAGGTAATTGATTTTCACGAATTGGGGTCACTGAAGCTGCCTTTTTATCCATGTCACGCATAAGTTCAACAATGCCATTTCCTCCAGAGGTAATTCAACATTCCTTCGCTACAATACCAATACGCAGGCATTCTTGGCGCCATATTGCGTTTAGTACAGGCCTAATGCCTACTAGAATTGCATTGACTATCTTCGCTATTCCTTCAGTGATAGTTCCACAACATGATGTAATGCCCCTAAAAGCTGGTTTTGCTTCATGCAACTTGCGCATGAGATATCTTACGGGTAGTTTAGAAGATTTTCCCAGAATCTTCTCTGACCCATCTAGTGCTACACATCCATTTGGAATTGGCAAGCATTCCTTGTTACGCCGGTCGCCCCGGTGGCGTATCAGGTTATCCTCGAGCCTGGTATAGGTCAGTTTCGTGAGTTCGAGCCCCGCCGAGTGCATACTCGTATAAATTCTTTGGGACTTTTTCTTGTGCACAAATTGACTTGCGGAAAGCGCGAGAGCGTGAGTTAGCAACACTCGATGCAAAATCGACGAGCAGTGGGACTGCTGAACCCTATGCGCGATAAAAGTTGAAGGCATGAACCGGGGGGAAGAAGGGACGACACCTGTGACCACGGCTTGTCCAGAAGCTGGAAAGTAAAAGTGTGCGAAAAAAATAAATAAATAAATAAATATTCCTGTTGCCGTTCAATAATGTCGTCCATTATCGTCTCTAAGTTATCCCCTTCAACTCGTTTATATCCTGGACTATCTAAGTCCTGCATAACTACCCTTTTGTAGCAAGCTTTACACATGATACATAAGCAGTTCGCTGCTTTATCAACTTTTGTGATAACTAATTTTTTTTTTGCTTGTTTAAAAGCTTTCTTAGCTGCACAAAAATTAATGTTACCCGTTGTAGAGCGTGCTTGTCCTTTTTCTTCTACAGATTCCAAAGACCTCTTTATTTTATTGTACAAGGCATTAGTCCAGTCTGTGAGATCAACATGGTTAACTCCTAGTTTTTCACAAATACTTAAAACAAATTTATCTATTGTCTCTAGTAAATATTCTAAAAACGACATGTGTTTTATTTCCGGGGCATAATCTGGTCTAAAACCTGCTTGTAGTTTCAATACTGCTTCCGCATCCTTATCTCTCAAACAAGATCCGTCGGTGGTCAATACACATCTAGAGGAATCTTTGATGCATACCGTATATTCAGACCAGTTGTTGTTATTACAGATACACGTGTAATTTTGTTCAACATCGCGTCCCACAGCTGTGATGTTTAAACACGTTCTGTCCAATGTTTCCCCGTACTTGAAACACGGAATCGATTTAGAAATAAGTTCTCGAAATTCCTGACATGAGGGGGGAATATGGGCTAATATATTGTAACGCGTAAGTAATCCCCGTAAGGGAAGTACGTTGGCAATCTCACTGGTATACCCTAAAACGATAAGTTTAGGATTTTTTCGTTTTTTCACCTCCGGTGGTGGGATTGACTTTAGAAGGTGTTGTCTAAGAATTTTGAAAGCCTCCCTCATGTTTCCAGGAACTCCCTCTTGTCCTACATACTTAATCATGCGTCTTACGTTTTTGGGGGCTAGTTTTGAGATGTGGGACTGTACTTGATGCGGTTTGTGATTAACAAGTCCAGCCAAATAAATTACCCTACGTTTCCAGTCCCTAGACAAGAACATTCTCTTTCCTTAAAAACCCCCATTTACTTTTGAAATGCGTTCTTCATGTCGCAATCGTTTAATTGGTCTAATACCAAAACCATGTGATGGTATCTGCGGTGGGCGTGGATTAACTATTTTTCTACGTGTGTTGTACCCGTTACGATACGAGTTTAACTTACGAATCCATGCGTCTTCTCTTTTTCTCCAATGCCATGGATTTATCACATTATCCACTTGGCGAGGGAAAATTTTGGAAGTACTTCCAGAATTAAGACTACAGATTTGGAGTCATCCGATAACATTGCCTTGCCCAGAGGATCGTCCGTCCTCAAATGGTGCTGAAATCTTACGTACGGATTTTGAATGGTACGTCCAACATATATTTTCCCATTTTGAACGTGTACAATAGCATAAATGTAGCAAACATTTTCTTTCGGCAGCGGGCGGCTTCTTATTTTATCTCCTTCTACACGCCATTCAGGAATTGGCTTCCCTGATTTTTGTCTACCAAAAGGTTCCGGGGGGATGTTACCTCTACATTCTTTACCCTTCTCTAACCATGCATCCCTAATTCTCCAAATCCTTCTCAATTTAGGGTGGTCACACGTAACTACTCTTCTACTTTTTACGCATGCCTCTCTCATTATCCCTAAGGGGGACCCCTGAACCCATTCTGCGAGGTTTGGTGGTCTACCCCGTCTACCTCTACTCTTGGGCATTGATGTTCTTAGATAATTTTGAACTTCACCCCTTGACGTTAAGAAAGTCTTGAGATCGTGTTCAGCCCTTTCTTAGTAGAACAAGTAGTCCACATGTATTCCGAAATGGTGTATGTAGTTGATATGGGAACATGGTGGTGAGTACGTGGGGTGGGCGGGGGGGCGGGGAGGAGGGGGGGGGGGGGGAGGGTTACTCCCGTATGTACATTTCATAAAACTATTCTGATAAGGCCAGTTTCAATTTCAAACATAGGTTTAATACTAATTTTATGCTTTGCAAATCACGTCAATCGTCATTTTTTGCAATGATAGGAATGGGTGTACATGTATAGTGTAATATTAATAATATTTGACGACAATGTGTTAGTTATAAGTAAATGGTGATCAATTTTGAACAATATCACAATCCTGGATCAATTCCAATACTGGTAGGCCTATGCATCTTCAGAAATTCCGTAGGGTGTTGTTAAGAAATACCCAAATGGATCGATACTCATAAGAGTCGAATAGCGGCAACGGAATGCACTTACGTGACCATTGCTCTCCATTATAATTTCTGGGTCACTTGGGCTACCTCGTGGGGCCGACTCCAAGGGCTTGGATATTTTTTAACTAATTTTCGAGGACGTCAGCCGTGAGTTCGACGAATTTCAGGTCAATACTCATCTTTGCAAGCTGCGTTGTTGGTACTCGTAATATACTATATGGGTGAGTTTTTATTGGGAGGTTTTTTGGCGTGTGTGGGACTAGTACAATATCTTATCTACAATAGTACAAATAAGTGACCAACGTGGAACCTGCCTAGTACAGAGGCCTGCAAAGGGTGGCCTGTGTCTGTAACAACCCCTTCATCTTATATTATCATGACGCGGCCCGCGGGTCGGCTCAGGAAGCATTTCTAAAACCCGTGGGTCGAATTGGGTCGAGGACGCGTGCCACGATAGAGGTATGCCTTTTTTTGGCTGAAACGGTTTCTGAAGGACGGGCGTCCTTAACCCACAATCGTCGAAAATCGACGATTTTTTTGCATAATTTCCGTTGTATACCTAGGCCATGGGCATTTTCCTCCGGTAGCAGTTTTTTTTCCTCTAAATCAGTTTTTCGGGTTAAGAATGCCATGTCTACTATCATGTCTTAATCTTCTACAGTGAGGAGATGTCTTAACCTCCTAACGTGAAGAGATGTCTTAATCTGCTAAAGTGAGCAGCCTCAGAAATGCGGGGCACCTCTATCGTAGCACGCGCCCGAGTCAGTCAGGAAATGTTGGAAATGTCACGGGACGGGACGAGTCGAGTCGAGTCGGGCCGCGTCAGGGTCAGGAGGTTTTCAATTATCACTGATCGGGCCGGGTCACCCTGACCTCGTGCGACCCGCGAGAACGGATCTGACCCGTGAAAAAACAGAGAAAAACGGTGCACACCTAGCGCAGCGTGTGCGTAATGGTAATTGTCGGCACTTTATGCTCAGCCGCTCACAGCCCTACCGTTTTCCCTTGCTTCTGAATTTGTCCAGGGTGGGGCTATGGCAGTGATCTGCGTGAGGGCATCGGCAAGAACGACCTCATTCCGCTCGCTGTCGTCAACGCTGGTGAGTTTTATTCTAACGTTTTATGCGCTCAAACGATCTGATTGGCCGAACCATGTGATTCGGTTGGTCAAACGATTTGATTGGACGACCTGCTGTTGTTCAGGGTGGGGGTTTAGCAGTTATATGCGAGGTGACATGGGCAAGAAGGGTCTCGTTCCTTACGCTGTCATCAATGCTGGTGAGTTTTTCTAAGGACTTGATATGCTCGGACTATCTGATTGGCCGCGCGACGTGATTTGTATGGGTCGATTTTTTTTATTGGACGAGCTGCTGTTGTTCAGGGTGGGGGTATGGGGGTGATGTGCGAGGCGGTATGGGAATAATTATCTCATTCCGCTCGCTGTTATCAATGTGCAAGGCTCAATGAGCAAGTACGATCTCTTTTAGTTCGCTGTCGTCAATGCTGGTGAGGTGTGATTGGTCGAACGATTTGATTGGCCAAAGGATTCATTTCGTAGAGTTCTTTTGATGGGTTCGACAATTTGATTGGTCAAACGATTTTATGCGATGTTAACGGTGTTGGTGTTGGTTCTGGCGTTGGTGCTGCTGGTTATGATGGCAATGACTATGGAAGTGACGATTGATCGTGGGGATGGTGACGGAGGTGGCGGTTGATGGCGGGGATAACGTTCTATAACCTATATACATCTGAGGCATATGTTAAATCCAAGGGCACCCAATCCACGACAAAATGGATTCGAAAAAATTGAAGTATATTATTAGGAAAACGTGATTCTCAATCGAAGTTTCACTGGTTTTTCATGGGTTAGGTTGGCGTTGGATTGTGACGTTCGACGGATTCAATACCATAATCATGTGTTTTCCTACCCGACTCCTGCCCAGCCAAACTTGGTACATGTCAAACACTTGTTAAAAGGCTTCATTTGGATAAGCTATTGGTTAACCTTTTGCCAGTGGTCAAACGGACTAATACCACACTAATTCCTTAACAAATGGCGTCGTCGACAGACCACGTTTTTTTTGAGTCGTGGATTCGAATCTCACATCCACCTTAACAAACTTTTTCAGACTTTCCCCATGTCGAACTTGAAAACTACTCTCCCCGATATCGCCAGGGGATGAAACCGCTTGGATATTGACAGGCCTGCCCGTATATCCGGCCGACCTGGTATCCCGCCGTTTCAGGGAGGGAGAGTGTTTTAAGGCTTAGTTTGGGATGTAAGCAATTGGTTAACCTTTGCAAGCGGTCAAACGGACTAAAACCCCACTAATTCCTTAACGCAACCTATTTCGGGTGTCATCGCAAACACCCTATTTCGGGTGTCATTGCAAACTCCCTATTTCGGGTGCCATCACCAACATCCTATTTCGGGTGTCATCGCAAACACCCTAGTTCGGGTGTAAGGCCTAGTTTGCGTAAGCGATTGGTTAACCTTTTGCAAGTGGTCAAACGGACTAATACCCCACTAATTCCTTAACACACCCTATTTTGAGTGTCATCGCAAACTCCTCATTTCGGGTGCCATCACCAACACCCTATTTCGGGTGTCATCGCAAACACCCTACTTCGGGTGTCTTTACGTGGGTTCAACGTGTGTATGACTGCAGGGCGGCGGCCGAACAACGGCAATGCCAGGTAGACGCACATGTAAAAATGCGGTGCAATCTGAGCCAATGGCCTCAGACACATGTAGATAGTCTGTTGAAAACCATTAGATGCGGTGCAACCTGAGCCGATGAGCTTCAACACAAGGGTATGTCAACAAGACGCGGTCAACCAACCCAACTGCGGTGCAACCTGAGCCAACGAGCGTCGATGCTTCAATAAATGTAGATCAAATCTGCTTAAGCGGTGTATCTGACACGAAGGTTCTTGTTTGTGTTTGTTTGTGAGGCTTGGATTTTTGAATAGGACTGCACGCCGCCGACAGAACAGCGAACTGCAAGTCGTATGCAGGTAACCAGGTGAACCATAACATCTGCCATTCGGGTGTTTGCGTGTGAGGTTAGAATGCTCGACTAGGACTGACTGCATGGTGGCGATCGGACAGCATTAGTGACTGCTTTTTCCTGTTTGTCTTTTCTAAATTCATATTTTTTGTGTTTTCTTTTTGGGCAGACGACAGGAAGCGGTATATCGCCACCATTCCGCGCCACCGTGCGGTACAGCAGAATACACCTAAGTTTTTGACCCGAATCTGCGACGCTCATTGGTAAACTCAGCCTCGTACCGGTTTTTGACACCAACTCCTTGCGGTACATCGTACCGCGGCTTCTCAGTTCAGCCGTCACCGTTTCCTGACGCGACCCCTAACGCTTTCTGTCGCAAAGTATACCGTGCGGACCGACTTTGCCCCAGGCTCTTCACGGCCCATAGCCTTTCAATTCCGCCCGAATCTCAACCATGGGCACAGCGTCATGTAGCATCCATAGAACGACGCGCTTTCGTATTCCTTCATATTTGGGATCCCTTCAGAGATGTGGATATACCTACCCCCAACGAATTTCACTTTTTTTACACTCAACAACCCATCTTCCTCGTTCCTCGCCTCGGCGAAACCCTTGTAAGCCGGAGCATGCATCCATACCTCTCTTGTGCCTTCGGCTAAAACAAACCTACCAGACCATGTCTGTGTCGGTAGACTGACTGCATGGCTACAAGACAACATGTAGAAGGCTATGTACAAGGCTTTTTTTCTTTTTTTTTTTATCCTCCGGCGGATGGGGAAAAATAAAGCTTTAGCTCACCACACTTCCACGTATTTTCATACGCGTCGTGTGTCGATTTAACGCAGTTGCTTTCGCAGCCCAACGCTAGCTGGCGCACCTTTCTACATGTAAGGCCAACTATTATGTGAAATATTTTGAGCGATTATTGCTCTCTTTAACAGGGATCTCCGACGCCAAAAATAAAAACCATCCATTGTGGGACCAGAAATCATCGTTATTTCTGGGTTCAGAAATAATCGACGCCAGAAATCAGCGGATTTGGTGATTTCTGGGCCCAGAAATAACAGCTCTTCCAACCTCTCAGAACTGGGATTATTTGACTTTTAGATACTACCTCGTACCAAGTATCACATGCCACCACTGCCTATACTGTACTTCGTATGATACCTGTCTGCTGTACACGTCACCCGTCACCCACAACAAAGAATCACGAACACACCTACGACAGCATACCGCGCTTGTTGTGTGCGAGACAGAGCTTCGTCCTATGCACAAACGCGACAGCAGCACCACCACTACCATCGAAACCACCACAGGCACACCACACCGGCACCACAGCAGCAGCACAGCAGCAGAGAGAGCAGCAGAGGTGGTGGTGACGTAACGTCGCCGGCGACAGTGAACGTTCCAGATTTCAAAAATGAAGGCAAACGGCAAAACAAGACCTACCAATTCAAAATATAACCACTTTCCAAAATCAGAAGCTATAATGGACGCCCCTTATTTCTGATGCAGGTATTTCTGGAGCCTCAAAACTACAAAAATAATCGCCAGGAATAATCGCTGATTTTTTTTCCATAACAGTAGGCCTAATATACTCCCGGCATTTTCAAGGTCCACATTTCAATATTAATCGAAGGCCGTTGTTTCGTACATGACCAGCAGTGTACGACCACACAGGTGGCGCCACTTCTCAATAACTTATTTTTTGTTTGATAGATTTTCGGGTATGGGTAGTGTATGGTGGTTGTTTCCCGGACATCTCAAGTGTGCCCAAGTTCTTGACTACCAAGTTTAAGTGATGGCGTCTTCTCCTTGCGTGGATTTCAACACAATGCGGTGTATGAACTCGCAAGGCGGACGGCTGACGTCATCGGGTGTATGTGGTGGGCCAACAGCAGGGTCGACCGTCGTGCGCGTGTAGCGCGACTGTCACTCCCTCTTTGTCCGTTTGCCCGAGCCTTTCCCCCGCCGTCCGTACATATCTAACCCAATACTGGAGCCTGTCCAGTGACCACGGACTTGATTATGCGAGTTACAACAACACTAATAATATGGTGCGATCATTCGACTTCATATGAGGTGCTACTGCTGCTTTATGGAAGGATAATCGATTGATATCGGAAATGCATCTACGCTACATTGTCAGAGGGCAAAAAAAAAAAAATAATACTAATAATAACAACAATAATAATCATAAATATAATCATAATCATAGTAATATTAATAATAATACGTGTACGTGGTGTGTGCGAGCTACGTATGGTTGAGCAGCGGTTCGTGCTATGTGCGGAAGGGGTGTTGCAATGTTTTCTCTGAAGGGATCCCAAATATGAAGGAATATGAAAGCGCGTCGTTCTATGGATGCTACATGACCTTGTGCCCATGGTTGAGATTCGATCGGAAATTGAAGGGCTATGGGCCGTGCAGAGCCTGGGGCAAAGTCGGTCCGCATGGTGTATTTTGCGACAGAAAGCGTTACGGGTCGCGTCTGCAAACGGTGACGGCTGAACTGAGAAGCCGCAGTACGATGTACCGCAAGGAGTTGGTGTCAAAAACTGGTACGAGGCTGAGTTGACCAATCAGCGCCGCGGATCGCGGTCAAAAACCTAGGTGTATTCTGCTGTACCGCACAGTGACGCGGAATGGTGGCGGTATACCGCTCTCTGTCGTTTGCCGGTTCTTTTTGTACGGCGAGCAGTCTGGTGTGCTGGCTTGTACGTTTTTGTTTTCCGCCCGCGTACTCACTGCGGTTGGCCTTGTTCGGCCGAATCACCTTGCTGTATTTACAATGTCTGCCTCGTAGTTTGTGACCACAGAGCTCGTCTCTCTATGAGACAATACCGATACTGGTTGTGCTCGATGTGGATGGGTGGAAATATCAGTTAAATGTAAAGAACGCACACGTACTCAGTGCAGATACGCGAGCGAATAAATGCGGCACAGCACGAGCCGATGAGCTTCAACACAGTGTCTTATCACCACTATTTTCGGTGCAACCTAAGCCAAACGCTGTGCAACCTTGGCCAATGAGCTTCAACGCGTGTAGATAGTGTTTTTTTTTGCGTTGCATCGTACATCCGAGTGTTTGTGTGTGGGATTTCGATAGGACTGGACTTCGAGCAGCGGAGTAGGTTGATGAGGTTGGCGATGGAAACTTGAAATATTTTGGCCGCTTTCATCACGGGTCAACAACCCCCCTTGTTGCCCACCCTCTCCCCCCTAGTGAATTTTCACTGATTTCCCAGAAAAATACTCTTTGCCTATTCCTGGTGTTCGTGGGTGACGTTTCCATGCTTCATTAGGACTGCACGGCGGGGACCGGATAGCAGCAGTTGAAGAGATCAAGAGAGGCGTGCATAGGGGCAGGACATCATTTGGTGCTGCTGGCGGTTTCAAGGATGCTTGGTGAGTTGACTATGGGGTTGTTGTTGTTGTTGTTGTCGTTGTTGTTGTTGCCACAATCACTGTCACCACTAAGACCGACACAAACACCAACAATAGCTCTACTACGATCACTAACACCAACACTACAATCGTAAACGAAAGTACAACCACACCAACAACACCACCACCAGACCCAAAAGCACCAATACCAAACAACAACAACAACAACAAGTGTTAGTGTTGTCACTATTGCTTTGGGTTTCTTTGTCGGTGGCATTGGTGCTGATCCTATTGTCGATTGTTGTCGATTGTTGGCGATTGTTGGCGTTGGGGGCACGCTAAGGTAGGGGTGCGCATTGCGTGTATGCGGCACCTCACTTGTGGAACTTCATTACAATTCGACGCGAGTCGACCAGGGAAGAAATGCTGAATTAGTCTCGCGATAAAAAGGAAGGCACGTGCCGTAGTGGGGAGGAGGGAGGAGGGCCCGCTATGTAACCCCGGATCTGAGTTACTACTGGAAGGGAGCGTGAGAGTAATGCGAGGATAATACATGGGATGAGAGAGAGAAAACGAGAACGAAAAGAAAAACTAACAAAACGCTCTACGGCAAAGGTTGTACTCTTAACGTGACCAACTGTTTCGCGACCTCAAGATTGTTTTTGTTTTTTGTTTTTTCTTGCTCATCCCTTCTGTTATCTTTGCACTTTTCTTTCTCCTCCCTCACTAGACGTCACTCAGATCCGAGGTTACTATCAGGCTCTTCTCCTTCCTCCCCACTACGGTACGCGCTTTCGTTTTAATCGCGAGAAGATTCCAGCTATTTCTTCCCCCGTCGACTCGCGTCGAATTGCGCCTACCCACGCTGCTATCAATAGGCGCTCTCGGCAGTTAAATCCTTTGATTTCTTATTTTGCAAATCTACTCAATAGTCCGACCCACGTGCAATTTGAACCCCAGAACCAAGTATATTGTCCTTGTAGAATTCGAGGGTAATCACTAGACCGCCGGGGCGACCGGCTAATAATATTGTTATATCACGAAAAGGGTTTAAACTTTGGTTTAGACTTATTAATAGTACCGGTACGTGAGATGAAGGGTCTCCGCGGTCTGGACCCAGTTGGCGAACAAGAGCTAACCTGTATCGTATCGCGCGTCTTGGTGTTGTTGTTGCTATTATTTGCGTTGTCGGTGTCCGTGGCGTTGGTGCTGGTTTGGTCCCTGTCTACTGCTCCTGATTCAATCCTTGGCTACTGTTCCTGGTTCAATCTCAATACCTTCACGAGTGCTCAGTCTTAGAACATGTTCGTTTTCTTGTGTTTGGTTTCGCGCAGTCCTGAGGTGGTAGCCGTGTTGGCATCCCGAGATTGCAAGACCGTCCAGGCAGCCTTAGCCCAGATCACTCGACAGGTGAGAGGCCGCGACATGTCTCCGAAATACCATATGTCCATAGGGATTTATAGTGGAATTCGGGCAAGTCGAATGGCATGGAACTAGTTTTAGTACGGAATTCGGGACTATCCAGGCAGCCTCAGCCCAGATCACTCGACAGGTGAGAGCCCGCGATACGTCTCTGAAATATCATATGTTGATTCGTGGGGATTTAGTGTGGAATTCGCACGAGGTCCACTAGTCCAATGACATGGAACTACTTGGTTTTAGTATGGAATTCGAATTCGGGGAATGTTGCACATGTCAAACTCTACAGTAGTTGTGTATCAGGAATAGTAGGACTTTGAGTGGGGTAGACCTTGAAGGGGGGCAGTTGTTATTTTATGAAGGACGCGTGCTACGATATACACTTTACTTTTTTTTTTCGAGGGCTTTTTACAGGTCAGGACCCAACCCGCCGATCACGTCAGGAGGTTCTCAAAACCTCGCGGGTCGGGTCCAGTGGGGTCGGGTCCAGTGGGGACGGGTCCAGTGGGGACGGGTCCATTGGGGCCGGGTCCAGTGGGGACGGGTCGGGTCGGGTCGGGTTGGGTTGGGTCCAGTGGGATCGGGTCCAGTGGGGACGGGACGGGTCGGGTCGGGTCGGGTCAGAAGGTGTTGAGATCTCGTGGGCCGGGTCGGGACGGACTACCCTGACTCGACCTGACCTGTGAAAACTCTGATTTTTTTCTCTGAATTACGGGTCTACTTAACCTAAGATCATGGAAATGTCATTCATGTTTTGCTGTACTTCTTGGTTTTTGTACCTATTAGGAGGCCTTGGGGTCGTATGATAAGATTAGGGGGCTGTTAAAGACACAAGGCACAGGACACTCTCATGCAGGTCTCTCTATTAGGCAGGTTCCAGGTTGGTCACTCACCTGTATCAGATAAGCTCTTGTAACAGTACTAGTCCCACAAGCCACGGATAGACACTAAGCGCTGAACGCGCTGCAAATCCATGGAGCCAATGCATCATCCCCCTTTTCCTATACGCGCATGCGTTCAAAAGGCATGTGAAATCCGTTTGTATCGTTTTGCGTAGGCTAGATCTTACGCCTTTTTAGGCTCCCTGGGCAATACCATGACTCTCGTTCATCTGGTATTTTACACTTGTTTCTCCTCAAAAAACGTTTTTAGGTGAGGTAGACGTGTCGCCCTGATGTTCTAGTGGCTACCCTCGAATACTGCTAAGCCAGTCGCTCCGGTGGCGTATCAGGTTATCCTCGAGCCTGGTATTGGTCAGTTTTATGCGTTCGAGTCCCCCCGAGTACATAGTCGTATAAATTCATAGGGACTTTTTTGCACACAAATTGACTTGCGGAAAGCGCGAGAGCGTGAGTTAGCAACACTCGATGAAAAATCGACGAGCAGTGGGATTGCTGAACCCTATGCGCGATAAAAGTTGAAGGCATGAACCGGGGGGGAGAAGGGACGACACCTGTGACCACGGCTTGTCCAAAAGCGTGAAAGTATGACAGCGAAAAAGAAAACTATCAGCTAGGGTCCTTGAGTTCGATTCCTACGGTGGTGAGATTTTGAAATATTTGCAAAAATGAATAAAAAGAAAGGGGGGAGCAACTGGAGAGAGCGCCTAGCAGCGTGGGTAGGTACAGTTGGACGCGAGTCCACGAGGGAAGAAAATGCCGAATTAATAATTCTCGCGATAAAAATAAGGCATGTACCGTAGTGGGGAGGGGGGAGGAGGGCCCGCTATTTGACCCCGGATCTGAGCTGCTACTGGGAGGGAGCACGAGAGTAGTGTGATGACAATAAATTGAATGAAGAAGAAAAAAAATAAGTATAGCTCTACTGGAGCCTTAGGAAACCGGTGGTGGGCCTCTATCGTAGGAAGTGTCGAAGGGTGGCGTCGACGCGTGGTACGATAGGGGTCTTAAGGAATACCTGGTACCGCTTTTCGGCCAGAACATTTTGTGAGTGACGGGACTCCTTCCTTGACGATTTTACAGCTGGAAAAACGTTTTCGGGGACAAAATTACTTAGACTTGGATTTATTAATACTGCGTATAGGCAAGGGTTTTGGGGGCTCTAAAGGGGTTGACCCAAAATCATCGGAAAATGTCATTGTTATTTTGCTGTATTTTTGTTTTGTACGTCTAGGCCATGGGTTTGTTCATCGGTTTGCTAATGAGTTTACCTATACTGCGTTTTAGGGCAAGATATAGAGTTCCTCACATCAGGTAAAGAGCCTCAGCAAAAAAACACTGGTTCGCCTATACCGGAACATGCGACGTGGCGGAGTAAACAAGCCCAAAACCCACGGTACGCTAGAACAGTGCACCCAGGTTTTCGTCAGGCTCCTCGCTTGACCCTTTGGGGTTGGGCTTCAGAGGGAAACATCGACGAATAATACTGATGATTGAAGCACCTCTCACGCGAAGCAACCCCGGGCTGCTACGTTAGCGGACGACGATTTTCCTGTCGAACTTCAATGCAAGTATCGGTAAGACACGCGCGCGCATGTCTTGCACTGCTACGTTAGGGGTAGCACTTTTTTTTGCCAAAACATGCTCTGAACGACGAGGTTCCTTCACGCATTTACAACTGTAGCCCCGTTTTCGGGGGGGGAAATTACTTGAAAATAGTATAGGAAGGAGTTTCGGGGCTCTAGAGGGGTTATAACCCAATATCGTCGGTAAATCATTCTTGTTTTCAACAAAATAGTTGTTTTTTTTGTTTTTGGACCAGGTGTTTGTTAATCAGATTTCACTCTTTTTCAGCTCGCTCAAAATTCAGTTTTTGAGATATAGAAGCTCCTCAAGCAGCCACCCTCAGAAGGCAAAAACAAAAGGGTGCACCTGCATCCGTAGCGCGATAAAGGCCGTGATAAAGGCCGCGCTTAATCTTTGTTTTGTCGCTGCACATGACATGGGCCCCGAAAAAGTTTACCCTTTTAGAGCCCCAAAACCCTTCGTTTACTAATTCCAAGTAATTTTGTTGCCAAAAACGGGTTTTCCGTTGTAAATGCGTTAACTCCTTTCTAGGTTCAAAGGGGTTACTCCACGAAACATACCTGGTATGGACGATCTGCAGGGTCAATCACACCGAAGCAAAGCGGGTCGCTGGCGACTTCGGGGTTTGTAAGATTTACGTTCCGAACTACCATTCACGGAGCTGCACCGCACGAGCGCAGCATGCCACTACTCATGTTTCTTCGCGCTCACGCTAGCCGGTCGATATAGAGCGCACATCTTGATCGTTTTTGACCGATTTTTTTTTAGGTCCCGAACGGGTGAAGGAGCTCTAAACCTCGCCCAAGCAAGAAAAAAAATTGGAAAAATATTAGATTGAAACCCGATGAAAAATCCAATGGGCTATATGTACAACTAAGAAAGTCGCTTCTTTATTTTTTTCTTTTTTGTTACATTCCAGCGATATTGGGCTGAGGAATCCCGAGATCTCAGGAAAAAGTTTCACCAAAAAGTGCTGCCTCTATCGAAATAAAAGTTTACTTCGAAATGTGTATAGGCAAAACAACAACCATAACAACAGCCGCAACCACAACCACAACCACAACGTGCTCACTTTCTGAATTTTTTCCGCCATACCCTCTATTTACTCTGTCGGTGCCGCCTCTTTGTCCGTCCGTCGGTGTCGCATTCAAAAGGCCTCTCCCGGGGGGGGCACAGCTTCGCGCCGTCCCTTGTTTTCAACTGAAAACAACGACCCTATGAAAGCGTACGAACCATCCTAAAGAGCAAGCGGGGCGATACCTCAAAAACCATACAAAACACCTCGGGTCGGTACCGAGCTAATGCCTCCGTAAATTCCCACAACATAACAACCCGTTCATTTATCAAAAGTTTCTATTAACTTCCGCCATGTCGATATTTGTGTTCCAGCGGTTCCGTCTATCCATCCTTCCGTCGGTTTGTCTCTATGTCTGCCCGCCCATGCCACCGTCAAAGTCTCGCCATTAGGGGAGAAAACTTTGAGCCGTCCCCTGTTTGTTTAGACAACCCGGGGCCGTGTTACTGCCACAGCATCGACCTATCGCCTGCGCAAACCAAACAGATAAACAACCGGTTCATTTCTTGGAAAATTGTGAATTTTCGGCCTCAAATATCTGAACTCACGCCATGCCGCTATAATTGCTCTTGTCGATTCCCTGTCCGTCTGTTGTCCGTGCGTGCTGCAAATCACAGTGCCTCGCTGTTGGGGGGGCACGTTCACGCCGTCCCCTGTTTATGGATAGCCTCGGGGAGTGGTACTGCTCGCTTTTCCCTCAGCCCTCGAAAAGGGCATGTGACGCTTCACCAGCTTTTACTTCCCCTTCAACTTCAGCTGCAGCCGCAGGCTACGGTAGGAAAATGATACTAAAACCCATAATAATTAAAATTCGTCGAACTCACACCTGATGTCCTGAAATTAAATATATACATGTATTTAAATATTAGAGTGACAGCGTATCAATTTGGAACCGTGGGTTCGTGTCGCACAGAGTTTTCAATCCTTTTGGGGGTGGGAGTAGATGACTTTAATTCTCGAATGCTGCATTAAGAGCAACATATAGATAACTAATAATATTCTGTATTCGTACTCTTCCCGATATTAAAGCCCCCCCCGGGGGGAGAAAAACAAAATAAACCGCTTACCATACATATGATAAAGCAGTATAGTGGAAACTACAGTAATAAATTTATAAAATAGATGTGATGTTTTACCTAGCTCAAAACTACCCACCTAAAGTATAAATACCAATACTTGCCATTATAGTGGACAAAAAATAAGACACCTCAAAATGAAAACTCACTCATATAGTACATTGCGAGTACCAACAACGCAGCTTGCAATGATGATTATTGACCTGAAATTCGTCAAACTCACGGCTGACGTCCTTGGAAATTAGTTATAAAATAATGGTTTGCCATAGTAACAATGAAACCCATTCGTGGTACGATTTTTTTGTACACTAAAACATACACTTTTTGTATATATTTTCAGTGGACACACTTACTTGATATGTATGGCGTTTAGTATGCCATACTCTAATCCATGCAGCTAAAATTATACCGGTGTATTATGCAGCTTGCAAAGATGAGGTTCAACCCTAACTTTGTCGAACTCACAGCTGGCGTTGTTACAATAAATTACAAACAAGCAAATAAGCAGGGCACAGTTGCTTTGATTGTGCTTACAATATGCAAGCGAAGAAAAACTTGATTAGGTCATGCGTTTTACATTGCTTACCAAAACCACAGTCGTAGCACGCGTGTTCGAATTCCAATAACAGCCCCGTTCGACTTTTATCTCCAGGTCAAAAATTTACTTCAACAACGTCATCTTCAGCTTCGCCCCGAGCTTCAACCGGAACTTCAACATCAACCGCAACTAGATCTTCTACATCAAGTTCAACATCAGATGCGGCCGTGGGTTCGTGTGCAAAACCGATAGAAAGGGGACACGACGAACGACAAGGGGTGGAAGGAGGGGGAGGACGAGGAGGAGGAGGTGAAAGAGGGCGAGGGGGGGGAGGAGGAAGAAGAGGAGGGGGTGGGAGGGGAGGAGGAGGAGGAGGAGGAGGAGGAGAACGAGTAGGGAACGTCGGGGGAGAACAAGCAGAAGGAGGAGCAGGAGGAGGAGGAGAGCCTGCGGTTAAGGGGATTGGGGTGGCGAGATGGAAGAGGAAGCATAATTCAAGGCGACCAGCAGTGGTTGTCCTCTTTGAAGACGTTGAGGGATTGGACAAGCAGGTGACAAAGTTAGCGTTTTCGTTCGGGGTGGTGGTGTGGTGGTAGTGGTTGGGGTGGAGTTGGTGGGGGTGCTGTTGTTGGTGTTGGGGTTGTTGTGTTCGTTTTCTTGTTGGTGGAGTTAGTAGGGGCTTTTTCTTGTGTTGTTGGTGGTCGAGGTGTTGGTGTGAGTGATGCGGTGTTGTTGGTGTTGGTATTGGTAATGTTGTTGGTGATTGTTGGTGTGGTCTTGTTAGTGTTGGCGTGGCGGTTGTTGGTGATTGTTGGCGCAGGTGCTATTAATAGTGGTATTGTTCTTGGTGGTCATTGAGTGGTTGTTGGTGTCTTTGGTGGTGTTTTTGTTGGAGTTGATGTCGCTGTTGTTGGATACTGTTGCTGATGTTGGTGTTTTTTACTGGCCGTGGTTGTGGTGACGACGGTGTTGGGAGTGGCGATAGTACTTGTTGGTGGTGGTGTTGGCGGCGGTGCTGGTGTGGTGGAGGTGGTCATAGTGTTGGTAGTGTTGGTGGTTGAGGTGATGGTGGTGTTGGCGGGGGCGGTGATGGTTGTTGAGTTGGTGGTGATGATGTTTGCCGGCGATGTTGGTGAAGTTGGTGCTGGTGTTCGTGTTGGTGTTGGTGTTGGTGTTGTTGTTGGTGTTGGTGTTGGTATTCGTCTTTGGACTTGAAGTTGTGTTGGTGGTGTTGGCGCTTGTGTTCATGAAGATGGTGGGGGTAGCGATGGTGGTGGTGGTGGTGATGATGGTGTGTTGCTGTTATTTTTGGTGTTGACATGGGTGGTGGTGATGTTATTTGTTGTTGGTATTGGTGTTGTTGACGTCGTCGTCGCCGAAGCTGCCGCTGCTGCTGCTCCTGCTGCTGTTGTTGATGCCGCTGATGGCGTTGATGTTGGTGTTGATGTTTAGTGTCGGTCTTGGTGTCGTTGGTGGTGGTGGTGTTGGTCGTTCAATTGGTAGTACCAGGTAGTGTTACTGGTGGCGATGTTGGTGGAGTTGGTGGTGGTGTTGGAGCAGTGCTGGTTGCAGTCGAGCTTGTGCTAGTGGTCATGGTGTTGGTGGTGGTGTTGGTGTTGGTGTTAGCGCTCATGACGGTGGTGGGGGTAGTGGTGTTGGTGTTAGTGCTATTTTTGTTGGAATTGTTGTTGGTGGTGTTGTTGGTAGTGGTGTTTGTTGTGGCGTTCGTGTTGTGTTTGGTGTTGGTGTGGTGTTAGCGTTGTAGTTGGTTTTGTTGTTGGTGCGGGTGTAGTTGTGTGGTGTTGGTGCCCGTGTTTGTTGTGATGATGGTGCTGTGGCTAGTGCTTGCTTCGTTTTTGTTTACATTCGCGGTATGTTGTATCGTTGCTAATTCATCAGGTGGTGGTAGTAGTGGTGTTGGTGGTGGTGTGGAGTCGATGTTGGTGTTCGTGGCAGTGTTGGTGGTGGTAGTTGAGATTATGTTGGTGGTGGTGTTGGTTTAGGCGTTACTGGCGGTGGGGGTAGCCATGATGTTGGTGGTTGTGATGTGACGTAGTTGTTGTTTGTGTTGATGTTTGTTGTGTCGTTGTTTAATGTGACGTTGGCGCTGTTGTTGGTGTGGTGTTGTGTAGGTACTAGTGTTGGTATTGGTGTTGGTTTTGTGGGTGGTGTTGTTGCTATTGTTCTAGTTTGTGGCCGTGGTGGTTTTCTAGTTGGTGGTGGTGGCGTTGGTGGCGAAGTTTGTTGCGGTGCTGGTGGAGCTGTTGTTGGTGTTGGTGACTTGTGTTTGCGGCAGTAGTTGAGCTTGTGTTGGTGATATTGCTATTGGTGTAAGAAAGTGTTCGTGGCGATTGGGGGGTAATGGTGGTGTGGTGGTGTTGTTGATGTTGGGAGTTGTTGGTGCTGGTGTTTGTGGTGTTGGTGTTGTGGTTGGTTACGTTGTTGGTGTTGGTGTTGGTGTTGGTGTCCGTGTGTATTGTGATGCTGGTGCTGTGATAGGTGCTGGTGTCGTTTTATTGTTCTCGGTGTGGTGTTGGTGTTGGTGATGTTGATGATGGTGGTGTTGGTGCTGGTGTTGGCGTTTTTTTTCGTGGTGGCGGTGAGGGTGGTGTTTTTGGTGTTGGTGTTGTGTTGTTGTCGGTGGAGGTGTTGGTGGTGGTCACGGTAGTCGTTGTCGGTCGTTTTCGTGTCGTCGTTGGTGGAATGGTCTTGATTTGGCTGGTGCCGGTGGTTGTGGTTGTTGTGGTGTCGGTGGGGTTGTAGTTCGTGGCGTTCTCTTTGGTGGTGGTGGTGGTGCTACTGCTGCTGTTTTGTGTTTGTGGCGGTGGTCGTGACGGTGCCGGTGGTGCTGATTTGTTTGGTGTTGGCATCGATGATGTTGGTTTTGGATATGGTGATAGCGATGGCGGCGTTTGTAGTGGTGGTGGCATTGTTTCCGGTGGTGTGGTGGTGTCGTTGCGGTCGGTAGTGGTGGTAGCGATGTGGTGTGGATAGTTAGTTGTTGACGTTGGTGTTGTCGTTGTTTATGGATGGCGGTGACGATGGCAATGTCTACGGCGTCCACTCATCGGCTGTTCTCATTGTTCATCTTAGTTCTCTATCCTTTTTCTCTTTCACTCTCTCCCCCTCCCACCCCATCTCTCCCTCCCTTGCTCTCTCTGCAAAACATACCCAGGTACTGAGGGACCTGGTTACTGTGTTAGCCCAGCCTCCTTGCTCCAGCAGTGCCACTGCCAATCGGTGGGGGGCAATCGCTCCTCGAACAGGCCGAAGGTTTCCACTAGCCTTTGTGGCCATAGCTTCGGTGGGTGCCCCTTGTCGTATGTATTGATTACTGCTTACACTTGTATGCAGGTCGGGGTAGGTCACAGAAGTCGGGCTGTAGGACAAGTGCTCTTATGCCCTAGACACATGCTCCGGTCGAGTTTCACCATGTTTGTGTTCTGAGGCTCAATAGCCACTTGAGGAGCTCCATACCTCACCCCAAAACCGATTTTGAGTAAAGTGAAAGGGCAACCCGATGGACAAATCCATGGCCTACGTACACAAGAAACTCATGTTTCGAAGCAAGAATGACATTCGGGCGATTTTGGGATAACGCCTTTACAACTGGAAACCCTTTTTTTCGACAAACGTACTCGATTTTAGTGTAGCGCGGGATTTTAGGGCTCCAAAGGGGTTGAAGAGCCCCGTCATCCAGAAAATATTGTTGCCAAAACGTGCTCCCCCAATCGCAGCATAGTTCCTCAGGAGTAGAAGTTTGTGGTCATAGTATTTGAGAGTGACAGGCTCCCCAGGTGAGGAATCTACCTTATATTTTTTGAAAACCCTTTGTGTTTCCGATGAAGGCTGCGGTAGAGGGGTCACTTTACGGCCAACGTTTTCATCGGCTCGGCGCCACGCGCGGTTCGTGCGAATTGTTGTTGTTGGTGTTGGTGTTGTTGCTCATCCCATCTACTAACATTTCCTTCCCACTTTTTCTTTCTCCTTTTCCCTCCCTAGACGTAACTCCGATCCGGAGTCACTAACCAGGCTCTCCCCCCCCCCCCGCACTACGGCAAACAGTTGACGGGGATAGAATAAGCAAACAGTGTCTATGTAGTATATGGAAGAAGCGTAATGAGCGCCCAAACGTTGGAGGTGTCTAACAGGAGTAGGAACGGTGCTCCGTCTCGAAGGGGATGCGTGGTCAATGGTCAAATGACTAAGGCTAGCAACAAATGAGTAGGCGCCCCCCCTCCCTTCCCCCCCCCCGCACTACGGCACGCGCCTTTGTTATATCGTGAGACGACTCCAGCCCTTCCTTCCCTCGTCTATTCGCATCGAGCCGTTCTGGTACCGTCTTCTCGGTTTTGGTATATCCACCGCCGTGGAGGAGGTACGCCAGCAGCATACCCTTCAAGTTAGGATTCTCTCGCGCAAGTGGTGTAGCACCGGTAGACAATAGATTTCTTGGGAGCAACCTAGTAAAATCCATGGGAGTCATGTATCTGCAAAGAATGTTACGTCTGCAAAAATGAACGGCCGATGTATCACGCAGCTTGAAAATTTGAGCATCGACCTTTAAATCTATCGAACTCACAGCTGACGTGTCTGAAATGTTTTTATAAAATATTTGTTCCAAGCTTGTGTATCACGCAGTTTGCATAGAAGAGCATCGACCCTTAGATTGTCGAACTCACAGCTGACATATTTAAAATAGTGTTTATAAAATATTTGTCCAAATCGAGCTTCAGGTGGGGTATGGACACGTGCTACGATAGAGTTAGCACTGTTCGATTAAAGCATTGGTCACCGACCGCATGCTGCTAATCAACTGAGAAACTACTCAATGTCGCAGGAGTACCATGTCATACCAAGAAACATTTCAACTACGTCGCCTGTGAGTTCGATGCATTTAAGGGTCGATACTTATATTTGGGTTGCTGCGTGATACCCCGGCCGCTCGTTTTTACGGGTGTATTAGTCCTTTGAACATATATATGTGACTGCTATGAATGTTGCATGGTTGAACATGAACAGCAAATGATTATCAATAATGATGGTAGCAACTATACCCTTTGTGTTATACCGGTGCAATGGGTATTGGTTATTTTACATACCTATTTACTGGACAAGGGATAGATTTACGCTTTTCAATTTCTTTAAAAAATGTAAGCTTTTTCATAGAAGTATACAGGTTTCTCAATGAGGATCCTCAGATTGTCTCGGTGCCCCCTCTGTCGTAGTCTGCGTCTTCGAGTACGGACCTCCTCGAGCGCGGAGCGTAATACAAAATTGGCGGAGCTCTCCCGTAGGCCAGGTCTGACACGTGAGACGATAGAGGTGGCAATTTATGCCCAAAATATATATCTACTGCGGGATCCGTTGTTCATAGAAACGGAATTACTAGAAACGGCGACCGGTGTATTATGCAGCTAACAAATACGAGTATCGACCCCAAATTCGTCGAATTCAGACCGGTGACAATGGACGGCCAAAAGTTTGAAATTCCCGAAGATCCCAGCCAAACTTTGCCTGAACGGTCGACTATGGACCCAATTTGGTAGAATTGAGTTTGGAAAGTTTCCAGAATTCCGGGAAAAAAAAAAGGGAAAATGACAAAATCGGGTACACCCGGGTAGTTTATGAACAAAATTGGGTACTTTTTTTTTCGTGACGGGGCGCGCTTGCGTACGTCTGCAAAACGCCTCCAAATCG
Organism: Undaria pinnatifida; assembly: GCA_012845835.1. Taxonomy (NCBI): domain Eukaryota; class Phaeophyceae; order Laminariales; family Alariaceae; genus Undaria; species Undaria pinnatifida. The sequence goes on from JABAKD010000023.1 coordinate 12,376,873, forward strand.
CCTTCTGGCGCCTGAACCCAGTGCGCCTAGTGTACGCGCAGCACCCCCACCCGTTTTTTCGGCGCTCGAACCCTCACAACAGCGCCAATGACGGCCCCTAAAAAGTGTTCTCGACGGACAACCCGATTTTGTTCAGGAACACACCGGGTATACCCCGCGCTGTGCTTCGATTTCATAAACTACCCGATTTTGTTCATTCTGCACCCGTTTTTGTTCACTTGCAAGACCCGCGGATTCGGAAACGGACATCTCCGCGCAACCCAGCTACGGAAGATCCCGCACACAATTGGCAACTTGCCGACTGTGATGCAACCGCAGCAGCACTGCTATCTTCCCGGCCCACAAAGATCCGCCGTCACTGATGCACAACTTGCCGCCCCGATGCAACCGCACTGCGAAGAATGGTAGCATGGCGGTGAGCGCGGACACCAAACCAAGATCCGGCGCTAGGACGAAAAGACAAGACCATGCAGAGACGCTCCTCCACTTACTTGTTGCTCCAGACATCAGTGAACGACGCACGCCCTCGGCTCCACACGCGAACACGTACTGCGAACACATACATACTGTAATGCGAATATATACTGTGATGCGAACACATACTGTACTGCGAACACATAATGCGAACACATACTACTGTACTGCGAACACATACTGTACTGCTAACACACACTGCGAACACATACACACAACAGCAGCAGTACTACGAAGTACAAGTATTTTTGTTGGGTTATACGAAGTACGTCGAAGTACTCCACTGCAATATATACTTAGGGTTAAGGAAGGATACGTTGTTTTTCGGGAAAAATACGAAGTTCTCCGTCCGGCACCTCCCCCGCCGAAAACAAGCACCCTTAGGCTTGTCTGACGCGTGTTGTTGTGAGGACCAAATCACCAACAACAGTGGAGGATCGACACAGGCAGGAGCACGCGCGGCGCGAGAAATTAGCTCCCCAACAGCAGTCCTTGCATTTCCGGTACTCCTACCCCTACGAGTCCTTTCGGACAGATACTACTCCTGAATTGCACTTCGTATGCGGAACAGAGGACGTACGCAAAAAGAGAGGCAACTACGGAGTAGCAGTCAGTGCGTTATTGGGTTGCATCGGGGGAGGCAAGTTGTGGATCGGGGCGGCAAGTTGTGCATCAGTGACGGCGGATCTTTGTGGGCCGGGAAGTTAGCAGTGCTGCTGCGGTTGCACCACAGTCGGCAAGTTGCCAGTTGTGTGCGGGATCTTCCGCAGCTGGGTTGCGGGGAGATGGCCGTTTTCGTGTCCGCGGGTCTTGCATGTGAACAAAAACGGGTGCAGTATAAACGAAATCGGGTAGTTTATGAAATCGAAGCACAGCGCGGGGTATACCCGGTGTGTTCCTGAACAAAATCGGGTTGTCCGTCGAGAGCACTTTTTAGGGGCCGTCATTGGCGCTGTTTTGAGGGTTCGAACGCCGAAAAAACGGTTTGGGGTGCTGCGCGTACACTAGGCGCACTGGGTTCAGGCGCCAGAAGGCGATTTGGAGGCGTTTTGCAGACGTACGCAAGCGCGCCCCGTCGCGAAAAAAAAGGTACCCGATTTTGTTCATAAACTACCCGGGTGTACCCGATTTTGTCAATTTCCCAAAAAAAAACTCGCGGCGATCTTGGCCAACATCGGCCTGAGAATTTCTCAAGCAGATGTCGGATTAGATGCGGCGCAATTTCGTGTTCTCCACACACTTCGTTCGACGAAATAAACGACAGAGTCGTGAACTCTGAACGTGGCGAGCTCGTTAGGGGCTCCGACCCTCCCTTGGCTTACAGCGCTCACTCTACGGCCGGTGATTTGTGGCGGCCGCAGATCAGGCTTCTGTTAAAAACACATTTGGCGGCTGGTGTGTAGAAAACTGAGACAAAAACTATCTGTCATCTCCCAACGGGCGAAAAACAGAATTTTGAGAGGATGTGACGGAAGACCACAGGACAACACACGCAACCTCTCACGCCCTAGGGCATGGATCGAGATAAACTCTTCAGCGCTGTAATCTACACTCATGCGGCCTTGTCCGGAACAAAGAGGAGTGACCATGGGTTTTCTCTATCTCGAGATCGAAGGTCAATCGTGTTTGGTGGGCAGTGTTGATCAAGGCTTGATGAAAAATAGACAAATTGGCCTATTGGACCGCATTACTCGAAAAAGAGCCAGGAAAAAAAATGAATAATCATATTCTCCCCATAGCGACGTTACCCGGAATCTTTCAGCATATAACCCCCAAAAAAAGTTTGCAAACTTTTAGGCCAAACTATCGGCTTTCCACTGTCATAGGTCTCACAGCTGACGTTAGAATGATTTTATAAAATATTGGATTTCTTCACCCTTTGGTTAGAGTTTTCCTATGTGGCAACTACTGTGTTTCTTTGCGCCTCTGTGGCGTGTGAACCAGCCAACAACGTATTCTAGAATAATAAACTACAAAAACTGAGACGTCGTCGTCCTCCACCCCCTTGTTGTGTATCGTCCTACTAACAATGGGCTCCTGTAGTAGCCGATGGGGCTCCTAGACTGAAACACTAAACGCTGCGGTTGGAATTCCGTTTAGTGCTCGTTATACACTACACCCCCGACCCCCTACTGTATCTGAGACGCCTTTACTGCAAGTTTGAAACGTTGTCTAGGATAACCATAGCATTATCGAGGCACGAGGAAATGCAAGTTTTGCACGTACGGAAGAAGTCTGCCCGTACCAATCAGATCATTGCGGGTTAATTGTACGTAGCAATTGGATAGGCTTGATCCACACCTTGCCCAGTTCGTAGTTGCTGACGTGCGAGCGAAGCACGTAGTCAAGCCGGGTCAGCGCTACAGGTTCAAGGTGTGATATAAACTAGTTTGAATGCGTGGGAATGCGGGAAGTTGTTTGTGGCCCACGTGTGCTTCCACGGTTATGAAGACGAAGACATTTAGAACTACACAAAACACTTCTGTCAGACCCTAACCGTAACCCTAACCCCGACCCCGACCCGACCCTACCCATAGAACTTTGTCCGGAAAAAAAAGCCGAGTTCTTGTTTTGTCGAAAATCTATAAGCAGGCTTGCTCTATCTCACGACACCAAATCCCCTCCTCCCCTCTCTCCCTCCCTCCCTCTCTCCTTTCCTGCATATTCTAACTTTTTAAAAATACATGTCGAATGCTTTGTTCTGCAAAGGCGGGAGTGGGTTTCCCAATGGACAGGCTTTGTCCTTCTGCGGCGAGACATATTTCGCTGCAGAACTTCTCTTTTCCAACCTCCCGGGCCTGTGCCGACGTCCTCTACTACAAGCTGTTCATTCAGGTGATGGAGGCGGTTTTCGAGCGGGGGGGGTGGGGTATATTATTGGTAGGCTCTATTGGTGTATGCCTGGTTTGCTGTTTTAACTCTCAACAAGAACAAACACCACCGCTCGTAATAACAGTATTTTCTCCCTCCTATTACTGTTCTCCCCGATACTGCGGTGGTGGCCAGAACACCGATGACCAATTTAGGGGCGTCTTCCGTTCTCTCTCGACAGCCAGGTGTTAGCCTGGATGAAGCGGGCGTTACCGCCTGTAGAACTGCTTGGGGATCCGTTTTTCGAGACGCTTCACGTGTAATAGTATATGTAGGGATTTTGGGGCTTTACATCGGCTAAACAACAATGGACAGTTTCGGATATGATTTTTCGTTTTCCAGAATCAGAATGAACATTTCCAGAAACAGTTTTTTCTTCTTTTTCCAGAACGAAATGGCAAAATGACGTTTCGTGCTGATTGGTGTAAAAATCGGCCGCGTTCAGAGAGGTTTCACAATGTTTTTTTTTGTGTATTTTTTCTTCATTCGGCCGAGGAATGAACAAACGTCAGCAGCAGGGAGCTAGTTAAACCCTAACCCTATCCCTGACCCTAGCTAAACAGCTAACTAACCAGACTGCGTGTTTGACGAAGCACGCAGCGGTAGCAGCAGCGTGTGGCCAGGGCCTGCGTACCCGTGGTCGACTCAAACATAAAATAAGGCAGTGGCTCTGTGTCGGTGGTTGTCGGCAATCAAAATCAACTCCCACATATGTAGCTGTGTGTCGGTGTGCGCGAATTTGCGTGCTACGTTGTTTTCAACAGCAGGTACGCTACTTGAGCGAAATCGACGACCCTGCCAAACACAGGCTTGTGCCGAGGCTGTCAACGCAAAAGAGCACGCAGCGGGTGTACACGGCGAGTAAGACGATACCCTCAGGTTCGAAAGCCCTTTTGTGCCTCTCGGTCGCTGTAGCTGGCCCTCTTGGCAAGTCTCTCTCCCCAGCACCCAGCACCCCCTCTCCCAGCTCTCCTCTCCTTTGCCCATTGTAGCGTGCCAGCACCGATTCGAACCTTCGTTGGGGGGGGGCACATCCTTGCGGCCGTTCGCTACTGCATGCCTGTCTCGCTGCTGCTGCTGCTGTTGCTGCGGCTAGCTACTGGTGGTACGGGGTGTGCTTTGTTGGCTGAAGCGCTTTATTCATGTCTGATGTGTGTCCGGATGCGGGTACTACTGCGGTAGGTACGTGGTGTGGGTAATTCACATCAGAGCGCTCTCCACACTTGAACACTGATACACCACATCTTGGGCCGGGTTCATTCTGGTTTTGAGCCGGAACTTGAGTTTCCAGAACGAGAGCCCCAAAAAATCCTCTGGTTATGGATTTGGGGGCGAAACTCAGAACGAAACGCGCGTTTTTCTTTTGATTCTGGAAATATTTTCATAAAAAAAAAAAACGTTTTCCGAAACTGTTATTTTTTTTTTTTTTATCCTCCGGCGGATGGGGGAAAATAAAGCTTTAGCTCACCACTAATAAAGCTTTAGCTCACCACAATATTACCAACAACAGTAACGTCACCATCGTCAAGCATCAACAAACAGCGCCACAAATACGATGTCAACTACTCGAAAAACCGCAAACACGAGTCCCTCCCCCTCCCTTCTGTCCACCTTCTCTCTTTGACACCGTGGCCGTGGCTCGAACACTGCTGGCAAACAAAGGGACGCCTTCCGTTCTCTCTGGGCAGTCGAGCGCTAGCCTGGATGAAGGGGGCGTTCAACGCGTCCCACCAGTCATTGGAAACACTCTCGCGCCAGGTGATTACTCCATAATACTACGGTGTTGGTATAGTTTCAGTGTGGAATCCGTGTAGTGTATGTTGCCCATGTAGAATGCTATATATTTGATAGTTGATGGGGTTTCTGTATGGAATTCGGGGAATGTTCGGCGCGGGGCTGAACGAAGGAGGCGTTCAACGACTCCCTCTATCATTGGTTCTTGGGAACACTCTCGCGCGCCAGATGATTACTCGTTCGACCGCTGAAATCGCTCGACCAATCAAATATTTCAAGGTCGTGTTCTGTAGGGTTTGTGGGTAAGGGTATGGGGGTCCTACAGAACTTCCAGAAGTTTCGGGTACGGATATGGAAGTATTACAGAACTTTCAGAAGTTCCGGATATTGTGGCACAGGCATACAGAACTCCCAGAAGTCCCGGTCGGGTACAAATCATGCTGTACCCGTACCCCGGGTATTGTGGCCAAGGACGTACAGAACTTCTAGAAGTTCCAGGTACGGGTATGATTGTCGTACAGCCAGAAGTTCCGGGTACGGGTATGAAAGTCTTACAAAACTTCCAGAACTTCCGGGTATTGTGGCAAAGGCTTACAGAACTTCCAGAAATTCTGGGCAGGTATAAACATGCTGTACCCGCACCCCGGGTCTTTGTGGCACCGGCGTACAGAACTTCCAGAAGTTCCGGGTACGGGATTGAGTGTCCTACAAAAGTTACAGAAGTTCTTTGTAGGGTAATACCCGCGGTAAATACCCCGGTTATGGTTTCGTGTGTACCCTACAGACAGAACGGAAATAAAAAGTTCGGGTACGGGTATGAATGTCGTACAGAACTCACAGAAGTTCCGGGAACGGATAGGGTTGTACAGAACTCACAGAGTTCCCGGGTACGGGTAATTCCCGGGTAAATACCCGCCTCAAAAAAGGCGAAAAATAAGTTAACTGGTCAAAATACGCAATTGTCAATGCAGTTCCAATTGCTGCGATTGGCATACCGCATACACTGATGCACTCATAGGAAATAATACATACTGGCAACATTTACGTACGATTGTAGCCCATGTTTGTTGTTCGTTCTTTCGTTCACAAACCCTGTCTGTGTTGGTGTTGTGTTCCATAAATTTTACAGTAAGAACCTTTCCAACTCCCCAAAATACGACTTCCGCGCGGTTACAGGTTTGCCTCCCAAATCACCGTACTGTTGCTCAAGAACAAACTTTGCAATAAAACTGATCGATACTACTTCATGTTGAATACAAGGTACAAGGTATAACTATAATATTAGTATGGCAAGCCCGAAAATCCTTTCAACCGCGAACAAAAACAAGAAATGTCGATCACAGCAACTGCTACAATAATTACCAGTATCTAGTAAAAATACTTCGAGAGCATTGTTCACTACTAATATAATAATACCAGTCATCTAAAAGACATACTTACGAGCATATGATACCCCTATAATAATTACAATAATATTATCTTGCAAAAAAACTCTCAAGTATACAAAAAAGCCCTCCGGGTTGCAACTATTATACAAAGAGGCCCACCAACTATGGTATTTGAGCTTACAAGAACAAATGCAAACCTGCCCTCCGGGTTGCAACTATTATACAAAGAGGTCCACCAACTATGGTTTTTGAGCTTACAAGAACAAATGCAAACCTAACTTCGAATCCCACCAACCAAACTGCCAAAAAAAAACACGCGAATGCTAATCTAACTACTATCGTAGCTGCAGCAAGAGCAGCAGTTTCGCATAGAGGCGAATTAAACACGAACAGGTGCTACTGCTGTGAGCTAATATAATTAGTAGCCACCAGCTCCCCCGCCCCCCAGCATTCTTCAGCCCTCGTTCAAACCCATTTCGTCAGCAGTAGACGAGCGTGGCCTTCTTGATCTCCTCCTGCATGTTACCGACAACCACCTGCAAGGACGGCAGTTATCGAAAAGATAGAGACGACGTTTACGCCTTTGCTTGCATGTATCATTACTGCTGTACAAGAATAGTATATGATATATATGATGTATATGATTAGAAGTGGATAGCGAAACGCATTATCGGTTCTACAAAAAATGCTATATTGCCCATTCGTAGCCACCCGCCCCCTGCTGTTTCGCGCGATTTCCGGTATTATAATCTAATATTAAAGTCTCTTCATAAAAGATACACGCCGAAAACGTATATTTACAAAATTGACTTTGTAGATGTGTTGTACATACGAGTGTATACTATGCGTATCCATACGAACAGTACCATACTTCTGTGGCCACAGAGGAGCTTGTATCTCTATAAATAGGATGAAATATACAGGTAAGAAATAATGGAGCCGGCGCGGACACCGGGTGTGCAGGATTTTGATGGGAACAAAAATGTATACGGATTTAATGAATATGTACATTAGTCTAGACACGTACACAAACCCTCGCATATTCGAGAGGTGGGACGAACGCCCACGGCAAAAAAAAACAAAAAACTTTGGGAAATACTCGTACATAAAAGATGCCGACATGTGGCAATCAGAAAACTAACATGCTAAACTGAACTCCACCAGGCCCGCTCGGTTGCTCGTGTTGACAGTCACGATGTACTTCGAAGTATTTCAACTGCAACGTATGTATACACGTATGTATATATCTAACTATGATTCAAAACGACAATAGAAATGTACCTGGTTTCAAATAGACAAAAGAGAGGAGAGAACAGACCCCAAAATTGTGTACGTAAGATACAATAAAACCACAAAACCAAAAGTGCCGCCACTGAACCATGTACCACTACACTGACCTTCTTCGTAGCGACCTACATCTCCACAAGGAGGTGCTTGATGCGCCGAGAAGAAAGCGGCGGAAAGTGTGTCGTGTTGGATGTGAGCAGCCCCACCAGCTCCTGCCACGTCGAACCAGACGAGAAGAAGCCGAACGGCAGAAACTTCTCGATCACCATCTTGGCAGCAATAAGCTCGCGAACTCTGAAACAAATGCACAAAACACGGAGCAGAAGCGATTGGAAGGTAGGTGTTGGGGGCAGGTAATATGAGCAACCAACGAGCGCGTGAGACCAGATACCAGTTCCCTCTCTTCCCTTCACTGCCCAGATCAGGGCAGCCGGATAAAAAGGCAAAACGACATCGCAGTCCTACAAAGTCCACAAAACATACCGGTGGGCTGAGATTTCTCGACAAATTTGCAACACGCGATTTTTTTAAACTTATTTTTCACTTGGTTTTGGTATAGTCTACCTCTCTTATCTGTGTTTTAAAAATGGATGGGGAGCTGTCGATATTATATTATACGTTATAGCATGCCCTTGCCCGGACCCGTCTGATTGATGTGTTCGAGAACAAGTTTGAGTTTGTAATTTAACACACACACACCTGTTCGTTCCAGCACAGGAATTCTTGCTCGCCTCGAAGCTCCGCTGGATGTTCTCTTTCGCTTGTTTGTGCTTTCCAGCCTTTACAGCTCCAGCCACTCCGCGCGGCCTGTGTTTGCTCTTGTGGTGGGTGTTCACTTTGCTGCGGTCGCCGTTTTGCAGGGAACCGTTGTCTTGTTTTTTGCGCCACGAGGGGTCCGCCATGCAGAAGTACTTATGTTTGTGGTCCTCCTCCGCTAACGGGACGACGTAGACTCCCAGCGTGTACATAAACGACCGCTAGGGGCAACCCTCCCTCCTGCAGCCGTCCGGGACCTTCAAGTCATCGACGGCTTTGACGATGTCCGCGGGCAATACATACAGCTCTCCTTTCATGTCGTACACGAGCTCCGGTGTAATTGCAACCACGGCTTTATAGCCATCCACCTCGATTACCTCGGGCTGGCTCCCGGCAGCTGGTGGAGTAGACGAACTGCCACTACCCCTGTTTAACGAAGGGGCGGAAGATGAACTACCGCGATCCCTGTCAGGCGGGGATCCTTGCGGATCCGCCGCGTCCATATTCCCTCTCCGCGGGTGCATAGATGCAATTGACGGATGTGCGTGTTTGTTCTTTGGTTTTGTGTCTGGGCTGCGGGTGGTTGTGAACGGGTGGGTTTGTTCGTGTTTGTGGGGGGGTTTGGTTTTGTGTAATTTTGTGTTGGGGGAGGCGTGGCGTGAGCGTGACGGAAGAGACGTGACGTCAGAATGCATAACACGAGATATGAGGTCAGAACGCGCTCGACTTTAATTTGCAAAATTTACAATTTGTACCGGCCACTCCCGGTATTGTTACAAGCGTATACCCGTACCCGGGGTATTGTACCACAGGCTTACAGAACTCGCAGAACTTCCGGGTTAGGGCACGGGGTTCTTACAGAACTTCCAGAAGTTCCGGGTACGGGTAGGGAAGTCTTACAGAAATTCCAGAAGTTCCCGGTATTGTGGCACCGGCGTACAGAACTCACAGAAGTTCCGAACGGGTAAAAAAATGCTGTACCCGTACCCCGGGTATTGTGGGCACGGGCGTACAGAACTTCCAGAAGTTTCGGGTACGGGTATGAATGTCGTACAGAACTTCCAGAAGTTCCGGGTACGGGTATAAATGTCCCACATAACTTCCAGAAGTTCTTTGTAGGGTAATACCCGGGGTAAATACCCCGGGTACGGTTTGTGAGTACCATACAGAACACGACCTTGAAATATTTCGAATAATCATAGTGTTCAAAATCGCTTGGTCAATCAATTGTTTCGACGAGTCATATCGTGGAACCAATGAATTCGTTCGGCGAATCAAATCATTCAACCATTCAAATCGTCCGGTGAATCAAATCACTCTTATCAATCAAACCGTGCGACCAGTGAAAGCTCACTAGCGTTGACGACAGCGAGCGGAATGATATCGCTCTTGCCCACACCGCCTCCCTCGTTTATTCAAAACCCCACCTTGAACAAAAGCAGTGGCACATACAGATGGTTGGGCTGTGAGATGGGTGGAGGTGGCGACCAATCCTTTGGTTGGGTGGCGATCAGTAAGCCAGCAAACAATTAAAAGCTGACCTTTAGGGTTTTGCTACATAAAACATATGGTAAGCTATGAGCGCACCGGTCAGGTACAAAAACACAAGAGAACTCTGCCAAATTTTTGCAAGAAGCTGTTTATATCTATAGTACCTACTGTAGCCTAATATCTCTTCGGCGAGTTATAGTCAGCCTATTACAACATACCTGTTGGGTAATTATCCTTGAAACCCGAAAACGTTTTCGTTTGCTCGGTGAGATGAAGCGTGCCGCGACGGGGGTACGAGTACCTCTTTTTGGAGTACCTCTGTTTGGAAAAAAACAAATGTAAGTGACGACCGAGGCTGCGGTAGGGGCGGCACTTTTGTAGCCTTTCTCCGGTGGGCTGGGGTCACCAGCGCGAGAGACCCTCCTGTTTCTTTTCGCTAATAAGCCTTCGTGCTGTTTCAACTTTGCGGTATGAATCCACAATGGAATGGTTAGCTACGCTTCACCAAGCATATCGCCTACAGTATTTTCGATGGTGAGGTACAGAGTCACTCGTGCGAGTATGATATGATTCGATATGATATGATAGTATGATAGTATGATGATAGTATGATATGATACCTAAGATCAGGTAGTGAAAAAACGGGTGCCCACCCCCCTGTAAAACACAATATGCTGTAATTGGCCTCAGTTGGCACCGACGCTGGAAAGCATTATATGTATATTGGGGTTGGCGTTGGTTGGCAACGACGCTGTAAAACATGCCAATCACTGCGTGAGATAGAAAACCAGTTTTTTTTTTTTTTGGCGGTTACCATGATGGTTTTCGAGTTAGATCATACAGTGCGGGGTGGAGAACCCCAACTCCGCACAAGGGGAACGATCGCATCACGTAATGTGAATATGGTAAGGCACCCACGAGGCAGTTGCATAGTAATACCCATTGATGTCTCTGGAGTGGCGACACCAGAAAACAAAGTGACTCATTGGCGCTGTCATCCATGCGCAAGAAAGTAGGCACAAGGTGCCGAAGACCGTCTTACGAGAGGTTCTTGGATAGATGCAGTTCGCCCTTCATGCAACTCGCCGAAAATCTCACGGCGCTTCGCTCTTGGTGCATGCAATGCCTGCCTGGTTGGTGGAAACCCGACGTGCTCCGTCCCGGCATTGTGGGGATGCGAGGGACTTTGGTCATACGACCTATGGCCAGGCACAAACGGAGAACCCCCCCCCCCCCCCCCACCCCCTCCCCCCTGCCTGGCCCAACAATAGAGTAGGACTCACATGGTAGGAGAATGTGAGATGTACAAAGAGGAACGCGATGCGTGAGAGGGCGATGAGGAAATTAGACGTATGTGACATGCGAGAGTTTGGTAGACTAAAGAGTAGCGAGAAAACGATCGCTATCCTAGGAGGTTGATGGTGGCCGCAGACGGCGAAACAGGACAGGGATAGGATAAGCAAACGGTGTCTATGCAATTTATGGAAGAAGCGTAATGAGCGCCCAAACGTTGGAGGTGTCTCTATTAGGAGTGGGAACGGTGCTACGTCTCGAAAGGGATGCGTGGTCAATGGTCAAATGACCACGGCAAGCAACAAAAGAGTACCCCCCCCCCCCCCCGCTGCCGTAGCAATGCTCTCACGGGGCTGCTCAATGAACATACTGCACCCAACATCGATGGAGCGCTATGTGTTTTTTGCAACGTCATTCGTTGGTGTATGTCTTGGCGCATGAGATCAGCCGTCTGGTTGCACTGTAGCTTTTCCTTAACCCTTTCGTAGTACCCCAAAATTCTTCCCTATACCATCTTCAAGTGAATTAGTAAAAGGATGGTTTCCAGTTGTAAAGGCGTTAAACTACCAGCATTGCGATGGAGGTGCAGAGCCTCACAAGTGAGGAGCTCAGAATACTTTTGGTGCGCCCCTGCGTGGCGTGCGTCTTATGGTAATCTCGTCCGCTTTTCGGCCACGAATTCGCAAGACGGAAGCTGTTGTTTTTCCTTTTCACGTGACGGTTTCGTGCGGCACAATATTGGCGCAGGTGCAAAGGGCCGCGATGGAGCACTTCAGCCGATCAGGAAGCTACCTCTGCCTTCAGAACTGCAGACCCTGGCTACGAAGGCGAGACCAAACACAGTAGGACAGTTCAATGCCCCGCGTTAGTGCGATGCCCTTTCGTCCGGGCCCCAGTCTAACGCAATGAAAAACCCTGTTTCAACCTTGTCCTATCGCCCCTGGCTGTGAACGTGAGATACTTTGAGACGGTCATGCGTGAGCTTTTTACTTTAAGCTGATCTTTTCACCAATCTACATCCAGCACAACGAGCGCTCGTGCTGATGCCTTCCAGAGAGATGAGCTCTGCGGTCACAAGACAGATACACATTGCACATACAGGAAGGCGAACTGGCCACGCAATGTCAACCGCAAATGAACACGTGGGCGTTAGCACACCAGATTATTTTCAAGGGAGCAAGGAAAAGAAGGGTCATGGTCCCTCGCGTTATTGCTGTGCCATTTAGTGCGGCCCCCCAGTTGAGTGCGGTGCCCTTGGTTGAGTAGTACCAATTTTAGTACGGTGGGGGCTCAGTTTAAGGATTTACCCTTGGTTACGTGGTGCCAGTTTAGAGCGATACCCTTGGTTACGTAGTGCCAGTTTACTGCAGCACCCTTTAGTGCGGGCCCCCAGTTTAGTGCGGCGCCCCTGGTCACGTAGTGCCAGTTTAGTGCGGTACCCTTGGTTACGTAGTACCAGTTTGGTGCTGTCCCCTTGGTTACGTAGTACCAGTTTAGTGCGGCGCCCTTTAGTGGGGATCCAGTTTAGTACGGTGCCCTTGGTTACGTAGTATCAGTTCAGTGCGGTACCCTTAGAGGGCCCCCAATTTAGTGCCGTAGAAATCTCTTGTCGCTGGCTGTAGACCTGTCGCTAATGACAGGCATCTGCCCTGCAATGTTTTCTTACTGTCGTCCACTTGCGTGTGCTGATTGAAAAATTGCAGACTTGCTTTTTTTATGAATCTCGATCGTCACGCGTAGAATCGGTTTAAGGCAACCCAAAAGGGGTCTCTTGTTTTATTGCCCCGACCAAAACGTTAACTAGCATATGAAACGCCACCATATGAATAGGAACCCGTGAATCCAAGACCAAGACTAATAGTCGGCCTTGCATATTTTCAGAACGAAGTTCCGGTGTATTTTTTTTTTTCCTTCCCCCTTTCAGGCCCTGCTTTATCACTGGGCTTGATCAATCAAATTGAAGCCCCAGCCTCCTTGACTCAAATTGTCGGGCTTGACCAACAAGAACGCCGTACTTCAACAATCGATTTATAACCTGACCAAGAAAACTGGATCTAAAATCATTTCCTCCCCAATCGAATGGCCAGATGCGCGGCGTGCGACGGCCTCCTGGGGGAGGTATTAGCGTTGATGAGCCGAATGCTCAAGCGCGACTCGTTCGGAATGCCTCAAGCGCAACTGGAAACCCTTCTTCCCAATCAATTTGCCGTCTTCATCCATTGAAAGCGCCAGGCCTCATCCGAATTTTCAGAGCCTGACCAATCAAATCTAACAATTTTAGTTATCATCGAACAGCTAGATGCACGGTATACGAATGCCTCTTGCGGGGGTGTTAGCGTCCATGAATAAAATGTTCAACCGTGACGCTTTCGGAATGCCCCACGCAAAACTAAGCCCCCCCCGGACCAATCGAATTGCTGCCTGATCCATTCGAAACGTCTGGCCTGAACAGTCTTTTCGTAACTTGACCATCAAATCAAATCGTTTTGTTTTTCATGCAGCAGCCACGTGCACGGTATATGGTGAGGTGCTAGCGGTCACGTGTCAAAAACCCAAGCGGGGCTCGTTCTCGTGTGTATTGCCTCAGGCGCACGTGGAAACCCTTCTGAATAATGGAATTGCCGGTCTTGATTGATCACGATACATGATTTCGTCAATCGTTCCATAATCTGACGTATACGATGAGGTGCTAGCGGTCACGAGTCAAAAACTCAAGCGGGACTCGATCTCGTGTGTATTGCCTCAGGCGCACGTGGAAACCCTTCTGAATAATGGAATTGCCGGTCTTGAATGATCTCGATTCATGCTTTCATCAATCGTTTCATAACCTGGCTAGCCAAACCAAACCAAATCAAATCAAATGAACATTTAACGAATTGCCGGGTAACCGTGTTGCGAAGGCCTCTCGGGCGACGTTGTTGTTGTTTGTTGTTGTTCTCACATTAACTCGCATAATCAAGTCCGTGGTCACAGGACAGGCTCCAGTCACTCTGGAGCTGAGGAATACCCCAGGGAAAAACACACATAACCCAAGGTGGTACACGCATATATCACAGCTGACGCAATCCATGCCTCCACCAGAAATATATAAAAGTGAAATCGGGAGTCAGTCTACGATGTGCCAGGTCCAGGCCGGTGCATACGTCTCACTACTCACGCGTGGAGAAACCAAATATTCCGATTGCCACCCAAGGAAGATTACCACGTGTATATTACACGTAGTATCTATCACTACGCATACGCACGACAGGCATAAGTCAATTGGAGAAAAAGAAACAAAGAAAAGAAAAGAAGATAAAGGAAAGGAAAGAAAAGAGAAGAAAAAAACGAAACAAGACGAAAAAGGCAAGCAAAGAGAAGAAAAAGACAAGAAAAGCAAGAAAAGACAAGACAGGAAAGCAAGGAAAGAAGAAGAGAAAAAAGAAAAAAAGAAATAGAAAAAGAAAAAAAAGAAAAATGTCATACTAGCAGACCCTAGGAACTGGCTAAGGATGGCATTGGGCTAACAGAGGGTATCACGTCCATCATCAATGGCACCTGGGAGAGAACGCAACATGGCGAAGAAGTCAGGGCGGTCTTATGCTATCTTGTGATGGCCATTAGAAAGCCCACAACTTTCAACACGATGATGGCCAAACCCAGACTTCAGTCTCTTGGGCATGACGCTCCCCCTTCCGCCCCTCCCCCCTTCCTCCCTTTCCCCCTCCCCCCTCCCCCCCTCCCCCCTCCCCCCCCTCCCCCAGTCCCCTCCCCGCCCCCCCCCCCTTCCCCCTCCCCCCGGCCGCTTAGAGATGCCAACGGTGGATGACGCTGCCGCAGCCTTTGCGCGTCGCTCTGCAGCTTTGCGTCTCTCCGTTTCATGCCAATTCCGCATGAACAACTCGGCTCCCTCCTCTACTCTTCGAAACCATCTGCCAGCCTTCTGAGCAGCCTTTCGCCATCCTTCGAATTTCATTCCAAAAACCGACATATCCTCCTTCAGATGATCCATCCAGTCTTCCTCTTGCCCCCCTGAGTAGCCTTTACCCCCAACAAACTCCCCAAACATCACCCTCTGTGGCAGACGCTCCTCCCCCATGCGTGCCACGAATCCCGCAAACAAAATCCTCCGTTTGCGCACTATCACCTCAACGCTCTCGGAATCTGTCTGGGCAAGCGCGTCGGCGTACGATAGGGTGTGGTCGTCGCGCTTCCGTTTCCGCCATCCAAGGCATCGGAGGAGCATGGAGCGGTGAACCCGACGTAGCCTGTCATAGTCAGGCTTCTTCGGGCTCCACGTCATGCAACCGTACAGCAGTGTCTCGCCCACCTCAGCTTTCAGCAACCGCACCTTCAACCGTAAACGCACACCCGGGCGATCATAGATTTCCATCTTGTACCGCTGGAAACACGCCCAGGCCCTCTGAAGACGCCGCGTTATTTCAGTGCTAAGGTTTCTGTCTGCGGTGATAGCCCCGCTCAAGTATACAAACTGGATTGTTTGTTTGTAAACCTGGCCGGCTGCATTGATCGTGAAGGACACCTTCCCCCCGCTTTTGGTTTCCAGGCACATTATCTCTGTTTTTGCCTCGGATACTGTAAGCCCGAACGACGAACACGCAGTCACGATCGTCGTCATCATCCTCTAAAAACATTCTGATGATCGCGATACGATGCCCGCATCGTCCGCGTACAGCATACCCCACAATCTCTGCACCCCCTCCCCCTCCTTCCCCCTCCGTCCGTCGACTTTGCCTGTGCGTGAAGTGCCCTTCTCGCCTTCCTTCTTTCGTTGAAGCTGCACCATGTTGTCCGTGATGGCTGCATCAGCGAGGAAGCGTTTCTCGGCCACACGCAGTACCGCAGTGAAAAACACGTTGAACAGCAGTGGCGCGAGCACGCATCCTTGC
Organism: Undaria pinnatifida; assembly: GCA_012845835.1. Taxonomy (NCBI): domain Eukaryota; class Phaeophyceae; order Laminariales; family Alariaceae; genus Undaria; species Undaria pinnatifida. The sequence goes on from JABAKD010000023.1 coordinate 12,393,056, forward strand.
CTGAGACCTTGCCCCACGTCGACGTATTATGAGCCGAACGCTCATTGACCAACCGATGCACAACTTGACCAATGAAATGGAACACCCGATTTTCTTGACCCATGAAAACACTTGACTTGACCAATCGTTACATATCTTGACCCATAATATCGATTCAAATCAAAGAGTTTGTTTTGTTCATGGGATGACCAGGTGCACGGCGTATGAGGACCTCTTTGGGGAGGTGCTTGCCTTCATGAGCCAAAAGCTCAGACGAGACTCGGTCAGAATGCCGCAGGCACAACTGGAAACCCTTTTGGCGTTTTCGCTCCCGAAACAAGACGGTTCGACAAACGCCGTTTCAGCCGGAACAGGCCAATCAGAGGAGGGCGTTTCGCGCGGAAAGGAACAACAGAAGGCGGAGGTTTCGCTCCAAACGGAACGAAAAATGGATGATTCGGTCGAAACAGGACAGTCGGAGGCGACTGCCAACAAGTCGAGGCATAAGATCTCCAACACCCAGGTATTTATGTAACAATTTCATAAGAAGGTAACCTTTCCCCCTCTTCTTTGTCATCCGGTTCGTTGTGTTCGCACTCTTCTCCAGCTCCCTCCCAATCGAGTGAAGCTGACAGAGCAGAGACGAGTTGGAATATGGTGAGCTTAAGCTTCATTTTTACCCCTCCGGCGGAGTACAAAAAAACGATTATTAATTTGAACTTGGGGATTGAGCTTCATATTCTACTACGGTGGCTAGTGCTCCCATGATGTAATACATGCACTTAGTATTTCAATTGTCATATACTTTTTTGGTGCTACATTTGATCTTTCGATCTTGTGCAATTGAAGTTGAAGTTCAATTTCCTAAAAGGAAAATTCATATTCAAATTCATACAAGAACTGTTTAACCCGAGTTCAAGCTGAAGTTCGATTGAGCCCTAACTTGAAATCCAACTCCAGCTTCACGCTCGTCTTGAAATTCCGTTGACATTGATCTTCAAATGGAACGTCAGCTTCATTCGAATTCATATTTAACGCCAAATTCAACCTCAAGTTCAACTCGAGCTTCAATTCTTTCGCTTAATGCTCATCTGAAGGAACATTTGCTTCACTGTTTGGACTTTCCACCCATATGGTACGTAGACGGTGTGTTTCATCGAGAAGGTCTCTCGCGTACTACTAGTAAATCAAATTCCAACGCAACTTCGAGTTCAGCTCCAACGTTAACTTGAACCGTGTCTCAACGTAAGGTGAGACTGGCTTCCTTGTTCGGCATTCCGCCGGCATGGTGCAGACGGTGCGTTTCATCGAGAGGGCCCTTCGCCGCCAGACCAGCAGCGCTTTACGGCTTTGTGTTCCTTGTGCGATTCATCTTCATTTTTTTTTCGAATTTAAATTCAAAATTACATACAAGTTCAAGTTGAACTTCAAGGGCAATTTGAAATTCAACTTGAAGTGTATCTACAATGACAAGCGCTTCCGTGCTGGGACTTTCCACTCGTATTGTACAGGCGGTGCGTTTCATCGAGAGGGCCCTTTGCGGCCAGGCCAGCAGAGCTTTACGCCTTTGGTTCCTCCACAAGGTGAGCATTAAAAGGTTTTCGGTCGAATCGAGTCAAGTACAGCCCAAGGAAAGTTTCAGGGATGGGTCTAAACTTCTGATGTTGACTTGAAGTCATGCTGCTACCATGTGCTCCCACCCTCTACGCAAAGCGCTTTCTTTTTCGTTTTTGTTTTATACATGGAAGTGTAGTGAGCTTAAGCGTTATTTACCCACTACCGCCGGAGGATTAAACAACAAGCGACGTCCAGCCTGAGGGACATTCGTTGGTATTGCTGACATTTGCGCGTACTTTGTCGCCGGTAGACGTACCTCTTTCCAGGTTTTTCATGAGCTGTTTGCCAAGTACAGCCAACACAAGATTCAGGAATTAGTACGTGGTCATAGTTTTTAAGTAGTACTGATAAGCTGTAATGAGCAAGTCTCCTTTGATATCTGGTATTGCGTTGTAAGCCAACTGCAGCTGAAGGAGCTCTCGGGGAATGCTCGGAAACGTGTGTATTTGACAGACAAAGCACTTTCGGTCTATTTTCTTGTGAGCCAGTTCCTAGGGACACCCAAGGAGGTATTCAGCGAAGAACCGAAAAACACAATGTTGGCATGTGGTAGATTGTCGACGGCAAACGTTTTTTTGTGTCTTAGACGCATGCTACGGTGGAGTTGCACCCTTTTTTTTCTTCTTCTGAGGGTGGTTGCTTGAGGAGCTCTATACCCCTCGCAAAACCCGATTTGGGGAAAATAAAAAGTGCTACCCGACGGACGATTCCACGTCCTAGGTATTCAACGAATACGATTGCGAAAATGGAGCGAAATTCGGAATGTTTTGGGTTAAATAGCCCCGCCATTGGGGAGAGACATTTTCACCCAAAACGTGCTACCTCTTTCCTGGGATGCGTCCTTGATGTACACCAGCTACAGTTCAAAAACGATTGCGAAAAATAACCAAATTCGGACGATTTGGTTTAAGTAGCCCCGTCATTCTGGAGACGTTTTCAGGCAAAACATGCTACCTCTTCCTGGCATGCGTCTTTGATATAAGCCAGCTACAATTCAAACGCGATTGCGAAAAAAAAGCCTAATTCGGACGCTTTTGGGTTAAGTAGCCCCGCCGCTCTGGAGACGTTTTCACACAAGACATGCTACCCCTTTCCTGGCCTGCGTCATTAATACAAGTCGGCTACAGTTCGAAAACGATTGCGAAAATAGAGCGGAATTCGGACAATTTTGGGTCAAGTAGCCCCGTCATTCTGGAGACGTTTTCAGACAAAACGTGCTACCTCTTTCCTGGCATGCGTCCTTAGTATATGCCAGCTACAGTTCAAAAACGATTGCGAAAAAGAGCGAATTCGGACCATTTTGGCTTTGGTAGCCCCGTCATTCTGGAGACGTTTTCAGACAAACGTGCTACCTCTTTCCTGGCATGCGTCATTAATATTTACCAAACTACAGTTCAAAAACGATTGCGAAAAGAGAACGAAATTCGGACGATTTTGGTTTATGTAGCTCCGTCCCTCTGAAGACGTTTTCAGCCGAAACGTGCTACCTCTTTCCTGGCATGCGCCCTTCATATAAACAAACTACAGTTCAAAAACGATTGCGAAAAGAGAACGAAATTCGGACGATTTTGGGCTAAGTGACCCCGCCGTTCTGGAGACGTTTTCAGCCAGAAGGTGCTACCTCTTTCCTGGCATGCGTCCTTGATATATACCGAACTACAGTTCAACAATTGTTGCGAAAAAACAACGAAATTCGGACGAGTTCGGGTTAAGTAGCCCCGTCATTCTGGAGACGTTTTCAGCCGAAATGCGCTACCTCTTTCCTGGCATGCGTCCTTAATGTAAACCAGACTACACTTCAGAACCTTCCGAAAAAGGAACGAGATTCAGACCGTTTGGGGTTAAGTAGCCCCGTCATTCTGGAGAGGTTTTTAGCCAAAACGTGCAACCTCTTTCCTGGCATGCGTCCTTAATATAAACCAAACTACAGTTCAAAAACCTTCGAAAAAATAACAAATTTGGGATGATTTTGGGTCAAGTAGCCCCGCCGTTCTGGAGACATTTTCAGCCAAAACGTGCTACCTCTTTCCTGGCATGCGTTTTTATTATATACTAAACTACAGTTCCAAAACGATTGCGAAAAGATAGCGAAATTCGGACGATTTTGGGTCAAGTAGCCCCGTCATTCTGGAGACGTTTTCAGACAAAACGTGCTACCTCTTTCCCGACATGCGTCCTTAATATATGCCAGCTACAGTTCAAAAACTATTGCGAAAAAATGACGAAATTCGGACGATTTTGGGTTAAGAAGCTCCGTCATTCTGGAAACGTTTTCAGCCAAAAATGTGCTACTTTTTTCTTGGCATGCGTCCTTGATATATACCAAACTACATTTCAACAACGGTTGCGAAAAGAGAACGAAATTCGGTGAAGTAGCTCCGACATTCTGGAGACGTTTTCAATCAAAACGCGCTAGCTCTTTCCTGGCATGCGTCCGTAATATATACCAAACTACCGTTCAAGAACGATTGCGAAAAAGGAACGAAATTCGGACGATTTGGGGTTTAGTAGCTCCGTTGTTCTGGAGTCCTTTTCACCCAAAACGTGCTCGTATTTCCTGGCATGCGTCCTTAACATAAGTCAACTACACTTCGAAAACGATAGCGAAAAAATAACGAAATTCGGACGATTTTGGGTTAAGTAGCTCCGTCCTTCTGGAGTCCTTTTCGCCCAAAACGTGTTACCTCGTTTCTGGTATTCGTCCGTATTCATAAGCCAAGTACAGTTGATTGAAGGCAATTCCGGGGGGAGAATCGGAACTGCCAGTACTGACATGTAGTTAAGCGTTATAATTTTGTTGTTTTCACAATATTATGCGCAACTTCAGCAACAGCGAAAGCTCGAAGAGTCGTTAGAAGCGCCAAAAATAACGACAGGTAGCAAGCTGCAGCGAGAAAGTTGCTTAACCCCTTTGGGACTTGGCTCTTCGCAGCCCGCTAGTCGAGCAGCCCGCGTGCGCGCCAAGACTGTCACAAAAAAGTTGGGTCCGCACAGCAGACGCGGCGCGTTTCTTCGCCCAAAAAGAGACTTCTTGTGTAGAAGTGCAGCCCTCAGCCACACTCGCACCGCGGCCGTGTCGCCTCCCGGTAACACGCCGGGGACGTCTGTCCTTACACTAAAAAGGTCCTTCTGCCCTCAGAACATCACAGCTATTGTTCGCTCGATGCAATTTTCACCCTGGTCGGGTGGTCCCACGCCCTGGGAGCATTCAAAGTTCAGTATGTAAAAATGATCACAAAAAATGATCACTAAATCAGCGTCGAAGTGCCCTGCGGGAATAGCGTACTTCTGTACTTCTCTAAAAACGCCCGAGACAGCCGCGGGCTTGGGAAGGCGTAAGATCTCACCGCTGAGGACCCCAGACGGCGTGCAGGCTTCATGCGCCTACCGACGTACCCCTGTAGGCCGAGTCCAGGGGTATTGCCAGGTGTGCGTGTGTGCGTTCGTTGCTATATACGCGTCCAAGTTCGGGGATGTCTTTTTTTATCCCCGGGCTGAACAGACCGGTCTGTCCGGTGAAAAATACGAGAAATGATCGTTTTTATGATCACAAAAACCCCCGTGAAGTCACAGAAGGGTCAACAGTATTTATTTTGGCCAATCATAGCCATAGATAGCCCAAGAAGAATCCTGTAATGATGGAGGGGCCTTTAGTTTTCTTTAGCACGCGAAAACACATTCAGGTACCCGATAAGGTACCAAATATATATATATATATGTATATACATACCATGTTCCCCTCCGGGAAGTGCCTAAGGGAGTGGCGCAAGAACGAAACCCAAACATCCAACATCTGACTGTCTGTGGGCAAATAAGATGTACCTGGTGGTAGCGAAAACTATGTTCTTGTCCGCAGCTCGAGAAGCGGAGTTTGGGGAGGCGCCCTCCCGGGTACGGTTCGCTCTCTCGCCGTCGTGGTGGAGAACCGCAACTAAGTGGTAATCCCATCAGTACGTACGTGTCCAGCGCCAGTACTCGTACGATGGGAACTTTTATACTGGCGACTCTTATGCAGTAAAATTTGCGTGGTAAAAAATAAAAGGACGAATAGGTAGATTTTCAACCGGGAAAAACACAAATCAGCAGTTGTTCCGTGCGCCGTCTTTCTGTCGTGGTCTTGATGTTTTTTCTTTGTTTCCTGTTGTTTCGTATGGAAATAAGCAATTTTAGAATAGGTACTCTTCGTGTCTTGTTGAGCCAGATATTGAACTTAACGACGAGTGATACACGCCAGGATGGGCAATCATCCTCCTTCACCGCCAGTTCGTCGCAGAGAGTGCGCGAAATGAGGAACAGCTGTAGGGCTTCTATTGTCGCTGAGACAGAGAAGCCCTTTCTCATGGACCATCAGCGCCTATATCCACTTCTGTTTGCTTTTTAGATTCAAGTAAAAATACGCTGGATTGTTTAGATCGTCGTCCGATTCAAAATCGTCCCCTCATGGAGACCAAAGCAACTCGCCTCAGCATAGCGAAGACTCGCCACGCGCACATACATGATATGTCCTACTACTGCTGCTGTGCGGCAAGGTTGTACACGTAGCGTTGTGCTGCTCCCTGTCATCTGTGGTGTGAGCAAAATCTCCGACCCCTCTGTTATATGTACCTGGTACGTAAAACACTCTGTCTACTTGGACTTGAATGTAAGGATGGGTTGGTAGATAAATTATCATCAGAAAGTTTTCTATATTACCGCCCAAATTGGCGCGATCTACGTATGGACATGCAATGGAGATGCGCACGAAGTGGCAGCACAGCGTAAATATGGGGTATGGTGGGGTGACAAATGGCACGCTCCGATCAAAGAATCAGCTTCTACAACAGCAGACACACGCGCATAGAGTTGCAGGCTTTTGATGCTTGGGGGCTGGACCGCTGCTGGGCGGCAGGATCGTAGCGTGGTGCCATCAGCGCCTAGTCTATATCCACTGCTGTTTGCTTTTTATAGTCAAGCAAAATTACGCTGGATTGTTTTGATCGTCCGATTCAAAATCGTCCCCTCGTGGAGACCAAAGCAACTCGCCTCAGCATAGTGACGACTCGCCACGCGCATGTACATGATGTATCCCACTACTGCTGCTGTGCGGTAGGGTTGTACACGTAGCGTTGTGCCGTCCTCATGTTTGATACCTGCCATCTGAGGCGTGAGCAAAATCTCCGACACAAAACAATACCCTTTTAGTATGTAATACGGAAAAATACTGCCTCGAACGTAAATGTAAGGATGGGTTTGTACATCAATTACTATTCAAAAGGTTCCTATATTACCGACCAAATTGGCGCGATCTATGGACATGCAATTGAGATGCGTCTATGGACATGCATTTGAAATGCGTCCGAAGCGGCGGCACACCAGAAACATGGGGTATGGTGGGGTGACAAATGCCACGCTCCGATAAAAAACCAGCTACTACAACAGCAGCCACACGCGCATACAGTTGCAGGCTGCTGCTGGGGGGCTAGACTGCTGCTGGGCGGCAGGATTAGCGTGGTGCTCTGTGCAAAAAAGAGGGAAAGAAACGTGTACCCTCTACGAGAGCAGAAAAGCCGGGTTTGCCTCTTCCGGGGATTTGTCACCAGAACCAGAACCATAACCAGAACGAAAATATGCGAAACCCCGGGGATGTTTCTTATCCGCCACCGCCGAAAAAAACCAAAATCGAAACTTCAAAGGCTTGCCACGCGCGACACATTGCACGGATCTCGCTAAAACCTCGCACAAAGTGACCGCGCTGCTGATATGTGTCGACACCTGGGCGCGCGCGGTCTAAAAGTACGTGTACGAAGAGATATGATCGAAAGCAAGAAAAAACACAATTCTTCGTATACATGTATATATATATATTAGGGTTTTTCACGGGTCAGGTCAAACCTCGCGGGTCGGGTCGGGTCGGGTCGGGTCTGGTCGGGTCGGGTCGGGTCGGGTCGGGTCGGGTCGGGTCGGGTCGGGTCGGGTCGGGTCGGGTCAGCTGACCCGACCCGACCCGCGAGAATTCGAGACATCTTGACCCGGCCCGACCCGCCACACTCCGAGTGACCCGTGAGATGCGGGTTTCATGCGGGTTGGATCGACTGGACCCGTGACATATATCACGGGTCAAAGTCGAAAACTCACGGGTCAAACATGTCTAGATATGTACCTTGGTCGGTTGGTTGGGTCTTGGTCCTTCGTACTTTTCGCAGGATGTGCTCTCTGGTTTTTTACCGGCATTGTTTGCAGCATTATTTTGTGTTGTGAGCGCGATAAATGATCATGAGACCGCAACCCACGCATGGATGGGCAAGTAGCCACGCCCGTAGCGCTAGACCACCGGGTCGACCCGGCGAGCGACCCGACGATCGAGCTCGTTATCTATGCAGTCTCCGGCCCCGGCAAGCTGCCTAGCTGAGCCGCCTGCGGCAGCAAGCCCACAACTGGGTCGGTGGATATGTCAGCAGGGCTGCGATCCGCGAGGATGCGTTGTCTGCTGCTGGTGCTTGCTGCGGCCAGTGCTGCTGCTGCTGCTGCTGCTGCTTCGACGATGACTGCTCTTGCTTTTTTACGCTTGGTCACATTTCGTACTGGTATGATAATTCTCGAGGTAGGTACTGTGTCTATCTATGCAGTCTCTGCCCCGGCAAGAAGCCTAGCTGAGCCGCCTCCGGCAGCAAGCCCACAACCGGAGCGGTTGATCTGTCAGCATGGGCGGCGATCCGCGAGGATCCGGGGTCTGCTGCTGGTTCTTGCTGCTGCCAGTGCAGCTGCTGCGTCGGCAACGACTGCCCTTGCCTTTTTGCGTTTGGTCACATTTCTTACGGGTATGATAAAACTACTACCGGGTATCCAATGTGTACGTGTGCGTCGTGCATGGGTTCTTATACTGCCATTTGTCGTATTTGTTTTGCACCCTGCAATGCAGCAAGAGTTTGTGGTCTGGCTTATTTTGGACTTGGATGGATGACAATATACCTGAATCATACTTACGGCTTTATCCAACGCGGGGATTCGCGTAATACTATTTTTGCCTGGTACGAGAAGTTGCTGTCCGGTTGATGTTTCTGGACGCTATGTCACCACATACGATCAGAGTATCGGGACGAGAGAGGCTTTCATGCTGGATGCGGCAAGTTTTGTATCATTTTCGGACCCGTGGGTCGGACCCGCCGCGAGGCGCCGGCAGGACAAGGACCCTCCGGCAGGCATCTGTAAGTGTGAAAAAGGCGAATCCGCAGGCCAGATCCGCGGGTTCGACCCGCGGGTCGGCCGAAAACAACCTGCGGGTCATGGTGGCTTGACCCGCGAGTGACCCGCATCTCGCAGGTCATGACCCAACCGCGCGAATTTCGAGACGTCTTTACCCGACCCGACGGGGCCCGCGAGATTTCAAAACCCCTTGACCCGCCCCCACCCGACCCGTGAGATTTAAAAACTTCTTGACCTGGTCCGACCCGACCCGTGAGATTTTAAAACACAACAATGACCCGAACCGACCCGACCCGACCCGCGACATTTTGAAACCCCCCTTACCCGTGAAAAGCTCTGCTATTTTGTGCTTTTAGACGTACGATTATGGATTTTTTTTGAGCGACTATTTCTGGCGATTATTTTTCTAGTTTTGAGGCTCCAGGAATACCTGCATGAGGAATATTATATAAGGGGCGTCCATTATGGCCTCTGATTTTTGGAAGGTGGTTGTATTTTGAATTGGTAGGTCTTGTTTTTTTGTGCCGTCCACCTTTATTTTTTATAAATCTGGCACGTACGTTTTCACCGGCGACGTTAGGTCACCACCGCTTCTGCTTTCTCCCCTGCTGTGGTGCTGCTGTGGTGTGCCTTTGGTGGATTTGATGGTGGTGTTGCTGCTGCTGTCGCATTTGTGTGAGGACGAAGCTCTGTCTCGCACGCAACAAGCTCGGTATGCTGTCGTCGTAGTTGTGATTGTGATTCTTTGTTGTGGGTGATGGGTGACGTGTACAGCAGACAGGTATCATACCAGGTACAGAGTAGGTAGTTGTGACATGTGATACTTGGTCCGATGTAGTATCCAAAAGTCAAATAATCCCAGTTTTGAGAGGTTGGATGAGCTGTTATTTCTGGGCTCAGAAATCATTAAATCCGCTGATTCCTGGCCTCGATTATTTCTGAACCCAGAAATACCGATGATTTCTGGTCCCACAATGGATGTTTTTTTTTTTTGGCGTCGGAGATCCCTTTTAAAGAGAAATAATCGCTCAAATATTTAACATAATAGTAGATCCTAGATGTTGTTTTTGTTAAAATAGTGAGACGGCGCCGACCCAACCCATCCCTAAACCCTAACCCTACCCTTAACGCTTGCCCTGACCCCAACCCTAGCCCAAGTTAAGCCTCCGACCGGAGCGTGGCTTCGCCGCGCATTTTGATTAGTCATCCCTCAGCAGGGGTGCAGCGGAAGTTGCTGGGCTCGTTTTTTACCAGTCGGCCGCAACCCAAATAGCTATAATATTTCACAGGGATTTGTTCTCGGCAGTGATATTATAGCAACCAGTCGTTCCTTTACAAGTTTCGGATCGTATGAAGTTTTGAAGTTCAAAGTCACTCTTAATCACTTTTTGAGACCTTATTTTATCCTGATTATCGTATAGAGACTAAAACGAAAAGAACGATTGCAACGTTTTCAAGCGTCCACGAGTAGCTTGAGCCCGCAGTCACAGGAGGGATCATCCTGCACCCGTGCCGTACGAGTCATTGCATTTGCCGTAGTTCGGACACCATGTTTGTCATCCTCGACCAGCAGTGGCCGTTGCCGTAACCGTCCTTTTGCACGGCTTTTCACGAGTCAGATCCCTTCCCGCGGGTCGGATCATGTTAGGGTTACCCGGCCCGACCCGTGATATTTCGAAACCCCCTGATCCGACCCGACCCGACCCGACCCGACCCGACCCGACCCGACCCGACCCGACCGATGAGATTTCCAACACCTCTTGACCTGACCCAACTCGGCCCGCGGGTTTCAGAAGTATTTCCTGAGCCGATCTGCGGGCCGAGTGATGACCCGAGTCATCCCGCGGTGGGGGTGCAGCCGAAGCTTCTGAGCTCCTATAATGAAGAGCTAGCACAATAGCTCACGCTAAACATGACTTCGATAGCGTTACCCTCAGCATCCCGACCACACTTCTGTGCGCTATCATAGTCCTAAAACAAATGTACACGTAACGGTACGAGATTAACCGGTAATTTCTCACTCAAGGATCTCAACCTGTAAGAGGCAAGAAACTTTTGGCCCAACAAGGGATGACTCACCTCTACCGTCAAGAGCCTTGTTCAATTCTGGCCTCATTTTTTTCCCATCTGAAGTGTCAAAGTGTTAATACGGCGCAGTACCGCACATGGGAGAAATGACGATCTAAGTCATCTAGATAATCTGTTGTGTGACGGCGGCGTGGGTTCGCCAGGGTCTATGGCCCCGCTGACGCAGCGTTCTAATGCAACGCCGCTCAGGGTGACACTTAAGACGGTTCAGGGGACATTTATTGGGTATTCCCTATCGGTACATTCTTCACAGGGGATGGTTGTTTGGCGTCCCCTTCGCCAGGACTAATTATGCTAATGGGTACTGGTATGTCGTGCAGGATTAGTGCGACACAGATCCAACGCAGGAAGCGACCAATGTTGCGGCAGGGGAGTTACCCCCTTTGTTCACTTCCGGTTTTAAGCCACTCGCATGAGTGACTCTGTACGTCACTGACAAATATGCGGTAGGCGACTTGTTTGCCGCGGCGTAGCCAATCACGTAATTGCGAGAATTCAATTCATTCCGAAAAATAAAAAGAGCGCGAATGCTTAACCCGTTTAGCACCGCAGCCCCAACATGGGGACAAAGCACTTCGAGCTAGACTAGGATAGGATCATTGTAAGACCTGGAAATGGGTTAAGACCCCCAAGGAACAGGGTAGTCACGCGCGTAGGTGACCCCTCACCACTGCAAAAATACGCCAAAAGTGACCCCCCCCCCCCCCTCCGTAGCTTTTGTGAAATACCTGGTATGTGCATCACCAAATGAGATCGTTCGTCTTTCATGCGGCAACACGATGTGTATGGGCTATGCAAATCACATACCTGGTAAAGTAGGGTTTTCTGTGTCACTTGCGATTTTTTTTTGTGAGCCCGCCTAATTCCCAAATAGTTTTGTTTCGAAAAAGTAGACGCAATTTTCAAGGCTTAATATGAACAAGTTGTCGTTGAAAAGGTTTTGACAGTTGATGACGAGGCTTTGAGACGAGGGCATGCGGCACGACTTGAAAATTCTGAAATGTAGCGTCACAACGTTTCGCAGGTTTTGATGGTACTTGATGAGGTGTGCGAAGGCAAGATGCGGTTCGACTGCCGGGGAATGAGAGTGGTGGAGCTGTTTTCGTTCAATAGTCGACGATTCAGAGGGTACTACTGCGCTCAGCTCAAGAAGGTGATGTTTACGTTGGTTGTTGTTGTTGTTGTTGTTGCTGCTGTTGTTGTTTGCCGTCGTGGTTTTGGTTATAATTTTGTCTGTTGGTCTAATCTTCCCCCCCAACCAGTGACATTTACTTGACGTACTTGGTCACGTCGCAAATGTCATGAAATCCACCGAACTCACCACCTTACAATTTTCGCGTCATAAAAAATGTTGCTGTCGTACTGTACTTATGTTTCTCAGGCAGCCGAATCACTGGGCAGTCTTTCGCCCGCCAAAGTCGACGGTCTTCTCCTGGAGCTTGTTCGGGCATTGCCTGCCGCCTCGACCAACCAAAGAGCATCGATTGCTCGGACCAATGAGGGAACAGCGCCGGCGGCTGCAGCCGAACAGGAAGCGGTGTCGATCGATTTGGCCCAAGAGGGAGCTGCGTCGGAAGCTCCAGTCCATCAGGAGGTAGGGGCGATTGATCTGTCCAATGAGGGAACGGCCTCGGCAGCTGCAAGCAATCAGAGGCCAAAGTCGATCGATGGTGCCTTTGAGAGAGCGGCGTCGCCAGCTCCAGCTAGTCACGGAGCAGGGTCTGCAGCTCCAGCCGTTCAAGATGCGTTGTCGATTCATGGGGCCAATAAGGGAACGCCGTCGGCGGCACAGACCAATCAGGGAGCGACATCAGCCGACAAGGCAGCGATGTCAATGGCGGTGAACAACACTGGCAACAGAAACAGCCACCGCGGCGACGGCGGAGATCATGCCCAGTGGCGGATACAGGCGGACGCATCCCCAGAACCTTCGTCGGAACGCTCCGCGGGGCATCTTTCCCAGGCGTTGACGCCGCCGGAAGGATCCTCAGAAATTTCTTCGCGGTATGACGCCAGTGGGGAACCGACGGAACGATCCTTAGAAACTTCTGCAGACGGTGCACCGCCGGAAGGATCCTCAGCACGATCTGTCGACCGTTCCATGGACTTGGACCGCCCTCGCGCGATTCAAGGCTTGGATGAGGGGGAGGCGTGCTACCTTCGACGCGCCGCCAGCCGGGTGCAGACGCTGTGGGCCAAGGCGGACTCCGAGGGATGGGTTGTGGAGGTGTGTTCGCGGGGTTATGGATTGGGGTTTAGTTCCTGTTTAACCTTTTTGGAGCTGAACCCATGTTTTTGGGAAAACTACTCGAAGTTTGTGTGGAGTAATATTTGCAGTTCTGAGAGGGCCAATTCGTTGGGTTATAGAAGTTAACACCCATGCTACGAGAGGGGCCGAGCCTACTTTTTGTGAGACGTCTTTACGCGACGAGCTGTAAACCTCGCCAAAAACCTGGCTTTGAAAAATGATGGCAGTGTAAAAATCTGATAACAAACTCATCACAGACAAGGTCAATTGCGCAACGTATATGAAGACTACCCAGTATATATTAAATGCTCGTGCGTTCCACAACCGGAAGATTTTGTCCCTCTCGAAACGGTTTTCATGGTTTCCGTGCACAGATTGAATACCTCATTAAAGACTTGAATGTCGTCGCACCACCCTGTTGACCCTGGTACTAGCTTGTACTAAGGGAAGTCGCCGATACGTATCATTCATATGGGCATACACACATCGTAACACGCGAGATCGGAATGTTACACAGAGTTTGCAAATATGAGTTTCGCGAAGTCCTCGATTTCGCAGCTGCAGTATATTTTTAGTACTTGATAAAAAATGGTATTCCGAAGGCATGTGGTAGTTGTTATTCCAATCACGGCGCCCCGTACTCAAAAATAGTTTGGCGCGGAAAGGTACTGTATCTTTATCGTAGCACAAAGGGTATTCCGACGATATTGGGTGGTTTGTTCTTAAAGCGTTTAGTTACGGCGCCCCGTAATCAGAAGTGTTTTGGCCCAAAGGAGGTAAGTGTACCTCTATCTTAACGCATATGTGATCAGTTTGTTAGTCTAGTTAAGGCGCCCGGTATTCAGAAATATTTTGGCCCAAAGGAGGTGCTGTGCCTCTATTGTAGCAGAAATGGAATTCCGACGATACTGGATAGTTGGTTAGTCTCTGAGGTGCCGCGTACTCGGATTTTGTTTTGCCCAAAGGGAGTATTGTGCCTCTACGGTGGCACAAACGTTATTCGTTTGTTGGTTTAGTTAAGGCGCCCCGTAGGCAGAAACGTTTTGTCCCAGAAGAGATACTCTGTCTCTATCGTAACACAAATGGTATTCCGACGATATGGGGTAGTTTGTCTTGTCAAGTACCTGGTAGTCTAGTTCAGGCACCCTGTACTCCTAAATACTCCGGCCTGAAAGATGTGCTGCACATCTGTCGTAGCACAAATGGCATCCCGATCATATTGGGCAGTTTGCTTTTAAGGCAGTATGAATATGGCACCCCGTAGTCAGAAATGATTCCTCAAGAGGTACTGTACCTCTATGGTGGAACATGTCCTCGGTCTTGGATCTATGGTTGGCTTTCGGTGTTTACTTTACGTCTGAGGTTTGGTTGTTTGTGCGTTGGCTTGGATTGAGGCGTGGGGTTTTAGCGGTAGAGTTGCGGCTTATCTGTGGATGTTTTCTTTTGTTGGGCAATTTTTTCCATCGCGCGCTCTGCGGCTAGGTTTATGAGTTGGGTCATTGTTACGGTTCTGCCCTGGGCTTGTTTCACCACCCACCTATTAATAGCTGTTGTAATTGTTGTTCTCACATTTACTCGCGGAATCAAGTCCGTGGTCACGGGACAAGCTCCTGTCACTCTGGAGTAGAAGAATACCCCAGGGAGGAAAAAAACAAGCCAAAAGTGGTCCACGTACATAAGATAACTGAAGCAAGTCACGCATCCGCCAAAACATAGAACAATGAAATCGGAAGTCAGCGTACGTACGTGCCAGTCCCATGCTGGTACATACGTTTCAAGACCCGCAGTGAAACAGACTACACCGCATGCCACCCGGGAAACCAAACCATGAAGTTCGGTCAACCCACAGTACTAAAGGGGCATTATTCATAGCAGTGTTTTTGTCTCAGCTACACGAAGAGAACCAAGGATGTGCGTAACCCAGTACCGCCTTGCACCGGCACCGAACTCGCCAGGCAGTTTACTCGGAAAGCAGCGTTTTTGTTTTGATTTCGTCCGTCCCCGGATAAAACCCGCCTCCAAATGTATATTGAAAACCTTGCATTTTGTCCAGCAGGCAGAGAAGCGGAGCACGCGCAAGCGAAGCCTCGCATACGCACACAAGAAAACTTAATCCCTGTCTGTGGCAAGTATCCAATCGATGTAAGCCTTGTCGCATCTATCCAATGCACACCGCAGTCGCCGGAGGACGAAGAGTTCGCATCTTTATGGGGGCGCGATGCAGGCGGAATCTCCGGAGTCTCCGGGATCTCCTCAAGCGGGGGCGGTGTAAAGGCCGCCCCTTCGAGGGGAAACCGCCTTTTCACCAGGTGCAAACCCTGCGAATTTTTTTTTTGTCCTATTTTTTCCTGTAGCGTACCGGTACGCTGGTGCCGTACAAGGCTACCGCTGACCTAGGGTGCTGGTGTATCTCAACCCAAGGGTACAGCTCAGGATGTCATCGTTTTTTTTTCTTTGGTTTCGCGTGAACGTTCTTTGCCTGCTCTGCCGACGTTTTTTGCTTGCCTTGTCCTGAGGGGTGCCGGTGTAGGCCTAAGCTTGCAATCCGCCCCCCCCCCGTCCCCGCCGCCAATTCTTCTGTTTTTTGAGGGCACTTTGTAAGACGTCCGAGGGCGCTATGCCACAGGGGAACGGGGTTGATGCCTCTGGCTCAAGTCACAGTCGAAGAAAATCTTGATAGGATGTATTCATTTTTTTCGATTTGTGTTTCGGACTATTCTCCCACGAACACTTTTCCAACCACATCACTCCCCACTACCTTGGTACGTATTTATAGTATTCTGCCACCAACACATTTTTTTTTGCCTTCAGTCCCCCCATCTACTACTCAGTCGTGCTTTCTCCCACGAACTTTTTTCCAACCACCTATTCCCTCCCCCCCTCGACTGTTTTTGTTCTAGTGCACTAAATCAGACGTCTAATGAAGGCGGTACACCACAGGGGTGCGGTGCAGACGCCGCGCAAGACATCGACACACAAGATGCTGCTGCGGATGCTGGGAACCCCGGATTGGGGGAGGGAAGGGGGGCAAGGGACACGGAACAGTCGGGGGATGACGTCAAGGTACGATTTGCTCTTGGTCTGTGTCTATGATTTGTACCTGGCATGTCACAGCCTTATAAGGCAATATCCACCTTATTTTTATGGTGGACACCCCCGAGTTGGAGGAGGGGGGCAGGGGACAAGGAAACATCGAAGAAGGCACGTCTGGTTGTTTATCTGTGTCCATGGTGTATGTGCTTGTGTGCTATGTACGCTTTTTCATGTCTTTGTTTTTATTGCCTTTTTTCCGTTGATTGGTGTACTGTTGACTCTGTGTTTTGGTATTTTGTCATTGCCTTTTATTCCCATCTTCTGGACAAGGTTTGGTCTAAGGGCTCGTTCCTTCGCTTCCCCGGCATCGAGCATGCCTTCGATTTTTTCGCGCTGAAAGTTCAGCACTCCCACTGCTCGTTTGTTTGCATCAGATTTGCTGTTGTACGTTTGTGTTTCCATGATTTTGTGTTTCGGCTCCTATGATTTGTTGGTGTGTTGTTGTACCCGTGACTTTCGTGTGTGTTTACGTGATTAATGCTCCTCGGTTTCGATGGTATGTTTGTGTGTTTCCAACGGTTGTTAGCCGCGTGGACTTGACGAGGACTGTAATTAGTGGCTGGGCGGCGAAGCAAACCATCTAATCGACTCACGTCTTCAAAAAAAGCAAAACTTGATTGGAGCTGATACGCGCCGGTGAGATAAATGGACGCGTGACTCACCAATTTTCGCACGCAAAATGGTACACATCTTTGATACTGCTGAGGGTCGTAGTTACTGCAATCAGATTTTGTTTTACTTCTTTGTATTATTTACTTATTTTGATTCGAAGAAATATTGATCAATCACAAAGTAACATGTGATGACGGCACGGTATCATAGCGAAATAACAACTCGATGGGGACTTTTAGTCAATTTCGGCTGTTGCACGACTTGCATCAGCTGTGATATGTACACTTACCAATTTTGGTGTGTTTTCTTTTTTCTGGACGTATTCTTCCACTCCAGAGCGACTGGAGCCGGTCGTGTGACCACGGACTTGATTTTGCGATGATGAGTTAATGGGAGAACAACAACAACAACAATAACAACAACAAACCAACCATGTCAGCCCGACAAATGATGGTCCGTCACCAACAGCAGCGGTACCCCTAAGTGCGGGGTCCCAGTTTAGTGCGTTACCGCTTAGTGTAGGGTGCCGCGTTCGTGCAGTATCCCTTCGTGCGGGTTCCTCATTTAGTGCGGTACCCCTTAGTGCGGGTTTCCAGTTTAGTGTGGCACCCCTGAATGCGGGGTCCCAGTTTAGTGCACTATCCCGTACTGCGGGTTCCCGGTTTAGTGCGGTACCCATTAGTGTGGGGTACCAGTTTAGTGCGGTACCCCTTAGTGCGGGTCCGAGTTTAGTGTGGTACCCTTCAGTGCGGGGTTTCAGTTTAGTGCGAAACCCTTTCGTGTAGGGTTCCAGTTTAGCGCGTTACCCCTTAGTGCGGGTTCCAGTTTAGTGCGTTCAAAATCGCTTGTCACAACCTTGTCCTACAGCGTACAGTATAGTGCTATCTCGAATAGTGCGGGAAGTGTGGAATTGCCGTCTGGCAAGGCACCACACTGTAATACTGAGGTACCACGACTGTAATGCACGTCGTTGCCGATTTCCCGCTTTTTGGGAGCTGATTACATCTTAATTATAATGTAGCGACCCAAAAAAACGACTGCTGCGATATTTTCAAGCGTTCACCAGTAGCGTGAGCGCGCAGCTGTACAAGTAGGTTTGTGCGGCTCCCGTCCGATACGAGCCTTTCTTTGCATTTTCTGTACTTTGGGCACCTTGTTTTATCATTGCCAACCAGCAGTAACCGATGCCGTAATCGTCAATTTTCGTCATTTTTTTTTCCTTGTTTTGTCTCAAATTGCATATGCTGTACCCTTTTGCGATCCATTGCTACAGACCAAAAGGCGACGAGTGCGATCTAATCAAGTGTCTAGGAGAAGGTTGAGGCAGCCGCTTATCGTCATGCCTCACGCTTGACTCACAGCTCCGTGCGTTGCAGTTCGAACACGTTTGATACACCAGCTCCCGCTGCTTCATGTGGCCGCTACCGTAATCGTCGTTTTCGTTCGTCAAATGTTGCGCCTGGTGTCTCAAAGGGGCTAAAGGGATTTCACGCACGAGATGACATACACATTCCCTCAGGGGAACGTCCAGGCTGGTTTTGGCGACACAGTGGGGGTCCCCCAATGAGACGGTCGAAGTAAGGTCGTGTCACATGCCTCAGTAGGGCGGTCCAAAACGCGGGGTAAGACTGGGAAGTTGCGCTCATTACCTTGAGCGAATATGGCGGCGTCCCTAAATTTTGGCGGTCGTATTGCTCTGGGACATCACCGCCTTATTGGGAGACCCCTACTGCAACTGGAAAAGAGCGCGAACGCTGAACGATGCGTTTATGAAACGATCGCGGACACATGCTATCGTAGAGGTACACCCATTTGTTTCCGAGGCTCCTCGGTTGAAGAACTCTATACCTGAGACCCAGGAACTTAGTTTGAGAAAATCGAAGGTCCAACCCGATGCACAACCCCATGGCCTAGGTACATTAAAGAACAATAGTATTGCAAAACATGAATGAAATTCCAACGATTTCATGATTAGGTCAAGGAGCCCCGTAGCTCATACCTGGCAATTTCTTACGGCCAAAAGTGCTCGTATTGATGTTGGGAAACTTGGCAGCGCTGCAGCAGTAGATCATGCAGTAGCTAGCGCTGAGCAAACCGCAAAAACAGAGTGAATTGATCTCTCACAGCACAGGCGTCGAAGCTGCGTTTACTGACGGTTTCGTATCCTCCTAAACCGCCTTTCCATATAGTACGAAACCCAAATATCCTATTGAATCATTCTTGCACTACAAATATCCTGACATGCCCTCTCAAGAACTATTTCATACCAACTCCGTAATTACGTCAGTAATCCATTTCGATCTTACCACACAAAATAATAGCTACAAGAATTAATCGCATGAAATATCGTCAGCAATGTAACCCCACCCATTAAGCTCTATACGAGCTGCATTATGCCCTTTGGGCTTAATGACTGATTTCGAAAGGGGGAGGCGTTCATTCACCGAGCTGGATGAGGCGGGTTGATATATACTTTAGCGCGCCCAAGCTTTTTGTGAGAATGTCGGCCTTTTGAAAACCCGTTTTATTGTACTTCACATCCACTTCATTGTCCGCAACGAAGAACCTACCATTGTGAAATTTTACATGTATTTGCTTCGTACGTGATGTAATCCTGTCGGTTCGACTGGTACGTACGGCGCCCATGTTATCCTCCAAAACCACCGTCGCCCTAGTTTGCTCACTACTTTTGAGTAAGTGAGTAAGTGCTATTAATAGGATGAAGTATCATCGAACACGCACCGACAGAGC
This sequence comes from Undaria pinnatifida, assembly GCA_012845835.1. Taxonomy (NCBI): domain Eukaryota; class Phaeophyceae; order Laminariales; family Alariaceae; genus Undaria; species Undaria pinnatifida. Next base: position 12,412,626 of record JABAKD010000023.1, read on the forward strand.
CACATATTCCGATTCCAAAGTAGACACGGCCACAACCGTCTGCTTCACCGACTTCCAGTCAACAGGCGCTCCTGCCAAGGAGACAACGGCCCCTGTTGTAGAATATCCCTTGTCCATATCTCCGGCGTGGTCTGCGTCAACGTACGCAGTGAGTTCGATTCCATTTTCAGCGCCTTCGCTGTAAGTTAGTCCAATCGAAGTCGCACCTTTCAGATACATCAAAACCCTGTTCATCTTGGTCATGGCTCTCGGACCTGGTTTTGACATGCTTCTCGTCAGTACCACAACTGCATGAGCAAGATGGGGTCTTTTACACCTGCTAAGATAAGGGAGAGATTCCGTGGCAGACCTGAATAACGTGGTGTCCTCTGTTGACAAAACTTCTTCCTCTTTAATCTGCACGGGTACTTGTTCAGCAGGCGCTTTCGTTGGGTGTGCATTATCCATTCCGTACGTTTCCAGTATCGTCCTCGCGTGCGTTTCCTGTGACTAATTAGTGGTTCCTGCGTTCACGTATCGGTGTATTCCAGTACCTGAGGGGAACATTGCATCTTCCAGGTCCACCGTCCCAAACCTGTCCTTCAGTTTCTCAATCACGTTCAACACTTGCTCGCTGTCTGAATCGGACAGCCAGACACCGGACGGCAAAATGTCGTCAACATAGAGAAGAAGCAAAACTTCTTCGCCCAGGTTGTAGACGCACGGGTCGGCAGTGCTGGAGGTAAAACCCATCCCCAGCAAGTACGCGTGCATCGTGCCCCACCGTCCACGGGGGGAAAGACGCAGGCCGTACAGCCACGCTTTCACTCACCATACTTGATTCGCTCGTTCCTCTTGGCACTCGACTCCTTTGGGAGGGATGGCGTATACGTCCGGGTCGTCACGCCTCATTTGGGCCTGCAAGAAAGCGGTTTTTATATCGAGTTACCCGAGGATAAGACCACGCTTGGCGGCGTTAGCAATCAGGATATGGACAGACTCCTGAGATGCGACTGGTGCTACTTTCTCAGCCCCAGTGTCAGCCTCGTGGAAACCCTGCACTGCCACTATTGAATTCTGTCGACAAGCCACTCCACCTTGCTTGTACTTCCACCTGTACAAAAACCTTGAAGGGATTGCTTGAATGCCTTTTGGCGGGTCCACCCACTCGAAAACATCATGTTCGATTAGGGACCGGTGCTCCTCTCCCATGCTTGCCCGCCAGTCTGCTGTATCAACCCCGCTTACGGCACCGTCGTAGGTTCGCGGATCAGGTGGCGTATATCCTATCTCGCCAGGCTTTCCACCGATGCTTCCAATATATTCTCCTGTAATTTGCATATATTCGGCCTGCTTGTACGACGCGTGTTCTATCTCGTCTACGTTGGTACTGAGAGACCAGTGTTGCTCTACGTCACGGTCGGGCGATATACCTTGCTGCCTGTTGCTATTGCGCAGCGGTTTCCGTTGTACCGGTGGAGTCGCTGCCGTTTCGGCAGATTTTTGCCGTTGATTTTTTTTTGCTTCAATACTAGCCTCAACCCCTGGCACAGTGCTTGGATCGGGAAACGGGTCATTCCCCACCTTTGGGCGACCGACGTCACGGACTTTCTTCTCCCGAAATGACACCTCTGTTGAGTTGGTTATTTCATGCGGACGGTAGGATTCCAGAGACGGTACGTCACATTATGGGTGTTGTAGCCTACCAAATGCAGTTTCTTAGTTCTCGGAGTCAGTTTCTCTTTTATTTGGCGTACCTTAATGTGATCAAACGCCACCGCCCCCAACTCATGCATGTGCTTCATACTACCGAGTGGTTTACTCTGCCATACCTCGAGAGGAGCCTTGTCTCCCAGGACATCCGTCGGTGTGTGGTTCCTGATGTACACCGCAGCTTTAAGCGTTTTCCCCCAAAATTTCTCACGAAGGTGAGGAGCTTTCAGAAGTAGGCTGCGCGTAATACCGATGATGGTGCCACAACCACGCTCTGCGATAGAGTTTCCTTGAGGGATGTACGGTGCGTTGGTGTCGATCGGGATTCCAAGTGGCTGCAAGCGCTTGAAACCTTCCCTTAAATTCACCGCCCCCATCGCACGTAATATTTTCAATGCAGATCCCTTCATCAGCGACATCTTGAAGCACTTGCTTCAGGGGCATCAGGCGCTTTGTCTTCCGTGCTTAGCAGCACCACCCATCTCATACGCGACATGTCATCCGTGAACATGGCAATTAATTGACAGCCCCCGTACGATACGACGGGATGCTTCCCCCACAGGTCAAGATGGACGAGCTCAGGCCTTGTACTTGAGCGGGGGCGATCAGAGGGAGTGTGTGCGCTCTTCTTGCTTTTGGAAACTGCGCAGACTTTGCGTTCACTTTCTTCGATACTGCGTCTAAACTTCACCCCTGTTGTCGGCTTCTCAGCTAGCTGTTTCAATGCGCGCGGGTGACAGTGACCTATCCTTCGGTGCGAAACATCTGCGTCCACTGTTGTGTGGAATATGTTTTGTTGCGTTTGTTGCGCATCCGGCACTATGTGGAGGACATACATCCGTGGGAGTTCCGCCGAGATCGGAAACGCGTGGTTGCCATGGCGTAGAACAGAAGGGACGGACAATAAATCGAGCTTCACCCCCTTTCCGTGGCGCACTCCGATCGAAAATACACTCGCGCCTAGATTGGAACAAGCTCTGCCAGGTTGATCGGTACCACCTCATCTCTATCATTTCGAATACGAAACAAGAGCGTACCTTTCGATGTTGCGCTCGACAGGCCGCATGGCCATTTTATACGGACACTGCAGTTTACTTTATTCACAGTATGAATAGAAAGCCGGGATTTGGCGGTCACCATGTGGTTTGACGCTGCTGTATCAATGAGCCCTGCTGTATCACCAGCGGTCGTGCCGGTTCCAATTTCCATCATTCCCGGAAATGCGATATCTTCCTACACCTTCGTATTCGTTGCATGTTCATAAATGTATGTATGATCATTCTCTTTGGGGGGGATTCGGTGAGGACTTTTTTCCCGTCCCTGCCTCAGTATGCGATTCTCTGAACTGGAATTCTCTTCAAATAGCTTCGTTCGAGCGCCGTCTTCGGGAGGTGGCTCAAACGCCCCTCGCCCTGCCGAATCCGTTCCGCACCTGGCCGGGATCGGGTACGTGGGCTGAGCAAGACAAGCGAAAAGTGCATACATTTTTGTTTTTCGGGCGGGTATACGCCCGAGCTATTCTTGGATCTTGGCATAATTATGCAGAGCTTGAACGGAAAAACATATGAGAAAACATTTATTTCCAAGTTGGCATAATTTCCAAATTGGCTTCTTATTTCGTTTCCACCACACTTTTTTCATGGTTACGCCTCGAAGCATTTGGCCTATTGTCGTACGACTGCTGTGTCGTTGCTGTTCGATATAGGATTTCACGGGTAAATACCTTTGTTCGAGCGTTCGTTGTCTTCGAGGGGGGCCGCTCCGTACCCAACGGCATCATTACACCCAGTGTCCGTGGTGATTGTTCATCCTAGAGAGATACAACTTATTATTATGTGGTCACAGACTGTGAGACAAAGTAAACCAAACAATCGCCATTAATCAAGGTATAAAGCAAGTGAAATGCTAGCGCACCGGGTACGAGAACACAACAAAACAGACCAGACCATGAATATTTTTTGAAAATATACACAACGAACGAGTGGTCGCTTTTAAAAATCGCAGTACGAGAAACAATGTTTTGTCAGTCTTTTTCGTCGCCGCTCCAAAGAGTCGTTCCGTATATGTCGGTCCACGATCGACGATCCATCTTTCAGGACTGCATAATAAATATCCCACACTACTTCCATGTATATTTATCCCCACAATCAAAACGTGGATGCTCTTATAAAGGTAGGTGTGATTATCAAGGTAGTAATGATGTTTCGAACGCTTTGTTGTGTGGTTACAAGAATTGCGCTGGCTACTGACTGTCGTTGTTGCTGGTCAATCCGTTCAGTACCTCGACGACGTGAACGCGGATGGATGCTGAGCAAGACAAGCGAGAAGCGCGCAAAATTTTGTATTTCGAACGGTACTCTTCAGTTATTCTTCGGATCTCCATGTATGGAGAGGTTAATAAAATGAAACTTGGCAAGACATTATTTCCAAATTGGCGTAATTTTTTGTCCCAAAATCAATAATATTTACAGAAAAAAAATCCGCATGGTACTGCGGTAGGTATCATAGTGTATTTATTTATTGAATTTCGGTAGGTACACGTACATATGATGTAGACGTGGCAAGCGGGCTCATGACTAAAACGCGGGGGAGGTGATATTGATTACGATTACTGCCCCAGAAAAGGCCACACAGCAGCATTGCGAGTGGCTGCGTCCCCGGGGCCTCGAGGGTGGTATTATACAAATTCGAGCAAATCCACATGGTTTGTACTCTCGTGCAAGTAGTATAGGTATGTGCGAGTAAGACCGCACCCAGCGTTTTTTTTTTTTTTTTTCTTCTTCATCCTCCGGCGGATGGGGAAAAATAAAGCTTTAGCTCACCACACTTCCACGTATTTTCATACGCGTCGTGTGTCGATTTAACTCAGTTGCTTTCGCAGCCCAACGCTAGCAGCGATGCTCTATTACACACAACATGCTTTTTGTCTGTGACTTTTTTTTTGGCATGGGGGGAGGGTGTACCGAAAAACAGGGAATACATTTTCGACGTAAAAAACAAGGAGAAAAATAATCTTTCCTCGTGTTGTCAAGCTGCGCCACGCGAAGGTCGTTGTAAGTAGACAGTATCCACGGAAGAAACCAGTGAGTGGCATGCATTCGTCGCGGTGTCGATTCGTTTGGTGTTTTTTGCCCGAGAAGACTCTTTGGAGAAATATAGGCGGTGTGCTTTGTTTGTTTGTTTGTTTGTTTTTTTTTATCCTCCGGCGGATGGGGAAAAAATGGGGGGCTTTGTTGTTGCTGTGGTCGCTGACTCCGTTGCTGTGGTCATTTGCCGGTCAAGTGCAAGCGGTCGTGTTGGTACGTAACTGACAAATAAGTTGGTGTTGCTTTGTACTTGACGTGCTCCTTGCTGCTGTTTGCTGATTGATCATCTCTTCTAGTCAGTTTTTTTTTTTTGGCACACTTCTACTTCCCAGCTTCTAGATATACCAGCCGTGATCACAGGTGTCGTCCTTCCCCCCCCCCTCCCGGTTGTTGCCTTCATTTTTTTTGCGCGTGGGGTTCGGCACCCACTGATCGTCGATTTGTCATCGAGTGTTGCTAACTCACGCTCTCGCGCTTTCCGCAAGTCAAGTAGTGCACAAGGAAAAGTCCCACTAAATGTTATGCGAGTACGCACTCGGGGGGATTCGAACTCACGAAATTGACCTATACCAGGCTCGAGGATAACCTGATACGCCACCGGGGCAGTGAGTGATACAGAGCAGCCTCGGTGGTCTAGTGGGGTTACACTATTAATACTAGCGTTGGTCCTTGAGTTAAATAACCACCGCGTTGTGAGCTTTGTTGGCTTTATTTATTTGCAGAAATAAATGAGAAAAAAAGGATCAACTAACTGCTGAAATCGCCTAGCAGCGTGGGTAGGTACAATTCGACTCGAATCGACGGGGGAAGAAAAAGCTGAATTCTTCTCGCGATGATAAGTAAAGCATGTACCGTAGTAGGGACGGGGGAGGGGAGTCCGCCATATGACCCCGGGTCTGAGTTATACCACTGGGAGGGCGAGAGTAGTGCGATCATCACAATACATGGGATGGGAAAAAGAAAAGAAGTGAAGTTTATTACTGCTGCTGTAACAATACGATACCCAAGCAAGTTGCACCGATCGACTCGATCTGGACCGACTGCTGTATACTGTGCAACTGGTCCATGTATAAACTTGTCTAATCACAGGCCAGTATGAGATGATAGTAACTTTATTGAACTTGCTGAACTTCTTAGTGAGTGGTGGTTTCCTCTATCGAAACCCGGCCTAGCCGATCAATCGAAGGTTGGGTTACACTGTGCGGAGTGGTATCGAGGCAGGGGGTCAAATGAAATGTCCGCGTACCGCGGGGTTGGGGTATACGAATAAAAATTCAGCAGTAGCGCGAGTTGTCCCTTTTTTTTTCTAGTTGAAATTACGTTGAAGGGTTTCTGAACCGGGTTTGGACCCTGTTCTGTGGTGCTGGCGTTGTATACGAACCTCAGCTAGCTAAGGCTGCCTCACCGTGCGGTGTGGTGTCGACCCGGGAGAAGTCGGTCTTAGCCGCCGATTTGTTGGAGTTGATGGGGTATAGAAGGATTTTATGAACGGCGGTGGAGCCCTATCCTCACCGCGTTCGTCGAAACGCCCCCGCCCGTTTGCTAGTATATCTCCTCCCCGGGTGTCCCTGGCTCTACGAGTTGCTCAGCCACTCAACGATAAGCCAAGGTGAATAATAGAAGATTGTAGCACCATCGTGCGGGGCTGTGTCGACCCGCGGGAGAAATCGGTTATCATCCCCGGTTTGTCAGGATTTCTGAAACGAGCACAGGACTCTATATCCTCCCATGGTGGCGTTGCCCTTACGTCCGCGCCCCAGCCAATCAGCGGTAAGCGAATATGGTTGGGGTTCCACGTCGTGCGGAGTGGTGTCGACACGGGAGGTCATCGTAATTGTTCCCGCGTTTTTGGAGCTGTAGAGGTTCGGGGGATTCATGAATCGGGGATGGGACCCTATCTTCCCCGTGTGTGACGGAAATACCCCCCATTGATGGACCTCTATCCGCCTAGGGCGGCGCTGTGGAGCTCGAACCAGTCAGCGATTAGCCAACGGGGTCGGGGTTTTCTCACCGTGCAGGGTGGTGTCGACCCGAGAAAGCTCGGTGTGCTTCCCCGGTCGATGGAAGTTTTAGAGATGTGGAACGACCTCTGGACCGGGATGGGACCCTATGTCCTTCCGAGGTGGAGCTGGCTCAACATGCGAACTATGGCCATTCAGAAAATCGGACGGTGGGATTGGGATTTCCACACCGTGCGGGGAGGTATCAACCCGGACGATATCCGGGTTCGTCCCCGGGTTGTCGGAGTTTTATATGTGTGGAAGGATTCCGATCCAGGCATGTGACCCTATCGTGCCCTTGTGACGTCTACTTTGTGTATGAATCCTGGCCAATGAGCGATCAGACAAAAATGACATGTTTTTTTTGTCTATAAAAACTCGAGTTTTGAAATTATTAGCTGTCAGAATCGTAAGCGCTGTAGTCGCGTGCTGTATCTACAACGAGTGAGCGATCTACACAGTTAGCAACAAGCAGCAGCATTGCGATAGCAGTCGAGGAGTCGAATGACGAAGGCAGCCATACCACCGTGTTTCGCGCGTGGAACGTCAGCACGTCTCTCCACGATCAGACAACACACAGACAGTCGATCTGGGAGGCTCGGATCAAGATTATACTATTATATCATGCATTGTATGTTTCAGAAGGTGGCTCAGTGCGCGCCTCTCAGCGGCTACAAAGAGAACACGCAGCGGACATGATCAGTCACCTTACTGGCCCCGGATGCTTGATTGAGGTAAAATATAATAAGAAACGCACTCGACACGTTTCGTCGCCAGACTATAGGGTCGGTCGGCGTGTGGTCGGATTAATCCGATCGAAATCTGATGAACAAAGCTCGATATCGGATTCATTAAAAAAAACGGTAGCTATTAATTGTAGTACATTTTTGTACATTTTTGTGATTGTTAGTCTATGTCGAACTCTTGGCATTACCTTACATACCGAACGCGCAGACTATGATTGTGTGTAGTGGCTTTTGTTTTCTTCACCAAGTATTGGATCGAACAATTCGAAGTGCTGCCCTGCCCTACCCATGCGGGGCCCTTGCATATTTCATCATTACTCGGGGGACGTTCCGCACCGTCACCAATAACGACCTGAAATTTCTCCGAATCAGCGTTCTCGGTGGTCGTGCACCATTCGTGTGAGATAGATTCATCTGAAGAACTAGCCTGTATAACATTAGCATGCTGCGTTTCATCTTGCTGCTGATGCGAGAGCCGGAGGGTGAAGTCATTCCAGCCGTGCTCCGTGGATTTCCGACAGTAATGGCATCTGCCGTGGTGGTTCCTACCGTCGTTGCGACCACGTGCTCGTCCTCCTCGACCATAATTCTGGTTACCGTGGCCTCTTCCGCGCCCACCGTTTGCTCCACCTGCGTAGCTATTATCGTAATTAGAGTTCCTGTTCGGGCTCATCGACATATATATCCGCCGTTGTTGTTTTTCGTTATTTCCCGTTAAGGAGCCATGCGTGTTACCGTCCCCACGACGTCCTCTTCCTTGACCTCTACCATATTTTCTTCGAAACTTACGGCATCCCTCGTTTGTGGCCGTCGTCAGCGCACGCTCGTGACTGCCTGCACTGTTTTCGCCGCGTTCCGTGCCTCCAGTAACGGTAGCTTTTTCTCGGATTTGCATAGCATGGTAAGGGGTTGCACGAGCTGCCATGTCTACAAACGTGGAGGCAGTGCCATCACGCTGCCTATCACAAAGAAGCACTGTCTTTAATGATTCATGTTTATTACCTTGTATCTGGGAGTGCCCTGAAAAATGCATGAGTTTTCCGTGCTGGAACTGCTGTCACGAAGAGCTCCCAGCTCTACGCTAATGCGGCACAACTCCTGGATTACTGGGTAGGGTCAAATTGCTCGGCCTCGGTGACCTGCAAGTTTACCACCTGATTTTGCACTTCTTGCATTCGGGATTCACCATCGAGCCGGTATTTGGCTTCAAGTGCCTGCCATACGACGGCGACCGTCGCCGAATTCCGCTGTTCCTACCGGTGCGTACGCTTGTACGATTTGAGCGGCAACCCTAGCATATCCTTATCGGCAATCAGCCGTAGCTAGAAGCAGTCTCGTAAAAAGCTTGCCGTTATTCAAAGCGGCGACTCTCCTTTGCATATTGCGCCCTCTGCACCTCAGTGGCATCCTCCTCTGGTGCTGCTGGGGCGGTCTCTAGGCATGACATAACTTTGCCAAGGCCGTCCTCGTACATCAACGATCGTTGTAATGTCATCCAACCATGGTACTGGTTGGGATCCACCTTGAACGGAGAATACCCTTTTCGGAAGGGGGAGGCCATGTTTAACTCTGAATCCACACTACCACGTTGGCTCATGACCTGTTGGGAAACTTGGCAGCGTTTCAGCGATAGATCATGCAGTAGCTGGCGCTGACCAGAGGTTGGGGGTAGGGCAAAAACAGAGTGAATTAGTCTCTCACAGCATAGGGGTCGAAGCCGCCTGTACTGACGGTTTCGTATCCTCGTAAACCGCCTTTCCATATAGTACAAAGCCAAATATCCTATTGAGTCGTTCTTGCACTACAAGTATCCTGACAATTGGTAAATATCGTCGCGCACGTTCTCGACCAGATATTGCCAACTCCCCGAATTCATTGAGTGTCCGCCCTGGTTGTGGAGAAAACCGGCTCGGAAATTCGTCTCAGGGGGTGTGTTGTCGTGCGTGTTACAGTGAGGGTCTCCCGATATTGCCAGTTTAATAGTGCCACTGGTCTGTATAGTGCCGGTTGAGTAGTGCCACTGGTCTGTATAATACCGACTGAATAATGCCACTGTTCTGTAAAGTGCCAGTTGAATAGCGCCACTGCTCTGTATTGTGTCGGTTGAATGGTGCCATCGCTCTGTATGGTGCCTGTAGAGTAGTGCCACTGCTTTTTAAAGTGACGGCTGAACAGTGCCGCTGCTCTGTATATCACCGGTTGAATAGTGCGGCTGCTCTCTACAGTGCCTGTGAGATCGCTTAGCACGACTGGAATTATCTATAGTAACCCTCTTCCCAATAGTGCGGGTGCCCCGGATAGTGCCGTTATATTGTGCTGGTATATACCGGCACAATGAGGAAGCCGGCCGCTTTGAACAGTATGATACGGTACCAACGAGTGTCGGTGTCACTGCCGTCATATGACACGTTTGATCACTAGCGCTTACCTGGTATGACGCTTTTGGTCACTAACGCTTGTCTTCCCTGAACACGCTATCTCTCTCCTTGCCTTCCTACCAGCGCCACCGAGCATTTTTGAGCACCTGTCGCCTATTAATAGTCTCCCTATCTTACGATATATGATGCTCGTGCGTGACACCGCTACGAACATGCCGCTCATTATTCCCCACACCATTTGGCCAACGGCACCGAGCACTCATGAGGGCTTGCTACCTTCCCCCCCCCTCTCTCCCCCACCAATCACCGCCCCCCCCTCTCCCTACCCCCTCCGCACACGCCCCCCCCCCCTCTCCCTACCCCGTCCGCACACCGCCCCCCCCCTCTCCCTGCCCCCTCGGCGCACCGCATCTCTGTACATCATGCTCACGCATAACCATTTCTGAAATATGCTGTATATTCCACTGCATTCGTAACAGCGGCAGCGGGCATTGAAGAGGGCTTGCCTGGTGCGCGAGCTTCAACTCCTGTTCCTCCACGTGATGGGAGAGGCAAGGGACTGTTCGCTGGGCCCTGGGATTGACGCTCCCCCTCCCCTCTTGAAGAATTCCTCTATTCTTGCTCAGGTAAATGCAACTCCTCGTTTTTTGTACAGGCTACTGCCGTATATACATTATATGTATGCTGTTTGTCGTCACTTTTACTTTCCACCTTAACTCGTATGAGGGTACCAGGTATACCCTCAGCGAATTTCTGGGCAATCCATGGCCACACGTGTCTTCCATTCCCCCCCCGGTATGTGCCTTCATTTTTATCGCGCATAGGGTTCAGCACTCCTAAATGCCCGCCCACAACTGCTACGCACATTGCCGTGGCTTGGTGGGCGTCTGTTTACGGCCACCACCTCTCACTTTCACATGTCACCCTCGAGTAAGCTGTATTTCCTCTCCTACCCCCCCGCCCCCCTCCCCCCTTTAAAAAGAAAAATAGTTGACCTCGGTTGGACGCTGAAAAACATGACATGTATTATGTATATTGGGGTAGGCGTTGGTTGACAACGACGCTCTATAACATGCCAGTCACTGCGTAAGGTAAACACCCAGGGTATTTATTCGAGCGAAGGGAGCTTCTAGTCTACACCTGGGCCTCGCAATATAGGCTCCCATGAAGAAAAAATAATTTGCGTGCGTGTCTTCGACTAAAATTGATTTTAGTGTGGGATCATTTGATTTTAGACTGCAGGTGGAGGCAGACCACCACGGAGCAACAAAACACACACAGCAGACCACACGGGCGAAAAACAGCAGCACACACCGCTCACACAGCCGGCACACAGCGCTCACACAGCGGGCAGCACACGAACAACGGGCGCAGCGGGCGACAGAGCTCACACAGGGGGCAGCACACAGACAACGGGCGTAGTGGCAAATAGTTTGCACGTGCGTGTCTTCGATCGACACACACAGCAGACCACACGGGCAAAAACAGCAGCACACACCGCTCACACAGCGGGCAGCACACAGACAACGGGCGCAGCGGGCGACAATAGTGGCCAGCGGAGAGCGGGCATGGAGAGTGTGTGCCCGCTAGGGGTGTGTCCGCTGAGTGTATCTACTGCTGTCTCGTGATGAGAGTAAGTCATCATGGAGAGACGTCCGTTGGGGGCGATTGACCCAAACTCGGTCCGTGCGCCAACGCCAGAAGGGCGACAGCAGACACTATAGACCGTGGACGCACACGTCTGACGACAGTTACATCTATCAGCTGTCGCTCGTTTTAGCGACAGCTATTGTATCTTTTATTTTTTTCTTGGGCGGTCACTATGATGGTTTTCGAGTGAGATCATCTTGTGTGGGGTGGAGAACGCTAGCTCCGCACAAAGGGAATTATCGTATCACGTAGTGTGAATATGGTATGGCACCCACGAGGCAGCTACATAGTAATACCCATTACTACTTTGGAATGTCCACACCAGAAACAAGTAACTCATTGGCGCTGTCATTCATAGGCAAGAAAGTAGGCCCAAGGTGCCGAACTCCGTCTTTCGAGCGGTTCTTGGAAGGATGCAATTCACCCTTCATGCGAGTCGCCGAACACCTCACGGCGCTTCGCGTTTGGTGCAAGCAATGTCTGCCTGGTTGGTGAAAACCCGACGTGCTCCGTCCCAGCATAGTAGGAATGCGAGGGTCTGTGGTCATACGACTACGGCCATGCACAAATACAGTACACCCCCCCCCCTCCCCCTTTCACCGCCTTGCCATAATCTTCGCTACCCCCGTAACTGCCACCTCGCTCCTTCGCGTCCATCAAGTATGTCGCCTTTGTTACGAGAACCACATAATGCAATTCCACTATCCCGTAACCCTTCCCCCCCCCTCCCGCCCCGCCTCGTTCCATCCGCCCTACCCCCTTTCGTGATCCTGCCCGCCCCGCCCCTGCCTCATTTTATAACTAAATTTCAAGGACGTCAGCCGTGAGTTCGACGAATTTCAGGTCAATACTCATCTTTGCAAGCTGCGTTGTTGGTACTCGTAATATACTATAGGGGTGATTTTTTATTGGGAGATGTCCTATTTTTTGTCCACTCTTTGTTCTGCTTGACCCCCCCCCCCCCCCCCCCTCCCGTGTTGTCATCCCTCCTGCTACGACCACCACCACCTAACAGTAGGTTCCCGAACAACCGTCCCCCAATCTTTCCCTCCCCTCGCCTGCGCCCCCCCTGCACTTTCCCCGATTATGTCAGGCCTACTGCTATGACCACCACCCCACGCTGGCAGCCTCACTGTGTCCCCACATAAGGGAGAGGATGGACGGCGGTATGAACGAGGGCGCGAGCGTGGGAAATGTCTCGGGCCTGGCCCAGAAGAGGTACAGCTTTTGTTAACCTGTGCTCTGTACTTTCTGGAGCTAGCTGGTAGTCTACACGGCATGACCCCAGAAAAAAATTGGCTTTAGAGATAGAAACGGTGCCTATTTGATCGAAGTGCCAATCTAGCGGCCTGGCCCTGAAAATATATGTATTGCTGTAAAGCTGTGTACTGCACCTTCATTAGCGTGTTGCTATTTGACACGGCCTGACCCAGAAAAGGTACAAAGTTCATAGATCTATGCACCCACCTTTACCATTTGATGCGGTTAGCTGCCGTTTGATGCTTATCCAGAAAATGTACAATTCTTAGAGCTGTGTGTTTGTTTATGGCGAGTTATTAATTGACACGGCCTGACCGATAAATGGTACACATTTCGTAAGGCTGTACAGTGGACCTTTATTACCGAGTTGACAGTATGCACGGCCTGGTCAGGAAAAATACTTTTTTTTTGTGGTGTGGTGTACTACGTGCATAGGCAAGTGTCAAATTGTCACGACACGTTCCCGAAAAGGTGCAGGTTTATAGATCTGTGCGCTGTACCTTTTATTCAGCGAGTTGCTATTTTGCACTTGGCCTGGCTGAGGAAAGGTCCGATGCTTTGTAGACGTGGGTTGCTACGTGTTCCCAATGTAATTCCTTCCACTTTTCGTTGACTCGTTGTATGTATGGCAATGCCATAGACCGGAACCTTTCGGCGGTGCTTAGACACGTACACTTTTCCTTACAGTGGGTACTCCGATTTAAGAGCGCCCAGGATAAGAGCATTCGGGAGCTAAAGAGCGGTCAAATCGGCATGTCCCGCCTGTATTACAATCTATATATTTCTCACTACAGATAAGAGCAATGTGTAGTTAAGAACGCTTCTTGTTTGGGGTTGTCACGGCGTGCTTTTAAATCGGGGTGCCCGCTGTATAAGCGAGTTGCTATTGTAGATGACGCGACCTGATCTAGGAATATTACAGACCGGTCGGGGCAGGCGTGTATTGTACCTTTTATAGACAGGGTACTATTTGACATGTCCTGCCCATGACCAAGGCTACGTTGGGGGGGTACCCCCGTTTTTCATTAGTGTATTCGGGCCACTCGCACGAGTGACTCTGTGCCTCACTGACACAAAGGCTATAGGCGATTGTTTCGGCGCAGCGTAGCTTACCATTCCATTGCTGACTCATGTCAACCTAAAACGTCAAGCAGCTGAAGAACCGCAAAATAACAGGGGGGTGGGTCACTCGCGCGTGTGACCCCGAGCCACCGCGAAAGAAAGACCCTAAAAAAGGGACCCCCTCCCCTACCGTTGCCTTGGACCCAGGAAGCATAACATACTTTCAACTACAGCTTTACCCCCTCACCCCGGCCACGCTGCCGCCATTCTTGGCTTCTTTTTCTTCACGCAATATTTCTCCGTTATTTCCTGGTTTGGTTTTGCGCGCTACAGGAAGGAAATGTCGGACGGTTGCGGACTATCCGATGCGTGTCTGCTCTACACCAGCTACCGTCGCTACGGAAAAATAATCGACCGTTCCGATTGGTTCACCGATTTCCGCCAAGCGCTGGCCGAATCAGCCCCAAATTATCCCGCCGCACCCACGGGTGTGTTTCCGAGCGGGGGGAATAGTCCACGCGCGAGAAAGCATCCTACTTCCGGGACGCAGAACAACCGTCTTACGGGATGCCATGATGTAAGTTGCAGGGCTGCCGGTTGGTGGGGAGGTGGGGATGGGGCGAGGGATAGGTATGGGGGTGGGCGAGCGTACCCTCATTTGTTGGTTGCCTTTGTCATTTGACCAATGACCACGCATCACTTTCGAGACAGAACGCCGTTCCTACTCCTAATTGAAGCACGTGCAACTTTTGGGAGCTCTTTGCGCTTTTTCCATATGCGTTTCGTTTTTGGCTCATCCCATCTGGTATCTTTGCACTTTTTCTTTCTCCTTCTCCCTCCCCAGACTAGTAGTCGTATCTCTGATCCGGGGTCACTGAGCAGGCTCTTCCCCCCCCTGCCCACTACCGTGTCTTCGTTTCTATCGCGAGAAAGGTACAGCATTTGCTTCCCTCGTCGACTCGCATCGAGTTGCTCCTGCCCACATGTTCTTAGGAATGTTCGTTTTGCTTGCTCGTATCTTATCCCCTCCCTGTTTGGTCAGTACAAACCGCTTCCACGCGTGGTACGATAGGGGTAACACGTTTTTTCCTGGGTCGTTTTCTGGATGACCGTACTCCTTGACCGCAAATCCGTCGGACTTTCACTTTCTTTTGCAATAAATTCATTTTTTTCCTCCGGCCATCCCTCGACAGGGGTGCAGCAGAAAGTTTATGAACTCCTAACTTGAGGAGCTAGCTCAACATCAACATCAACATCAACATCAACATTAACGTCACCCGAATCATGGCTTCGAAGGCATTCGCTCGGGCAACCCGACCAAGCTTCCATGCCCTAGTCCTAAAACAAAGCGTGCTCGTTAAGTTGTTTGACTCACAGGTAGTTCCTCACTTGGAGCTTAACCGGCCAGAGCTATACCTTTTTTTGGCCCACAAAGGGCAACCCCTACCGTGATGGGATGAGTCCTACCACTATTAATACGAAGGTGATTTTATTGTTCATCGAGCAGTACCTTTATTTTTCCGCATATCAATTTTGTAGGCAAGGAGAGAGCTCCACAGGTTCGGGACATCGGGAAACAAATGATGCACCTGTACCGTAGAATGCGCCTTTTGCTTACAGATTGGGAGCCTCAGAAATCGGTCGGTTTTGGGCGGAGCGGGGCATTTGCCAACCGTGGCTGTTCGACTGGCGATGGCAACGTCACAACAGAATAAAACCGGGGGACTAACGGGATAGTCAATGCAGCGGTGGGAAGGACACGTGTTTTTTTTCATCAGCGACGATGATTTAGTAGATTGCCACAACGGCAGACCCGGGGGGCGGTGCTTTCTCCAGTACTATAGCGTGCACCTCTACGGTAGCGTACGCCGTTTGCTTACAGGTTAGGAGCCTCAGGAAACAATTTGTATACATTTTCGGTAGTATGCGCCTTTTGCTTACAGGGTATGAGCCCCAGAAAACAATTTTTATGCATTTACCGTAGTATCTGCCTTTTGCTTATCTTCTCCCCTTCCTGTATGGCCGTCTATCGGCACCGCCCGTCTTTTAGGGTGGGAGCGACATGGACAGTGGAGAAGAGGAGGAGGTTATCGATCCCAGCGGGGAGGTGGAGGTGCAGACCCGGTTCAAGCACGCCTCTGACGAGCTGGCCTTCCTGGGGTACGTGCAGCCGTACAAGAGGAAGAGGAAGGAGGACATGGCGGGGGCGTCGGGCCCAAGGGGAACCGTTTCTCGCCTCGTCTACGCGTACACCATGGAGGGTGGCGTGTTGTAACCGTCGCGAGTACTTGCGTCTTTGTTTTGTAGTGCGGGCACGATATGGGCTTTTTGGTCCCGGAATTTTCATGACTTTTATGTGGAGGCTTTGGAGGTTGGGTTTTGGGTTATGCCGGTTCTGGATTTTGGATTTTCGTGCGTGCCGGTGCGCAGCCGCACAAGAGGAGGCGGGAGGACATGGTGGGGGGACTGCCCGACGAGTTGCTTGCCTTGTGTGGTAAGAAGTCATGAGTCAGGTGATAATTGATAAAATATGAGTCCAAAAGTCATGAAAGCAAGTTGAGAATTCAGCGTGGAATGTATCCAAGGAAGAGGTTAAGATACCTACATACGAGAGTACCTGGTATTTGATCGTCGCTAGTCGTCGTCAGTAGATCATGGATCGAGATATGGATATATCTTTGTTGAGAGACGCAAGGGTCGTTATAATATGAGTGGAAAAGTCGTTATTGGGTACATCGTAGTACTGTTTCCAGGAAAGAGTTGAGAAGTATATGAATGTCGTGGTATAAAACTGATTGTCAGCACGTACTTGTAACATCGGAAATGCCATTTTGAGAGTAGATGTCTGGGGAGTTGTGGTGGTCGCCCTTTCATGTCAGAAGCTTGTTGGGTGTCGCTTGGAGCCGTCTCGAGTCGATGCACGATATGGCAAACCACCGGGGTCGGGTGAGAGTGATGTAAGCGACTGTAAGGTGAATGCAGTCAACACGTGACGGATTGGTAGGCGGACAATGAAGAAGGATAAAGAACGCTCAATCGCACAGGGTCCATCGATCACATTTCTTGACCAGTTCTCGAAGCCAAAACAAGCATTATCTCGTCAGATGAAAGAACCTGCAAGTATATATCACTATGAGATTGGACAGCTCGCGAGCACACAACAGTGTCTCGCGAGTGAAATTCACCACACCGGGTGAGTCGAGTCAACTTATCATAACACGTTATCCATTGCGACTTTTTTCGGTATTGGAGTGACTTGCAATAATCCTCTACATTGCTCTCATCGTTGTTTTTAGTTGAGTTTTACAGGTTCTTAAACGTGAGAAAATCCTTTTTTCTTCTTTTTCTGAGAAAGACGGTGAGAATCGAACCAGCGACCTCACTGTTCATAATCTCACATCCTGTCTGCGACGCCATTGTGAGGAGGTAGACTAAAGATGTGTAACAACAAATGCTACTCGAGTTATTTCCTTCTAAAGTCGTTTTCCACCTCAACAACAAAGTATTGGGTTTCCACAGGGTCTTGATGCATTCACCAATGGGCACTGGGGCCGCCTTAAATTCCGCCTCATTTTCTGAGCGGCGCAATCTGCAATCGATTTGGTTCCGGTTGAATAATCACATCATCGCGACAGCACCGCAAGCGCAGCTGCCGCACACCGTCACGGTCACCGACATCAGGTCTACACCTACCATCAACTATTCAGCAGTAGCAGCAGTAATTCACAGGCATACCTTTATGTACGAGCACGCCATTCATCATATCTACGCAACAGCGCAGGCCGAAGATCGTTGTTACTTCGTGTACAACATAGCAGCTACAGATCGTTCTTTGCAGTTTTTTTGTAATAATTCGCTTTTCTCGGCGGGGGGCGGCGTTCGCTACCTTTTAGGTTTCTTCAATCACTCTGCTGTACAGTTCCTCGTACGTACGAGTACAAGTAGTATCATGTAAGCTCGTGAACTGCCTGTTAATCACAGTCGTTGTTGTATTGACTGACTTCCGTCCACCAGCACAATGTTTTTCGAGCGTGTTGCTTTTTGGTTCTGTCGTGTAGTAGCTTTCTTTCCAGTTTGTATCATACATATAGGCTCACAAACTCAACGTGGTACACATTTACGTGTATCACTGGACTACGTACGCACGTTCACCGTTTATTGCCGATTTTATTCGATTTATTTTTTCTCTAGGCTAAGAGGGGGCGTAGTAAACGTACAGCATACAAATATAAATATATACGATCATTCTTTTTTGCGGGGATTCGGTCAGGAGTTTTTTTTCGTCTCGGCCTCAGTATGCGATTCGCGGAACTAGAATTCTCGGTCAAATAGCTTCGTTCGAGCGCCGTCTTCGGGGGGCGACTCAAAGGCCCCTCGCCCTGCCGTATCCGTTCCGCACCTCGACGTGAACGCGGACGGATGCCGAGCGAGACAAGCGAGAAGTTGCAAAAGTACCGCATGTCGAGGAGGAATTCCTGAGATTTTCATTGTATCTTCACGTTTGCAGCGCCTGGACGATTTACAAAATTGGCATCATTTCCAAACGATAGTTAGTTGCTATTATTGTAATGTCTTAAATTTTGCAGTGGCATACTCTCGAGCGTTTGTTTTGCTTGACGTCTCTGCAGGGCTTGAGCGTTTGCTTGTTTTGATTTGACGTCTACAGGGCCACAACAAATGAAACACGTGGAAGTCATCGGGGGGCGGCTCGCACGCCCCTCGCCCCTCCTTATCCGTTGGGCACCTCGACATAAACACGGATGGATGCTTAGCGAGACAAGGGAGAATTGCAAAAATATTGTATTTTGATGAGGTAATCCTGCGACTTCGGTTGCATCGTAACGTTTGCAGCGTCTGGATAATTTCCAAAATTGGCATCGTTTCCAAACGGTAAGTAGTTGCTAAATATTCAAATTTTGCGGTGATATTCTCTCGAGCGTTTGTTTTGCTTGACGTCTGCCGGGCTTGAGCGCGTGTTATAATACCAGTAGTAGATCGCTCTAATTCGTCTTTTTAATTTGTTTTGCTTGACGTCTGCAGGGCTTGAGCGTTTGTTTGCTTGACGTCTGCAGGGCTTGAACGAATGAAGCACGTAAAAGTCTTGGTAATCTTGCGACTTTAGTTGTATCTTAACGTCTGCAGCGTCTGGATAATTACCAAAATTGGCATCATTTCCAAACGGTAGGTGGTTGCTAAAGTTTCGAGTTTTGCGGTGGTATACTCTCGAGTGTTTGTTTTGCTTGACGTCTGCAGGGCTTGAGCGCGTGTAATCATACGAGTAGTAGATCGCTCTAATTAGTCTTTTTATATCTTTGCGTTTTGTGCTGTTGAAACATTTTGAGCGTGCTTCGCTTCGTCTGCACGTCAACCTGATATAGATAGGCTCAAAATCGTTTCTTTGCGCGACCTTATTACGCAAGTGACGTCTGTCTGCATGCAGGAGGAGGAGTTGTGAAGAATGTGTACAACTTCGGGTGCATACGCACATGAAAAATAATATGTGATAAAATATTAATAAGATACGCGCCAACAACAACGTACAACAACGACGGACAACCTGCGAAAAGAAATAAACAAATAACGCGTGAGCGATGGCGTGCTTTCGTACACGTATGTATTTACTAAGACATCTGCGAAAGGTTTCCTAAGGCCGGCAACGAAGGCGAGGGTACAACTTTATGTGAAAGTAAAATTCTAGATGGACACCATTCATGAACAAATAAAAAATCCCTAGATAACGTACATGGTGCAAATGACCAGGCGAAGTGCGACCACGTCAATAATTGCGAGCTTAGTTAGTAGGCTTTGACCCAATAGGCCAAGGGTTTTTGCGTGACCTATTATGAATGTGACTAACCAAATTGCGGTTGTTTTTTTCGTCTCGGCCTTAGTATGCGATTCGCGGAACTGGAATTCTCGGTCAAATAGCTTCGTTCGAGCGCTGTCTTCGGGGGGCCGCTCCAACGCCCCTCGCCCGGCCGTATCCGTTCCGTACCTCAACGTGAACGCGGATAGACGCTCACGGAGACAATCGAGAAGTGCGCTTTTTTTTTATGTTGGGCGGTATACGCCCGAGCCATTGGATCTTGGCGTATGTAGAGCTTGAACGAATAAATAAGGGACAACAGTTCAAAATTTCATCTGTATTCCCTTCCGACGATGTTTTTTTCATGGCCGCCTCGAAGCGCTTTCCCTATCATAGCTACTGCTGCTGTGTGTCGTTGCCTTTCGACTCAGTGGGTATAGTGCTATATAACCAACGAAGGATGTGTCGTAAGTACGATTCTCACCCAGATCATACTTGGTATTCAGGAGCGTGCGCGCTGGAGACGTTATGAACGGTTACAAGTATGATAGTTGTTAGTGTTCTCCTGAGTTCTACTAACTGTGTAGTACGTGGAGAGCGGATAACTCCGGGGATCGCTCTTACGAAATCGGTGATAATTAATCATCAAACTGGAAAACATATTTGATTGGTGTTTGCATAACCCACTCACTGTGAATGTTACTAAGTCTAGTGACAGCAGTGGGTAGTGCTATGTGTCGTGAGTTCAATTGTCACCGACTTCATGTTTGTCTCTTCCAAGCGTGCGCGCTGACGACATTATGAATGGTTATTTGGTAGTTTAACATATATATGTGTAGTAGCAGTACCCACTGAGCTACTGAGTCAAGTGATTAAGTATAGCTCAGTGGGCAGTGCTGTAGCATTTCTCGGTCAAAGCACTTTGTTCGAAGACCGCCGTCCAAGCGAGAAGCGCACAAAACTTTGTATTTTGAACGGTACTCTCCAGTTACTCTTCGGATCTTGATGTATGGAGAGGTTGATAACATAAAACTTTGCAAGACATTATTTCCGAATTGGCGTCATATTTTGTCCCGAAGCAAATAATAGTATTATCACTGATAAAAAAATACCATGGTTCTGCGGTAGGGATCATAGTGGTGCATTTGTGTATTGAATTTCGGCAAGTAAACGTTCATAAATACATGGATATAGACGTGGCAAGCGCACGCATGACCAAACGAGGAGAGGTAGTAGCGATTACGATTACTGCACCAGGAAGAGCCACACAGCAGCGCTGCGCGTGGCTGCGTCCCCGGGGCCTCAAGGGTTGTATTATACAAGTTTCTCCTGTTGTTAAGCTGCGCCACTCGAGGGTGGTGGTATCTAAACAGTAGGATGGCGTGCTTTGTTGTTGCTGTGGTCCCTGACTACGTTGCTGTGGTCGTTCGCCGGTCAAGTGCAAGCGGTCGTGTGTTTGTGTTGCTTCGTACTTGGCGTGCCCCTTTTCTTGCTGCTGATTGCTGGTTGATCATCTCTTCTAGTGTTTCTTTTTTATTTTGGCACACATCTGCTTTCCAGCTTCTGGACATACAAGCCGTGGTCACAGGTCGTCCTTCCCTTGCCCCCTCCGGTTATTGCCTTCATTTTTTTTGGCGCATAGGGTTCGGCACCCACTGATCGTCGATTTTTCATCGAGTGTTGTTGACTCACGCTCTCGCGCTTTGCGCAAGTCAGTTAGTGCACAAGACGGAATTTTATACGAGTACGCACTCGGGGGGATTCGAACTCGCGAAGCTGACATACCAGGCTCGAGGATATAACCTGATACGCCACCGAGGCAGTGACTGATATAGAGCCGGTCGTCCCGGTGGTCTAGTGGATTTACACTCAAATGCTACCACTCACTACTAATACTAGCGTTGGTTCTTGAGTTAAACAACCACCGTTGTGAGCATTGTTGGTTCTATTCCTTGGCAGATATATATGTGGGAAATAAAGGATCAACTTGCTGCTGAAATCGCCTAGCAGCGTGGGTAGGTACAAATCGACGCAAATCGACGAGGGAAGAAATGCTGAACTCTTCTCGCGATAAAAATTAGGGCAGGTACCGTGGTGCGGAGGGGGGACGGGAGCCCGCTATATGACCCCGGATCTAATATATACTACTGGGAGGGCGAGAGTAATGCGAGCATCACAATAAATGGGATGGGAAAAAGGAAAAAAGTGAAGTGTAGTACTGCTGCTGTGGTAATAATACGATACCCAAGCAAGTTGCACCGATCGACTCGATGTGGACTGACTGCTGTTGTATTATGCAATTCGTTCGTACAAATTCTCTAATCACACGCAGCGGACGTGGTCAGTCCCCTTACTGGCCCCACATGCTTGATTGAGTAAAAATATAACAAGGAACGCACTCGACACGTTTTGTCGCCAGACTAAAGGGTCAGTCGGCTTAGTCGGCGTGTGCTCGGGTATATCCGATTGAAATCTGATGAATAAAGCTCGGAATCGGATTCACCTAAAAAACGGTAGCTGTTAGTCTAGTCTAATAGTAGTACATTGTACATTGTTATGATTGCTAGTCTATATCGAACTTTTGGCATTACCTTGCATACTGTACGCGCAGACTATGATTGTGTGTGGTGACTTTCTTTACTCTACCAAGTCTTGAATCGAACTATTCGAAGTGCTGCCCTGCCCTACTCGAAGCATGGGTGCCGGCGTATGCCGGCACCCATGCGGACACCTTGTATATACCACGTATATATATTATAAAAATGAAAATACACTCCAGCTGTGAGATCGAAGATTTTGTCGAAACTCATCTTTGCAAGCTGTGTGTGATACTCCGATCGCGCGTATTACGGGTTGTATATGTCCTCATTAAGGATATAGGTCGGCGACTCCCGTTACAACTACAGTGTAGCTATCAGGGTCAACAGGGTGATGTTAGTCAGTCTGTGCGCAGAAACTATACAACCTGTTTCTGAGGGGGACAAAATCTGACAGCTGACAGCTGTGGAAGGAAAAATGCATCAGTTTATCAAGGAAGTCCTGTAAGTCGAATAACCGGTGAGGGGAGGGCGGAGTTTTTAAGGACGCGGGTGATCAAGAGGGAACAGGGGGGGGGGGGGCAGCTCAATCTGTGCGTGGAAACTATGAATCCTATCTTGTGAGTCTTACAACCAGTGAGGAGAGGGCGGAGCGTTCGAGGGGGTGGGAGTGGGGGTGGGGTGGGGGGCGGAGCGGGGGGGGGGGGGGGGGGGGGGGGGGAGGGGTTTTTAAACATCATGAGGTCGCATAGATGTAGGGGTTTGCTAGGTCTAAGCGATGGTGCGGGTGGTGAGGCAGGAGGGGGCGTTGGGGGGCGGGGGGGGGGGAGTGAGTTACAGCAGCGGCATGGATGGCTAGAAAGATAATGAGGTGTTATTAGCTGGCTGGTAGTCTTTACTATGGCAGATTTTGATTTCAGGGGGGGCGTTTGAACAAGAGGGATCGGGGGGGGAGGGCGGGGGGGCGGAACACTTGAATGTGTGCGCGGAAACTATAAATTCTCAAAGGGGACAAATCTGACGGTTGTAGCAAGAAGACATCCCTTTATATCACCTGCCGGGTATTGATTGTGTATTATTCTAGAACAATTGATGTTGGATATATAGTCTATGATCATTTTTTTTTTTCGGGTTTGGCCAGGACTTTTTTTCGTCTTGACCTCAGTATCGGATTCTCGGACTGGAAATTTTCGGTCAAATCGCTTTGTTCGAGCGCCGTCTTCGAGGAGAGTCTCCAACGCCCCTCGCCCTGCCTCATTATCCGTTCTGCACCTCGACATGAGCGCGGATAGACGCTGAAGGAGACAAGCGAGAAGCACCTTTTTTTTTTTTTGTATTTTGGGCGATATACGCCCGAGCTATTATTGGATTTTGGCGTATGTAGAGTTTGAACGAATAGATCAAGGGACGTCATTTTCCAAATTGACATCATTTTCAATTGGCATCTAAATTTCTTCCCGACGACGCTTTTTTCATGGCCGCCTCGAAGCGCTTGCCTTATCGTAGCTACTACTACCACTGTGTGTCGTTGCCTCTCGGCTCAGTGATTAAAAGTGCTATATAGCCAACGAAGGGTGTGTCGTGAGTATCTCTCACCCAGATCACATTTGGTATTCACGAGCGTGCGCGCTGGAGACGTTATGAGTGCTTATGATAGTCGTTAGTGTTCTTCTGAGTGCTACTAATAACTCTAGTATAATAGGTACCTGTTCCACCCCCGATTATACTCCGACTTCAAACTGTCTCGCTTCGCGGTTGGCCTCCTCCAGCCGTGGTCGCCACTGCCGCATGGTTCCGGCCGCAATAAGCCGCCTCCACGTCATCCCCACGCACACGGGGCGGCATTTTTCACCCAGGGCAGTGAGGTTGGATTGCAAGAAGAGCTGCCAGAATTCAGGCGGGAAGGCATTTGGATCATCGCTAATTCTTCTCCAGAAGACTTCGATGCCAGCTCCGAATTTTTCGCGCCCTAAACCAGTCCTGATTATTGACTGCAAGTGCGAGAATTGCAGACCGTCGCTTCCCGCGCCTGATAAGGCGTTGCGAGAATTGATGACCTCGAGGGCCACCTGTGGGTTAAACTCGTCCTCCGGGCGCCAGTTGGGTGCACTACCTTCCTCCTGGTCGGTGGAACTTGTTGCCACCGCTGCCGCTGCAGCTTTGGAGACGCAGGCCTGGTTCTCCTCCGGGAACTTCGATTTTACGCGCTCCCACGTTTCCTCGTTCCCCGGCGCGCGCGGTTCCGCGAGGAGGCTGCGTGCTGCCACAGTCACCCCCCCTCGATGGCGGCATGCTGATGATGCCCTCTTAAACATATCAGCGTCCGTCTCTTAGCGGGCGTGGCCGATTTACCTCGTCGATGTTCGACGGGTATACTCCATTAACCACGGGAGCAAGAGGGTGAGGTCACCGCGTTCGGCAGACGCAAACCTCTCACGCCTTTTCAATCGGCCATCCTGCGAGTGTAGTAGAGCTGGGAGGATGTACCACAACTTGATTGACCTCAGGAGTGATTGCGGCGTCTCCGATTCGTGTTGTTTTATTCAACGGTCAGCCGGTCGCTAAAAACTGTTCGGTCGAGAATCGCCAGATGAGTTGCAGCACAGCAGCTCGGCCTGGTTCGATCACCACGATCATCACCACAACAACAGAACAGCCAGTTTTGCTTTTTCTTTGAAACAAACGCAGGAGATACCAACGGCAGCCGCAGCCCAACAGCCGCCACACAGCAGCAGCAGCAGCAGCAGTAGCGGCGGCGGCGGCCGTGCCGCGTGGGTGGCGGTGGCAGTGAAGGCTTCGGCGACACAGCGTTGTGGTACGACGACGGTGGTTGACAAAATCAGCACCGAGTACGACATCACGCAGCAGCAGAGAACGAGGTCACATCGTAGAGAGCGCGTGAGCGCTGGCAAACGAGCACCTAGACCCCTGAGGTTGCGCGTATGCGCCATGCTTCCCCAGCTACCTTTTGGTGCCTCCACATCAATGTTGGGTTTTGTGTCTACCACTACCAAGCACAGCGCGCAGCGAGCAGTGTCTGCTGTGTGCGGTCGTGTGGGTTGTGCCCTCGTGCCCTCTGATTGTTGTGCTGTTGTGCCTGAAGAGCGACGGCGGTGTTGGTAGGCCAATCGTATGAGCTGATCGTCATTGACAGAAGTTCACTTAAAAATATATCAAATCATTCCTTGGTGTCATGTATTTTGGTCAGGAGTTTTTTGTCTCGGCCTAAGTATGCGATTCGCGGAACTAGAATTCTCGGTCGAATATAGCTTGGTTTGAGCGCCGCCTTCGGGGGGCGGCTCCAACGCCCCTCACCCTGCCGTGTCCGTTCTGCACATCGACGTGAACGCGGACGGGTGCCGAGCGAGACGAGCGAGAAGTTGCAAAAATACCGCATGCCGAGGAGGAGTTTGGGAAAAATTGTTGAATCTTAATGGCTGCAACGCCTGAATGATTTACATAATTGGCATCATTTCCAAACGGTACGTGATAACGTTTGGAATTTTGCGGTGGCATACTCTCGAGCGTTAGTTTCTTTGCTGTACTTTTTTACTAGTTTGTTTGGTTTCTTGCCCGGCCTTTATATTGCTTTTATTTCTGCTCGTTTTGCCAGCTGGAAATTCATTTTTTTAGTGTGGATTCACCTAAAACGTGACACAAGTTACCGACGTTATCCAACAACTTCGCGACACAAATCACCGACGGCAAAACGGTTCGTGACAAAGTAACTCCCAAACCATGGAATCATGTTATTTTCACGTAACAGAATCTCGAGACAAAACCAAGCAGGTAGAGCCGTCTCTTCGGCCTTTGGCCCTGGCTTTAGCACGGCCGCTGACACTCCAGGCAGCCTCTGCTGTAGGCATGAACGAGTGCGGTTGATTCGCAGCGAACTATCCCGCTGTGCTCGCTTCTATGAGGCCATCGTCCACGCCATTTCATGTCATCTCCCTTCTGTTTTGAGCTCGTCGTCGTGCCGTCGAGGTACGAGGAAACCCGTACGTACTGTGTGAGGAAGTAGACTACAAATGTTGAGGAAGTAGACTAAAAATGTTGAACAACAAATGCTACTCGAATTTTTTCCTTCTTAACTCGTTTTTCAACCACATTCTCCCCCATTAAACCTGACATATTTCCCAGATTATGTCAGGAACCCCGATGAGGTACCCAGTATCCAATGCGACTTTTTCGGGATTGGAGTGACTTGCAATGATCCTATACATTGCTCTCATCGTTGTTTTCAAGTGGTTGAGTTTTACAGGTTCTTGAACGTGAGAAAATCTTTTTTTTTTTTATTTGCCTGCGTAAGACGGTGAAAATCGAACCAGCGACCTCACTGTTCATAATCTCATATCCTGTCTGCGACGCCATTGTGAGGAAGTGGTCTAAAAATGTTGAAGAACAAATGCTACTCGAGTTATTTCCTTCTAAACTCGTTTTTCCACCACAACTGGGTGAGAACAGCAGTATGTACGACGAGCATGAACGCCAACTGACGACATTGGCAAACATCATCAGGTGCAGCAGCAGTAGCCGAAGAGCGAAACTTCTAGCGCATACTACAGCAACTAGTAGCAAACAGAACCACAGCAGATAGCTCAAAGTGCAGTACGAGTGCAGTTGGCAAGTTTAGTCGTACACGAATCACTCTGTCCAATATATATAACAGAATCTCGAGACAAACCCAAGCAGGTAGAAGAGCCGTCTCTTCGGCCTTTGGCCCTTGCTTTAGCACGGCCGCTGACACTCCAGGGAGCCTCTGCTGTAGGCATGAACGAGTGCGGTTGATTCGCAGCGAACTATCCCGCTGTGCTCGCTTCTGTGTGGCGATTGTCCATGCCATTTCATGTCACCTCCCTTCTGTTTTGAGCTCGTCGTCGTGCCGTCGAGGTACGAGGAAACCCGTACGTACTGGGTGAGAACAGCAGTACGTACGACGAGCATGAACGCCAACTGACAACATTGGCAAACACACAACATCAGGTGCAGCAGCAGTAGTAGCCGAAGGGCGAAACTTCTAGCACATACTGCAGCAACAAGTAGCAACCATAACCACAGCAGATAGCTCAAAGTGCAGTACGAGTGCCGTTGGCAAGTTTAGTCGTACACGCATCACTCTGGCCATTATATAACAACCGTTTTATGTTCATATTGATGAAGAAAAAAATATTACATTTCCTGAAAGAATGATACGTCGTACGAGCGGACGTTCTGATTGTGGTGTGCTGCTGCCGTGAGACCATCGAGCACACCGCATGTTTTACCCAAACAAGAGCCAACAAGAGGCAGCGCACAGGGCCCCCCAACACAGAGACACGTGACAACCACGGCCAGCTGTCGATCGCGTAATTCCCCGGTAGTCCGTGCTTCGGTGGGTGTATCGGAAGTCGTTCGTAGTACTGCTGTAGATTGTCGAAAAACCACGTGGCATGGCAGACTCGCCAGTAGACCCCCCAAAATTTATTTACCTTTTCTTTTTCTTGGCCCCATGCACCCATTTCCTTTCCTTTCTCTTCTTTGTTTGTTTCTTTTCTCCAATTGACTTGCGTCTGTTATGCGTATGCGTAGTGATAGATACCACGTGTAATATATACGTTGTAGTCTTTCTTTGGTGGCAAGCGGTATAGTAGGTTTTTCCAGGCGCGAGTAATGAGACGTATGCACCGGTATGGACCTGGCATATCGTAGACTGACTCACGATTTCACTTTTATATGTTTCTGGTGGAGGCATGAATTGCGTCAGCTGTGATTTATGCGTGTACCACCTTTGGTTTGTGTTGTTCCCCTGGGGTATTCCTCAGCTCCAGAGTGACTGGAGCCTGTCATGTGACCACGGACTTGATTATGCGAGTTAATGTGAGAACGACAACAACTGAAATATTGCCTGTTTCTTGACCTTTCAGCTGCTTCCTGTAAATTTTGTTTCTCTGCCAACACGATTTTGAACTTTTTCGCGATTTTTTCTTCCTTTTTGTCTAGTAAGTTGAACTTCCTACCATTTGCCGCTAATTTGCCGCCTGTGCATTAGTTGCGGAACGGTCAAGCTTTAGCTTTTCTTTGATTCGCACCATTTGTTTTGTACTTGACGAAGCTTCATCGGCTGAGATCTGGGCTTGGCTCATCAGCTCGACACCACCCAGCACCCCATCGCAGCGCTATAGCTCACAGCAACGAAGCGCCGTGCAGTGTCGTGCGATGCCCTGCGGCTCAGCTCAGCAGCGCACCGCAGCGCAACGCTAGCTCAGCAGAGCAAAGCGCTATGCTTTGCCGCGCTCTGCCGTCGCGGTCGTTCGTTATTCATGACATCTAAAACTCCGCGTACGCTGATATTTAGGTATTTGGCGCTTTATTCTATACATATCGCGTCAACCATCGTAATATCATACAATAAGGGGGAGGGAATGTAATCTCTATGCAAATATCCTGTTTTGTTTTAATCAATTGTCAGCCGGCCGCCCCGGTGGTCTATTAATAGTGGTTTTACCCTCGAATACTACTAACGTTTGGTTGTCCTTGAGTTCGACACCCACCACGATGAGATTTGACTATATTTGCAAAGATGCAAAAAAAACAGGGATCAACTGCTGAGAGCGCCTAGCAGCGTGGGTTCGTACGACGCGAGTCGACGAGGGAAGAAAATGCTGGATTCTCCTCGCGGTAAAAATGAAAGCGCATGCCGAAGTGGGGAGGGAGGAGGAGGGCCCGCTATGTGACCCCGGATCTGAGTTACTACTGGGAGGGAGCGCGAGAGTGGTGCGGGGATAACAAATGGGATGAAGAAAAAAAATGTTGCAAAGGTATATTATTATCACTACCAGTAAATAATATGTCAGTCTCTAGGAAATACGCACGGCACTATCAGCAGTCGTCATGGTAGAGACACTCCGGATATTATGTATTGAGGGGACGCGTCCAATTTCGACAACGTGAAAGCACCCACGAAGAAAAGACAGCAGACACACATATCCCGCCTTCCCAAGAAAAAACAGAGAAGAAGCGCTACGCCAACCTCCCGTACGAGCAAATCCACCCCCGCACCAGTCTTAGACAACGCCGCCTCAACGAGAGATCGCCCTCCTCTTCTACGTTTTTCTCCTCGCCCGCAACCACGCAGACCAATCAATGCGACAGCCTTCACGTAACAAACAAAGCAATCTTCTTCCAAAACCTTGCCGGCTCACATGTCCTCATGTCGACGTTTGATGCAAACCGACTTTGCATCCTGTCGACTTCGAACCTTCATTGCCACGGGGACAGCAGTGCAGTCTCTTCATTAATGCCAAGGCCTCTTTTGTTTCGCCTAGAGGCGACGCAGGTTCTCAATAATACTCTTTTCGGTATTTTTGTTTGATAGACGCCAATTTTTACTTGACGGCGCATTTAACATAGTTTGTTTCGCTTATCCTTGCCTTCTTTGTTGTATAATTTTACGTTTTTTTTTTCGTCAAAGCATGAATTTCATAATCCCATGTTCATATCAAACTCTTGGCATTACTTTAAAGTTCAATGCATGCCAAATCGGACAGCTACACCTTAAGTTGTCGAAGTGCTGCCCTGCCCTACCCGAAGCATGGGCGCCGGCGAATGCCGGCGCCCAGCGGAGCCCTTGTAAAGCCCAGCGGAGCCCTTGTAAAAATCTAAAATCGTTCACTCAAATCGGAATTTTCATGCCGTTTTGTGGCAAATTCTTCCTTCATTCAAAGCTCGCTCGGCAATTAGTTTTTTGGAGTTTTTGATTGAATTTTATTTACGCAACACTCCACTACTAACGTTTGCTTGTCCTTGAGTTCGATTCTCCCGATTATGAGATTTGACTGTATTTGCAAAAATGCACTATAAAAAAGGGATCAACTGCAGCATAGCTGCTGAGAGCGTCTAGCAGCGTGGGTAGGTACAACTCGGCGCGAGTCGACAAGGGAAGAAAATGCTGACTTCTTCTCGCGATAAAAATGAAGGCATGTACGTGCCGAAGTGGAAAGGGGGGAGGAGGGCCCGCTAGGTGACCCCGGATCTGAGTTACTGCTGGGAAGGAGCTCGAGAGTAGTGCGAGCATAATAAATGGGATGAAGAAGAAAAACTTTGCACGGGAAGGTATATTACTACCACACACAGCACCCGTATCCTTTTCCGGGATATATATATATATATATATATATATATTTGTATTTTTTTAAAATATGTCAAGGACGTCAGCCGTGAGTTCGACGAATTTCGGTTCAATGCTCTTATTTGCCCATTCTTCTCTAGGCAAAAAAAAATGACAGATTACTTATAACCATTTTTGGTGCAGAAGAATGAATAGTACATTGTTATTATTTTTTCCCTCCGACAATGTAGCGTAGATGCCTTTCCGATATAAATCGAATATCCTTCCATAAAGCAGCAGTAGCACCTAATATGAAGTCGTATGATCGCACCATAATGCAGTGGTATCTTCCGCCAACCATTTGCCCATTTTCTTTCCTCACATCTTCTCCTTTTATCTACTATTTCCTTTCCCTATATATACCTGGTATGTTATAGCTGAGAGTCTACCTTAATCCTCATCAACATTGCCACCCCAGGCTAGTGGCCGTAGTCCTCCCGATTCTTCCTCCCTTCCCCTCGCGGCCTAACGATCCCTCAGAGGTAGTCTATATCGATGAGCTCTGCGCGAAATCGCGACCTGAGTGGTCACATAAATGATTTGGAATAGTCGCTCCTTGCACACGTCTTTCCGCGCTAGGGACGATGCGTCCGTCCCTCCAACGATGCTTGCCGCCACCTGATCTATCAGGTCGCTGCCTTCTTTACCGAGGCGCCCGAAGCTTTCCACCGCGAGGGTGGCGAGTTTGTAGCTGCGTTCGTCAAAGGGCACCTGTCCCGATCGAGCGTAGTGGTTGCGCTTGCGCCCCTCGGAAGTGGAAGCCGCTGATCCGTTTCGATCCGCGCTTCCTGCCCGCATATGGACCTCTGCTTGTGGGTCCGCATACGTCACGTTAAGGAGTATCGACTTGTCGCAATACTCCGGTGCCGTAGCATCTCTTAGTCCACCTGCCTCAATCACAATGTCCATTCCCAAATCCCTGTCTGCGAGGAACGGGGCTCCGCTTTCCACCTGGCTGCGGACGGACATGCTCTTAAGGGTGCGGGAGAGCGCGTGCACAAGGGGTTGGTGCTGGTTCACTTGCGCGCCCGCTCGGTGACACAATCGCGCATGCCTCGTATTAACCTCCGCTTCACTGCGGCATGGGCATCTCGCCGCGAGGAATTCCTCCATCCCCAGAAATCTGTTCCCCGCAGCCACGAACTCTGATGCAGGGATGGTTCTAGCTGAGTCTACAGGCCTCGCCCTTAGGAAGGCGGTAGCCCCTGATCCCGATTGACTCCGTTGCCGGGCCCTGGCCAAGTTTCGTGTCTCCTTCTCGCCCTGAGATTCGCTTGTGTCTTGCTGGGGCCTCGTCTCGGGGAGCTGGTCCAGCGAAGAGACGTACCTCTCATAACGTACTCGGTTTACCAGTTTACCCAGTCCTTGCTGCGCTTTGCTGGAGCTGATAGTTTCGGCGTCGTGTGCAGGCAACACGTCTGCAGTTGATTGCCCTGAGGCCCCTTGCTCTCCTGCTCTAAATGCTCTGTCTCGCCAGCTTTCCGGCACGATGTTCGCCATGGCCTCCTCTGAAACCCCATGCACATCGTGCAGGTCCCTGATGCTGTTCCAGATGCGCCGCACGAGGTCAGAATCGGGCAGCTCCCTCCAGATTTTGTTCCCTATTGCGCCGGATATATCAGCAAGCACCTCTGGCACCGTCGCCACCAAGCTCCCAACGGATGCTGACATCCTCCGGGCTTCAGCCGACGACAGCCCAAACCCTCCGGCCCCCTTGGACAGGCTCGCCTGCGCCTGTTGATGGAGTTGCAGGGTCAACATGTTTGTCGGGCACCCGTCCGCGAAGAACGATGAATCTTCTGCTACCCCCGGGAGATCGAGCAATTTCTCCAGCATCCACAAGGCGTTGCCATCTGCTTTTTTGCATGCAGCCAGCGATAGTTCTGGGTCCATCACGCGTTCAAGGTAGGAGGTCCGTCGAACCATTGAGCCGGTGGCAATCAGGTTGGCTGATTGCTTGTCCGGCATGCGTGACAACATCCGCGCAAGTTGCTCCGCTCCCCCGTTTCGGACTATCTCCATTGCGCTCTTCCTCACGTACTCATCTGTGCCGATGGGCACCCCCACCACCATAACCCCACCACGTTCGGCGATGCTGACGCCAATGCCCTAAAGAAGGGCGTTTTGTTCTGGTGTAGGTACGTGCCCGTTTGGGGGCAGGGCAACCGTTTTGATCGGGTTGATCGCAATTCCAATGTTAGACAGCTCACGCTGGAGAAAGAGTACCACTTCCACAGTATCGGGTGTGATTTCCATCATTCCGATGCTAATATCATCTAGGTAGGCGAATGCCTCTACACCTCTCGGCTCGAACTCCGCCCGTGTCCGCTTCAGCACCGGCAGGAGTGGCATGCAGAACAACGCCGGCCGCATGGCATCACCTTGTTGTACCCCGCTGGAGCAGTCAATCTTCGGCCTTTCTCCCGATTCCATCTGAAAAAACACGGGCGCAGACATCTCGCCGTAACATTTTGCCACGAACGGTGTAAGCGCCGGCACGCAAGTGGCTGCCTCCGCTAGCATAGCAGTCCGCTTCACTGTGTTGAATGCGTTGGAGCAATGGGTGAGGATCAGCCAGTTGTTTGCCTTGTGATGTATTCTTGCGCGTAGCGTTACCTGTTCCACCCCCCCTCGTACTCCGACTCCAAACTGTCTCGCTTCGCGGTTGGCCTCCTCCAGCCGTGGTCGCCACTGCCGCATGGTTCCGGCCGCAATAAGCCGCCTCCACGTCATCCCCACGCACACGGGGCGGCATTTTTCACCCAGGGCAGTGAGGTTGGATTGCAAGAAGAGCTGCCAGAATTCAGGCGGGAAGGCGTTTGGATCATCGCTAATTCTTCTCCAGAAGACTTCGATGCCAGCTCCGAATTTTTCGCGCCCTAAACCAGTCCTGATTATTGACTGCAAGTGCGAGAATCGCAGACCGTCGCTTCCCGCGCCTGATAAGGCGTTGCGAGAATTGATGACCTCGAGGGCCACCTGTGGGTTGAACTCGTCCTCCGGGCGCCAGTTGGGTGCACTACCTTCCTCCTGGTCGGTGGAACTTGTTGCCATCGCTGCCGCTGCAGCTTTGGAGACGCAGGCCTGGTTCTCCTCCGGGAACTTCGATTTTACGCGCTCCCACGTTTCCTCGTTCCCCGGCGCGCGCGGTTCCGCGAGGAGGCTGCGTGCTGCCACAGTCACCCCCCCTCGATGGCGGCATGCTGATGATGCCCTCTTAAACATATCAGCGTCCGTCTCTTAGCGGGCGTGGCCGATTTACCTCGTCGACGTTCGACGAGTATACTCCATTAACCACGGGAGCAAGAGGGTGAGGTCACCGCGTTCGGCAGACGCAAACCTCTCACGCCTTTTCATTCGGCCATCCTGCTAGTGTAGTAGAGCTGGGAGGATGTACCACAACTTGATTGACCTCAGGAGTGATTGCGGCGTCTCCGATTGTGTGGATTGACGATGCTCTCCCAATGCGTGGTTGAGGAGGCCAAGCACATGGGTGATAAGCTTGGCGTGGGCAGTAGCCAGCCTTGGCTGCACTTTGACAACAGTGGCGAAGCGTTGTTGGAGGTCCTCGAGGGGGACATCATCGAGCGGTCCCTCAATCCCAATCTGGTTTGGTCCAAGGGATAGCAGAGGCCATCCCGGCGCTCTTCCTCGCCATCGTCAGGTCTCCCTCCGAGTCCCGCTGCCGTCACGCGTAGTCCAGGGTCGGCCTGAACTGCCGCTTCTATTGCTTCCCGTCTTTCATGGCGAACCGTGCACCCCCTTGCTCCGCAGAGAAGCGACGCTTGCGCCCGGCCTCGTCTGACCGCATTCACCACTTGAGTACATCTTGAAAGAAGATATACTAGAGTGTCTGCGACTATTTTCTCTGAAGTTGGATTTTCAGTCGGAAATGAAAAATAACTAGACATCGACCTTCCGCTATGCGCACAGCCCGAAATGAAAAAATACTACTACCAGTTTATAATATAAGTATCTCAAGTAGACAATACACACGGCACTGCTGTCAGCAGTCAGTCGTCCGATTTATTGAAGGGACGCGTCCGATTTCAAAAACGAGAAAGCACGCGCGAAGCCAAGACAGCAGGTACACATATTTATATGTATATATATATATATCCTGCCTTCCCGAGTATAACAGAGAAGAATCGTTACGCCAACCTTTCGTACGAGCAAAGCCACCCCCTCATCTGTCTAATAGAACGCCGCCGCAACGAGAGATCGCTCTCCTTTTCTTCGTTTTCCTCCTCGCCCGTGACCACGTAGAGCAATGCGACAATAAACAAAGCTCTTCTTTTCGCTGGCTGACATGGCCTGATGTCGACGCTGGATGAAAACCGACTTTGCGTCCTGTCGACTTCGAACCTCCATTACCACTGGGACAGCAGTGCAGTGTCTTCATTGATACCAAATCCTTCTTTTCGTTTCGTCTGGAGGCGTAGCAGGTTCTTAATACTATTTTCGGTACCTTTGATTGATATACCCGAGGATATACGCCAACGTTTACTTGACGGCACATTTAACAACAACAGTATCCTTGCCTTGTTTGTTGTACATGACGTTTTCCTTCGGTCAAATTATGACCTACATAACATCATGTTCGTATTAAACTCTTGGCATTAGTTTAAAGTTCAACGAAGGTCAATCGGACAGCTACAACTTAACTTGTCGAAGTACTGTCCTGCCCTACCCGAAGCTTGGGCACCGGCGAATGCCGGCGCCCATGCGGAGCCCTTGTACATATACATATACTTTCTTCCGCGAATTTTTTCTAGTAAAAGGCGAGCATCTTATGCTCACAGACTGTAAGTGGTACGTGCATTGTGCAATATAGCACTGATGGCATGGTAAGTCCACAGCTCCTGTATAGGCGGTACGTGTGCACAGTGCAGTATAGCACTGGGCACATGGTAAGTCCATGATTTCGATTCTCTTCGATTCCCTATTTGCTTTTTTTCGGATACGGTTGAGGGGGCGCAGTAACAGCAGTCTACAACAGATAGATACTTTTTTTTCCGCCTTCTTTTTCTAGGATACAACCCACCTATCATCAAAGCAGCAAGACGAGTGAAACGTTTTTGTGATCAAACCTTCATCACGAGTATTATAGCTTTTGCGATACGACACGAGCCAAGTGATAGCTTGAGTTCGTCACTGCGTTTGATTGCACACTCGAGTCAGGCAGCGCCAACGACATCGCCGATGTTGCTTGCCCGCTTGCCAGAGCCTGCTACGGAGGTCGACCGCAGTGACTTGACAAGCTTCACCCCTGGGGTTGACAAGCCCCAACCCCGTGGGAGATAGCGGTGTCTACCTCCTACGGACCGGCGGGCTACGCGCGCCCTCCTCGCCGCTCCCAGGGGTCAGTTTGGATGGACTCGTGCCTCACACCGAAATCACTCCTTTGGGTGGACTCGTGTCCGTCGCCGAAAGCACTGTCTTGGGTGGGCTCCTTCTCACCTCTACCGCACTTCACGATTTGCGATCACACGAGCGACGTATAAAGATTGGCCGCCTTTCTACCATCCCGGGGAGATTTTTCGCTCCTGCTTCCGCCTCCGTCGCAACAGCCGAAGACTGTATCAGCCGCGGGTCGATTTCGCCTGCCGTTGAAACCGTTTATGCTTCGGTTTTTGCATACCCATCGAGGGTGGAACGGGCTCCACAGAATCCCTGGTTGCAGCGACGACCATCGCACAGCCGACCCCTCTATCAAGGAGTTCTACACCGTGGAGACGGATTCCCTCGCGACCACGGGTTCGACGGTGTGCGTCTCTGCCGTGCTTGGCACTCCAGCCCCTCCGTCAGCGACGACGCGCCGACGAACAGCGACAGCAACCGGCAATGCACCCCTGCTGTGGAATATGGGTCCACGCCCGACGGGGCCCCTCGACAATCTTCCCGGAGTGTCAACAGCCCGCCGCGAGTGCCATGGCCGCGGTCGACCCCGTCGCCCGCCGTGACCCCTGCTCCTGCCGCCTCTCCGGTCCCCATGGTACCGACCGACCGTGACCTCCCGGAACCTATTGGGACTTCTATATTACGACCTCCGTCCACTCCTGGCGACACCCCAACTGCACTGACAATGTCAGACGCCTTTGACGACATTGATGAACTGCAGTTCGATGATTCCGTGCGTGATTTTCGCTTACCGACTGGTAACGAGAACACCAGGTTGGGCCGACATGCCATGCCGAAGTGCCCTACACCACTATTGGCCGGCCGCCAGCTCAGTCACCCAACTTCTTGTCATGCTACCCTTCGCACAAGCGTTCCTTCCTTTCGGACACCGAGGATCTGATGATTAACGGCCGGCTACATACAAGCGTCGACCACTCATCCGTGATCCGCAATGGCGTCATCTCGGTGACATACAAGGCACATTGGCTGGGACTCTCTGAGCTATCCTCGGGGTGGGAGATAGACCTCCAACACTCTCGAAGCCACATCTTACGTTAATATCTCTGCACCCCGGACCAACACCGACAAACCAACCGCATAACCACCGAATGCGCATCGGTGCGGCACAGCGTCAGCTATTTCCAAACAAAGGCAGACATTTTCGCCTCCGCGACACAATACTCTCTAAGGGAGCCCTATTTTGGTACAAGGACGACGATGGGTTGTCGTGGCTCGGGCAACCCAGCGCGTGTACGACTGAAGGCGGGGTATATCTAGTCCGGTTTCCGGTCGACCCAAGGCTGAGTATACTTTTTTCCCTCCCGCCGCGCTACATGACTTCGACGGAGACCGTACGAGGCTCTTGGTATCTTTAGGTCTACGTCGGCATCGCTTTCCCGCGGGGGATTAAAGGTGACGTAGTTGACCCTCGAGGCGCAGCCGTGACTAATTGACTTTCAAACCGCCGCTCCTCGATAGTTTTCAATTTTTTGCTAGGTTATGAGGTTTTGAGTTCTTGTCCTCCGTTTGTTTGTAGGACTTCGAGCTTTTGTCTGGATGTGGGGCTGTTCTTATCATTTTTTGTTCAGTCCTGCTGACCCCGCCACTCAGAGTCGGGCCAGGGTCCGGGTGATCACTCCGCTGTCTGAGGAACAGGACTGCCGGGTTTTCGTGTCTGTTCAATGTCGCCCTGCAGACGCCACCCTCAGCCCAGAGCTGGGGGGGGGACCGTGGTACCCCGTTCGCGCATAGCGTGTTACAGGGCTATGTACGGGACTGTTTATTACATACCTGTATATATATATATATTATGTTGTATTTGTTCTACTTGTTTCGGGCGAACACTTCTGCCCCCCGAGGGGCTGTTGGTGGTGTCACCTTCTATTCCGGGTATTTGTCATATCCTCATCTAACCCCCGCCATGACAATGGTCTGCGGGAGGTGTTTGACATGACTTCTCCCTTGTATTATCGCCTGTGTTCCCCTTCCTTCCGACAAGGTTTTACTTGTCACAGCGCCTTTTCTGTGGTTTGCTTACCGTAGAGCCTTTTCTGCCCCCTTCCCCCTCCCCCCCCCGCCTCACCGGCGGTACGCGGCAGGTTTTTTGACGGGTGGTTCGCCCTGTTGTAGGGTCTGCGTTTCCTTCAACTGCTTTCTTCGCGTTTTCTTGGCGCCATAGCCAGGCCGTTAGAGGTGTGCGAGTGAGTTTTGGCGAACAGCATCTTCCACCCATGGTCTAGTTCGTAGAACCGCAGTTCACCGAATCTCCCATGTTTCTGCTTATGCGTCTCATCAGAGTGGGCTAGTGTTAAGATACGGCCTTGAAAGGCCTGCAACCACATTGACTTGCTTGGTAGTTGACCGTTTTCGTATGACAGATTGGCGTTATCTATTCGGGGTAGTCAGGAAAAGTATCCGAGGAGTGCTCCTCGATTCTCAGTTGTCATCTCCGGGTTCTGGTGGAAATAATGAAAGCTGCTTCTCTACTGCTTTGAGCTATGAAAACGAGTAACACCCGGGACACGCCCACTTGGTCGATCTGCAGGGATACTCTGTGTCTCACCCCTCGCTACCTCACAAAAGCAGCACGTTAATTTTGAAGCCAAACCATGACCGCGGAAGAAATCGTTTCCAGGGAAATCCCGAAATTGGAAAGGTTCTTGGGGAAATTCGAAAATTGTGGAACACAGCACCTACAACATAACGGTTTTCAAACGAAAGCAAGAACGGCAAAACGGCTACAATGAATGGTAAGTATGTTGCGAGTGTGTGTTATTTGTATAGACTAAAGATACCAGCGTATGGAGTATGTCAATCGCAGTTTTGGAAATGCGTTGAAAAATATTAATTTCATTTTGACTAATCAATGTGCCGTTTTTGTGCCCCTTTGATGCGGGTATTTTCCAGGCTACTACCCGTACCCGGAAGTTTTGTGAGCTTGTACGACCCTACCCTAACGCGGAGCGTGTGTGTGATTTTTACGATATTCATTTCGGTACCCGGACTTTGTATTTGCGTTCTATCTGCAGGGTACACACGAAACCCATACCCGGGGTCTATTTACCCCCGGCATTACCCTACAACGAACAAATAAAAGTTCTGTAGGACACTCACACCCGTACCCGGGCCTTGTGGAAGTTCTGTACGCCATTGCCATAAAGACGCGGGGTACGGGTACATTATTTCTATACCTGCCCGGAGCTTCTGTATGTTCAACACGCCCGTGCCGCATTACTCGACAATTTTAGAAGCTCTGTAGTTGGACTTTCGTACCATTACCCAGATCTTCTGGAAGGTCAAAAAAACTTTCATACCCGTAGCCGGAGCTAGCTGCTATTAGCTCTGTACCCGTGTCACAACGCCCGGGTCACGGGTTCAGCATATTTTGTACCCGCCCGGAACTTATGTGGGCTCTTTGTGCCTGCGCCACAATGCCCGGAACGTCTGTGAGTTCGGTATCTCTTCCACACCCGTACCCGAAACTTCGGGAAATTCTGTAAAACTCCCGTACTCTTACCCGGAATCCACAAACCCTACAATACATCACCTTAGAAGATTTCGTCGAGGCTCATCTTTGCAAGCTGTGTGTGACACTCCGATTGCGCGTATTACTGGGTGTGTTTCCTCATGAAGGATACAGATATGATAGGTCGGCGACCCCCCTTGGATATTGTTTTAGAATATTGACGCATATATATATATATATATATTGTAATACGATCGGCCTCCGGCGGCTCTCGGGGGCCGAACCACAAGCCGGACGCTTATTTTACGCCGTGGCAGTACACACACTGCACCGCACAGGTATACTACCATTTGTAAGCACTCACTTGTATGCCGTAAATACCAGGACATGTCATTGGCCAAACATGCGGGCCGAACCGGGCGGATCTGAAAAGTGCCATGGGCCGGGCGGGACCGGGCCGAGATATTTGAAAATGTGATGGGCCGGGCCGGGCCGGGCTGGACCGAAAAAAATGAAAGTGTGATGGGCCGGGCCGGGCCGCGGCCCATGAGACGTGGACTTTCAATGGGCCGCCCTACTGAGCCCATTAGGCGGCCCACGAGTTTTCACATGCCGGCCCGAGCAGCGGCCCATGAAATGAAGTGTACTGTTGCTGCTATTATATGTGGGATGACGAAGTCTACCCTGCTCGTGAGATGGTTCACGTGTTTTTGCCGGCTGGCCCGGGCCGCGGCCTATCATCTATATATATTGTATGTGTGGTAAGTGCTGTTATGACGACTTCGACGTCCGTCCCGCCCACATGAGGCAACCAACCCACATTTTCGTGGCCGAGACAATATCGGGGCGGCATTGTAACCTGTGCAAAACAGCCGCTGAGGAGCGGTTTACGGTTTGTTCCGCATAATAAAACAGCAAAAGCAGGCGAGGAAAACCAATGCATTCGATTCTCGCGATATACATACTGCTACAACATCATATGCAAGGAAAAACGAAAACCGATGATGGTTCTATAAGGCAGGCGTATATCTGCATATTAAGCACAACCGATGTTGCTGCTGCCAGCGCCAGAGTAAACCATATACTCTGGACAGGACGCAAGCAGAACCAAACAACAAACTGACCTAAGAAACAACAGCTAGCTGCTGCTGTGTATACTGCCACATAAAACAACCTTGACGAGAGTGCAGTTGCTCATCCACCCGTATGTGGCCTATCCTAAATCCCCTCCACCAGCAACAGCCTGCGCCTTTGCAACAATGATTCGTAACGCCTTCGCCCGTACGTTCTTCATTTCTGGCTGCTCGTCAAAGAGGACCGCTGAGTGGCTTAAGGCCCCCACGAGAGAAGAGGCACCCTTCCCAACAAGCGTCTTGCAGAGGGGCGGTGGGGATCTCTGACGCAGCGCCGGCTAAGCCCAACACACACATAATGAATGCGCTGTTGACTCGATGTCGACGGCATCTTGACCTGTGCCAGAGGAGTTTAGAGGAATATATTCATGAACGGGTATTAGAACGGGAGATTAAATGCGTATCATGGTGTCAGCTGTTTCTTGTCTACAGTAGTTGTTGTTGGTGGTGTTGTCACATAAAATATCATATTCAAGTCCGTGGTCACAGGACAGGCTTCAGTCACTCTGGAGCTGAGGAATACGCCAGGGAAAAGACACAAACGAACCAACGAACAAGGTGGTACACGCATATATCACAGCTGATGCAAATGATGCCTCCTCCAGAAACATGTAAAAAGTGGAATCGGGAGCCAGCCTACGGTGTGCCAGGTCCATACTGGTGCATGCGTCTCACTACTCGCGCCTGGAAAAACCGATTATACCGCTTGCCAACCAAGAAAGACTACCACGTATATATTGCACGTAGTACCTATCACCACGCATACGCACGTCAGACACAAGTCAATTGGAAAAAAGAAACAAGGATAAGAAAATAATAGAAGAGAAAGGAAGGAAAGAAGATAACAGAAAGCGAAAAAGGAAAGGAAATAATAGAAAATACAAGAAAAAAAAGAAAATACAAGACAAGAAGAGGAAGCAAGGGGGAAAATAAGCGAAAACACATCATACTAGCAGACCCTAGGAAATGACTAAAGGCGGTCTTGGACTCGTAGATGGTGTCAGGTGCATCAATGGCACTGAGGAGAGAACGCAACAAGGCGAACAAGTCAAGGCGGACTTACGTTAACTTGTGACGGCCATTGGAAGGACCGCAAATATCAAGACAATGATGGCCAGACCCAGACTTCAGTCTCTTGGGCATTACGCCCCCCCTCCCTCCCCCCGACCCTCCCCTCCCCCCTCCCCCCCTCTCCCCCTCCCTTCCCCCCTTCCCCCCTTCCCTTCCCCCCTTCTCCCCCCCACCCTGCCCCCTCCTCCCTCGCCGCACCCTCCCCCTCCCCCATCCCCCCTCCCGCCGGCCGTTTAGAGATACCGACGATCGATGGCGTTGCCGCGCCCTTGGCGTGTCGGTCTGCAGCTCTGCGTCTCTCCGTCTCATGCTATTTCCGCAAGAACAACTCGGCTCCCTCCTCTACCCGTCGAAACCATCTATCGGCCTTCTGAGCAACCTTTCGTCACCCTTCGAACTTGATTCCCAAAACCGGCACATCCTTCCTCAGATGCACAAATTGTCCTACTCTCGCGCCCCTGAGTAGCCCTTACCCGCAACAAGCTCCCCAAACATCGACCTCTGTGGCAGATATTCCTCCCCCATACATGAAACAAATCCCACAAACAATATCCTCTGTTTGCGCACTATCGCCTCCATGCAGTACGAGGCACCAAGCAGATCATTGAAGTTACCAGCATTTTCTTTGATTTAAATCTTTAAAATAATTGCAATGCACAGCAGCTTTACAAGAAATTCAACATTTTAGGACCCCTTCAGCCGTCTTTCATCGTTTGCATGCTCTTCGTAATATTTATTGTGTCGTACACATTCTCCGTTATTCTATAGTCATCTGTTGTATACAGCAGTTGTTAAGGAATTAGTGGGGTAATCGTC
The DNA here is from genome assembly GCA_012845835.1 of Undaria pinnatifida. NCBI lineage: Eukaryota > Phaeophyceae > Laminariales > Alariaceae > Undaria > Undaria pinnatifida. The sequence continues at coordinate 12,454,875 of JABAKD010000023.1, forward strand.
CGTTTGACCACTTGCAAAAGGTTAACCAATAGCTTACCCAAACTAAGCCTGATAACACTCTTCCCCCCTGAAACGGCGGGATAGCAGGTCGGCCGGATGTACGGGCGAACCTGTCAATTATCCAAGCCGTTTCATTTCCTGAGTATACCGGGGAGAGTATTTTGCAAGTTCGACATGGAGAACGTGGATGCGAACTGGGTCGTCGTTTAGCAAGCAAGCAGCTCGCCCCACAGGGTTGGATTTGTCAGATCTTGTTGGCGGCAGTGTCGGGTTACGGACGAGTAGGACGATGTCGTCGTCGGTTGTATGTAGAGGACCCTCACCCGCCAGCTCCTTGATGTCTGAGAAGGATGGACGCTTGTGCGAGAGGTAGCACGCCAAAAGGTCGGGCGACAGGCGAAATCGACCCGCGGCCGTTACAGCCTTTGGTAGTGGCGATGGAGGCAGAAACACGAGCGCCGAATCTCCCCGGGGAAGCAGAAAGGCCGTCAATCGTTATACATGGCTCGTGTGTGCGAACATCGTGAAATGCGGTAGAGGTGCGAGGGAGCCCACCCAAGGCAGCATGTTCAGCGCGGAGCACGAGCCCACCCAAGACAGTGCTTGCGGCGAGGGGCGCGAGTCCACACAAACCGACCCCTGGGATCGGCGAGGAGGGGGCGCGCAGGCCACGGGTCCGTAGGAGGTAGATACCGCTATCTCCAACGGTCTTGGGGCTTGTCAACCCCACGAGGTTGAAGGTTGTCAAGCCACTGCGGTCGTACTCCGTATCAGGTTCTGGAAAACGGGCCGGAAAAATCGGCAATGCCACTGGCGCTGCCTTTGCGGTACTCGAGCGTGCAATCGAACGCGGTGACAAACTCAAGCTATCGCTGGGCTCGTGCATTGAGGGTCCCCACTTTGCCAATGCTCTCCTGTGTCTTGTGGCCGGAGGATATGCTGAACTTTGTTCCCCACAGTACCCTCGGAGGCGTTTGGGAGCCCAAACAATGCTGCCGGTCCCCAAATCTAGAGGAGTCCAGAGCCTCTCCGAGTCGAGCGTTGCTCAACTGATATACGCGATTTTCATAGCGAACGAAACATCGTCCAGCGCAACAGTACTCTCGACGAAACAGGGGCCGTGTTCTGACAGCGCAAGGTCAGGGCCGACGCCAGAAGCTACTCCACGGCTTTTGATTGGCCAACGCGCCCGGGAAATAGGTCGGAAACGACGAAGGGGACGTTTTGCGATCGCTGGCCGCTGTTAATGGCCCGGTCGCGGCGCGGGCGAGATTTCTTAGTTCTTGCATTCGCAGTGCAGGTGCGGAACCGAGTAGGGGAGGCCAGGTACGCCGACCCGGTCTCATTATTGCGAATATATTCGCGAACGGCATCAAATGCCTCACCGAGCAATTTTTTCCTCTCCCCTGGCATGGCTTGTTGGCCCTGGGCCAATCCGCCCGTAGACCAATGTCCCACACTGGGTCCAGAGGGCTGGATTCAGCCAGAAGCTTGTTGTCAGAGCTCAAAAGGTGTTTTTTTTATTGGCTGAATTCTGCGTGAATTTGGCGTAGGTGCCAGATAACACGGCGTTTCGCTTCTCCTTGTCCCCAACACCGGAGTCAAAGTTGCGCACGCCTCGACCGATGCGTTTGCGTGTGCTTGGACTAATCGACGACATGATGAGCCCCACTGCTCGATGGCCTTGGAAAAGCCTGGTCTTTTCGGCCATCTTGTACTTATCCGCGCAACAATATGCCACGTCGCCCACGGTAAACGACGAAGGGGACCACGGTGGAAAATAGGATGGGGGCTGCCAGAATAATACCACTTTGTCTTTGGAGTACTCTTGACAAGGGTCAAAAGCCGTGTTGGAATTGGGGCCTGCAATGTCCCCGTCAGGGAACACCAGGCCTCGGGAGAACGACGCGAATACGAACCCGTGGTTTCTCGCCTCGGGTCTTTCTTCGCAGTTTGGCGGAAAAGCGCGAGAATCCGCTCTAACTACGCCCGAAAAATATCCAAGACCAAAGGTGCCAACCCGTCGGTAGCCTCGTTGGACATTTGTCGGTCTGCAATTGTCCCTTTCTTGGAACACCAGTGCTCGGCTCTTTGGGCCTGTAGGGTCCCCTTGCGGGAGCGCCAGGCCTCGGGAACAAGATGCGAGGCCGAACCTGGGGTTTCTCGCCTCGGGTCCTCCTCACTCGCTGGCGGAAACTCGTAAGAAGCCGCCCTCGCTGCACACGAATGAGAGCCCAACACCGACGGTGCCAACCCGTCAGCAGCCTCGTTGGACATTTGGGTCTGCAATGTCCCCCTTTGGGAACACCAGTCCTCGGCTCTTTGGGCCTGTAGTGTCCCCCTCAGGAACACCAGGCCTCGGGAGCACGACGCGAGTCCGAACCAACGGTTTCTCGCGTCGTGGCCTCTTCGCTTTGTGGCGTAAGATCGCAAGAAACCTGCTGTAACTGACCCCGAAGGGGCAGGAGCTCTGAGCTGTAACTGCTTGACGAGAGGCGCGATTCTTCCGTAATTTTACGGGAATAGCGTCCAGCTGATCAGGCCGGGTGCCATGGCGTCACCACTGGCCTGTCGCGCAGTGTCGGATCTTCTTGCTGTGCCACTGGGGCAGACGTGGCCTGAAACACGTGGGTTAGCGTGTTAAACGACGAAGCAGGGTCCGTAGACCCTGTTGACGTCTTCTGGAGCGGGGCTCGGGCAAGTGGCAACAATGTTTTTACCCGAAGAGGTTCTTTTCCGTTATGCCTCATGGAGAAGGGAGACGAGGTAGCTAATTTTGTCGACTCCTCCTTGATGGAAAAAAGAACAGAGCGCCCGCTGTTATCGCGAGCAAACACCGGATCGAGGTTCGCAAAACATCTCGGCGTTTTGGTGTTGGCCTTCCCACACCTCAAATCGACCGCCACCTCGTAGTCAGAAAAAGTGTTTGAGGGTCGGCCGTCCCACACCTCAAACCGACCGTCACCGCCTGTTCAGGGAGAGGGGGGGATAAACACGTTCGCGTAATAAGGCGACACGCCGTCACCGCAGCTTTATTGTTGCGCGACGCGTGCCTGGGGGGGAAGCGCGCAAAGCGCAAGCTCCCGTGCCATGGTTGATGGGGGCGGCGTTTGGAGCGCGTACCCCAATTGCCGAGTTTATGTCGCGGCTGAGGGAAACGGCTCTGGAAGCGCGGTTCCCGTCGCCGAACCCAGACCATGGCCGAGGGGAACGTCGCTGAAAGCGCGCGTTCTCGCCGTGAAAATAAAAATAAAAATAAAGTAACTGGCTGGAGGAAACCACGCTCGAAGCGCTAGTTCCCGCCGCCAGTACTACGCCGTGAGAGTCGTCCGCAGACGGCGTAGAGTGCCGTGGGCTCTTGACAGAGGTAATCGGCGGTGCGCTATTGGACAGGCTAGCAACAGAACACGAGCAACTTCTGAAAACGAAATAGGTACCCCCCGACAGTGTTGTCGACGGTGCCGTACCGCCGTCGAGCTGTCGATTGCCGTTACGGAATGTGCCAGGCTGACGCGCGTGGGTATTTCCGCCCGGGTTGTGGGCGGCTCCAAAGCGCATTCGAGGAGCAGGAGCGGGGGCAGAAGAGGCGGGCGAGCGCGGAATACCACCATAGTAATCCGACATCTATATGGTATCGTTGTGAAAGTTTGCCTGGCCATGATCCTGGTGGTACCCTCGCAGTTGATCTGAAAGATGGCGACGATTTTTCTTGTGTTTGTTCGGGCGAGGAGATTTGTCGTCTCGGCGGTAGCAGACCCTGCGTGTTTGTCAACGTCGGTGTGCGTCATCGTCGCCAAGTTGGCCAAGTTCAGGGTTCAAGCAGCCACTCGCATTAGTAAAAGGATGCTTACAATGCTTCAAGGAATGGTTGTCTTCGTGGCAGTTGAGTCAAAGCCCCCGGTTTTCTCGGAGGGCATCAGCGCGAGGTGAAAGGAGGCCGCTCCAAAGGGGAGGGTCGTCTGTCTTAAACCAGGCAATGACCCGAAAAATTCTGCATAATGATGCTCTTCTAGTGGCCAGCAGTTCGAGATGTGGTCAAGCCAAGGGTCGGATGAATCATCGATGGGCACGGCAGTTAAATGATATCTCGATCCCGCCTGCCACGAAAGCGACTGGGACGGCCCTCGGCCTTGGCCACGCCCATGATCGGCGGGGCGGGGCCCCGACGGGGCGGATGACCGCGCTCCCGTCGAAGAAATATGGAGTGAAAATTACTGCTTCACCGTTGACGGCACGTGTCTTATTATGCGCTTAGTCACTAAACGCCCGCCACATAGCATCCAACGAGGCGTAAGGCCGGGGGTACGTTGCCTTCAAACCAGGGTACAACGCAGACAGGAGAGCCGGAAATTGCTCATTCGCCGTCACCCGAACCACCTCCAACACAACATCCGTCCCCGGAGACAAAACACCGACCACTCTCAGTAGCGGTCGATATAACACAGTCTAATGCAGGTAATATAAATACCGCCCCCCCCCCCCCCCTTTTGTTCCCCGCCCAGTTCGTTCAAACGCCCCACTTACAATCGAAATCGGCCAGAGTAATAACCACTTCTAAGCAATTGATATCACGTCATTAGCTTTCTAGCCATCCATGACGTAGCTTTCATGCATCCCCCCTTCCCCCCTCCAACGCCCCCTCCTTCCCCACACCCCGCACGATCGCTAGACCCAGCACCGCGCGTATAGCAAGCCCCTTCACATATGATTAATACGCACGATCGGAGGATCACACACATTGTTGCGAAGATCAGTGACGACCAAATCCTTGACCTTATAGCTGGAGTGTATTTCAATATTATATGTGACCGAAAACCTCTTGAAAACCCTTGCCCCCCCCCCCCCCCCCCCCCTTCCTCGCTCTCTCTTGCTCAAACGCCCCACCTAATATCGAAATCCGCCAGAGTAATAAACACTTTCACGCCCTGGATATCGCCTCATTATCGTTTTAGAATCGTCCATGCCGCTGCTGCAATTCCCACCCCCCCCCGCCCCCAACGCTCCATCCTCCCCCACCACCCGCACCATCGCCTAGATCTAGCACCACGCGTATAGCAACCCCCCCCCGCCGCCACATTCCCCCCCCCTCCCCCACAAAAAGAATTGATAGTTTCCACGCACAAATTTAGCTGCCCCACCCGTCCCCCCTCCCCCCCCCTCCCCCCCTCCCGTCCCCCTTTTGATCAAAATCAGGCCCCCACGTCCTTAAAAACTCCGCCCTCCCCTCACCGGTTATCCGACCTACAGGATTCACTTGATAAACTGATGCATTTCCTTCCACAGCTGTCAGATTTTGTCCCCCTCCGAAACGGGTTGTATAGTTTCCGCGCACAGACTGCCTAACATTACCCTGTTGACCCTGATAGCTACACTTTGGTTGCAAGGGGAGTCGCCGACCTATATCCTTAATGAGGACACACAACCCGTAATACGCGCGATCGGAGTATCACACACAGCTTGCAAAGATGAGTTTCGACAAAACATTCGATCTCACAGCTGGAGTGTATTTTAGTTTTTATGATATATGATATAAAAATGAAATTCAAATTGACAACTTACTGTTACTCCGTTCATTTTACCCGAAAAAATCAGTACACCACCCATTATCAGTACCCAGTAAATTTCATCCCTCTTCTAGGAGGGGTACTTTACCGCTTTTTCGACAACATGATTGACATACCCTTAACGTTATATGTACCCAACCTTAATCCTAACCCTAACCCAATGAAACGCAACAACCAACCAATGTACGGTACGGTGGAACCCCCCTCGTCTCGGACACAATGTGCGTCGACCATGTTGTCGATTAAGTGGTAAGCTCTACTCATGTTAATGGCGTGGTCACAGACTGCTGTGAGACAGAGTAAAAAAAAAAATTACAGTTTCGGTGTGTGCGCTATCGGTTCCAATGGCTGCGTTTAGCCGTCCCAGCCCACCCCAACCCCGACCCTCGTGTCCTCGCTGTCGTGGTGTTAGCTTACCAACGCGATGCCCAGCCTCTCCTCTACCCACGCTCCATCTATCACGCCCTTCGCTGTGGCGATGCTGCTACCTTGCTTCGCAACCAAGAAAAGAGAAGCTAATAAATAGAAAGAAAAAACAGAGACATCAATACAGTAATCCAACAATGGAAACAAAATACAAACAAATATACAATATACTGTAGTATTCTTCTGCGGCTTCACCGATCATTTAAAGCAAGTACTGTATTAGATTAGATGAGGCCTCCTGCCCCGAAGCAGGAGGGTCTCCGGGATGTACCTCCGCGCTCAGCGCTCAGCGCGGCAGTTATCCTGGAAAATAAAATGAAGTACAATAAAATAAAATAACACGGCGCAGAAGCTACTCAGCACGCAGGATGTCTACGGTGGTCTCAAATTGTTTCTGCTTCCTCTTGTTCTTGCCCGTTGGGCGGAGGTTGAATGCAATTTTTGTGGCTTCGGTACTGTGCCTCAGATAGGTTCAAATAGGCCGGGAAAAACAGCTTTGTTCTAATCTCGGATCCATTTGAAGACATCTCTGGTTGCTTCCGCACCGGGCTGAGTGTGGCAAGGCGCTCGCAGACTTCTCTTGTCCGCAAAGGTTGTAAAACAAGAAACCAATGCATGCATAAGGTGGGTGGGTGGGATGGTCAGTATTTCTCTTTCAACGTATGTTCTCTGGCTTTGGGTTCGTGGGAAACAGGCACAATGGTCGATGTGGCCTAGATTCTCCAAGTAATCCACCGGTTCCAAATCATGGAGCCACCTCCGTACCATCGATGACTCATTTTTTGGAAACCCGATTTTACTGTAGTATTCTTCTGCGGCTTCATCGGTCATTTAAACTACGCATTGGATTAGATGAGGCCTCCTCCCCCAGCCGGTGGGCCTACCCATACTCCCATTGCTGCTTATACTCTGCATCGGCTACCGGACTGGGGTCGTCGTCTCACCCAAACTTCTTATAAATTGTTTCCATACAGTGGCGTGCACGAGGCGAAGGACCTGCGGGTGTGGTAAATCAATTAAGATCAGCCAACGTTTGCGTTTGCTTAGAAGCGCCGTCACTGGTTTTGTAAGTGCTCCCCGCAAGAGCAGTAGCGGTCACCGTAAAACATACATGGTACCTCGGTACTGCTTGTCCCATGTTCCAAACACCAGCATGATGTAAGCTCGTCACGGATTGGGTGTTCCTGCAGGACGAGTCCGTCCCAAACCGCTTCGTGTTTGCGCACGAAACACTGCACAAACGCGCTCCCCCCCGCGCCGGTGTCCTACGCCGGGGCATGCCACGGCCACCGTCGGAGCGGCCATTGCATCGGGTCTCTAAATATGTCTGCCCAAACAGGCAATGTGGGCGAGGGGTTGGCAATCGCCCATGTGTCCACCCACTGATGTTCGTCGGTGGAAAGCTGTGGAATGGAGGGTACAATAGGCCGCACGCCAGTCTGGCGATGATTTAGGTGCCGGAGCCATTCATCCGCGCCCACACACCGCGAATGCCAATACAAGACTATCTGAATGTCAATACACAGCATCGTACGCTAAAAACGGGGGGCAATAATTTCACGCCCCTTGTTCTGCTAAACAACTAAGCGAAGTCGAAGTGATGCTGTGTGTCCAGCCAACCCATTGAGAAAACCTGACGGTAGCACAGACACTGGCAGCGCGACTCCGGGCCACTCCTACCTACCATTACCTAACAGCGGAATCAACATGTAACGAAATAGGAAAAGCTGCCACGAGTCACGCATGTGTCTGCAATACTACCAGTAGCTGACCAGGGCCTGCAACCGATATTTATAGTCAGCCCGCTCAGCTATCGCCCGGGCGGACCGGGGGCAGGCGGCGGAATGGCAGGGGAAGCGAGAAAGCCGCGGTCACCGCCTCCCCGGCGACCCCGACCCCGTCCCGACCTCCAAATCTCCTGGCGCGCGGGCGTTGCGTGCTTTTCCCCGCGGCGCCCAGATCGGGGGAGGGGGTGGGGGCCGCTGGGCCAGCGATGTGCCCACCCACTCGTCGCGGCGTACACCCCTGCCGGTTCTTGTACGCCCATATCACGTGGAGAGGGACCTGGGGAAGGGGCCGTCGAACGGTAGCTGTAATGGGTTGCGGACGAGCTGTGTTTAGCGTCTCGAGTCCTCGCAGCAGCAGCGGGTTTACCCGCCACACCGCGACACCCGCCCATTATCAAACCGTAGCCCCCGCGCGTAGGTAGGAAAATATGGGGGCAGCGGTCTCGGTATCCGTTGAAATGTAGGCAGTGTCCACTGCAACCACGTTGTCAACACATCAACCATAGATGTGTAACCACTACCACCAGCGATACACACTATCACCTCCGATAAAACTGCGGGAGAATTACGTGTATATTAACAGAGTAACAAGCGGTATGGCGGTCGCAACTCTGACCCCATGTCCGCCATAACTGTCTGTCAACCGCGACCTGCGAAGCAACAGCGGCGACGAAGACAGGCGTCAGTACCTGTTTAACATCAGCAATCAGCTAGGCAAAAGCATCTCCGGCACCGCCGTTCTAGCGATGATGGTATAAAAACTTCAATCCACGAAGCAGCACTATGTATGGACACAGTCGTGTCATCGATAGGTTTTACATGTTGACAGCACCCAAAAGCTATCATCAGCAACAAGCACATCAACTGCAGCGGCCCAGAGATAATATCGCCATGCCAGTCATAGCTGTATGTCTATAGAGATCAGCAAAACTAAAGCCTCCAGCACCGCCGTGCCGAGATCAGCAAACCAGAAGCCTCTGGCACTGCCACGCCGAGGTCAGCGAAGTATAGCCTCTGGCACAACCGTGCCTGTGATTGCTGTATACCGACAGCGACTAGCGAAGCCACAGCAACCATACCTCAGCCACGTCAGCAGTCACACAAAAGCTCCGACACGGCCGCGCCGGAGATTGTTGTATACCAACATCGATCAGCGAAGCAACAGCCAATAGCCCGCGCCGGGGGTCGTCGAATAACAGCAATCAGCGATGCAACAGCCAATATGACAGCCGTGCCATCAACAGCTGTATAGCAACAGCGACAGTGATCAACGACTATCAACGGCGACTAGCGAGGCACCAGCGACAACACATCCGTGTCGGCAATACCTGTATGTTAGCAGCGACCCGCAAAGCGAAAGCACTTTTGGCACAGCTGCATATCAACAGTGATCAGCCAAGTGAAACTATCTCGGGCACAACAATGCCAATGATGGTTGCATATCCACACAGCCGTGTGTCAGCGACCACATTAGTACCCACAGCAATCCGCAAAGCAAAGCATCTGGTGCAGCCGTGCCAGTGATAACTGTTCGATCTGCGCATCAACGATAGCTGTGTAACCACCGCAACAAGCGAAAAGTGCAGCCATCCCTGATGATACTTCATCAGCATGAACTGTACATCCACAATCAAGAGCGGCACAGCGGTCGGTTTAGCGGTCGGCATATCGGTTGCCACCCCGACCCATGTCAGCCACAACTGTATCTCAACCGCGACCCGTGAAGCAGTAGCGGCAACGAAGATAATCGTCAACATCTGGATGAACGCAGCAACCAGCAAGACACGTGTGTCAACCACAACCAACCAGCAACCAGCGAAGTTAGACCATGAGTTCGTTCCCGTCTTGTTTCGCAAAGTCTCGATCTCTCGCAGCAGAAGCGGGTTAACCGGCCACATGGTAACCCCGCCCATTATTAAGCCGTAACCCGCACGCGTCGTCGAGAAGACAAGGGAGCAGCGGCATCCGTCAAAATATATGCCGTGTCAACTGCAACGACGTTGTCAGCACATCAACCCTCGCTGTGTAACCCCGCGACCCGCGACACACGCAGTCGCCTCTGATTAAACTGCGCCGGCATGAAGTGTATATCAACAGTGACGATTGGTATAGCGGTCGCAACGCTGACCCATGTCAGCCATAGCTGTATCTCAGCCGCGATCCGAAAGACAGCCGAACCATTTGTGTAACCTCAGCAACTGGCAAGATAACATATCTCCGGCAAAGCCGATCCAGCGATGGTGGTTTATCTACCACACCCAACCAGCGACCAGCGAGGTAGCAGCATAACGTACCGAGGTCAGCGGAACAAAAGCCGCTCGTACTGCCGTACCGAGGTCAGCGACGCAAAGCCCGCTGGCACCGCCGTGCCTACGGAAGTGATATATTGCTCGCGAGGAGCGAAGCAACAGAAACCGATAGCAACCGTAATACCACCATGTCCATGAGCGGCCTAACTAATCAGCACAGCAAAATACAACTAACCCAGCCGTGTATCAACCGTGAGCAAGGAAGCAGATGCATTGCTGGACGACGCAGCCGTGTCGACCAGGGCGGTACATTAACCGCGACCAGTCGACCAGGGCGGCACATCAACTGCGGTCGGCTCATCGAGATCGCCTAGACGCGTATCGTCAAAGCAAAATACACCCAGCCCAGTCGTATGTCAACAAACAGCAAAGCGAAGGCCCTTTAAGGTGCCACAACCGTGTCGACCAGAGCGGTAGATCTCCGCGATCCGCAAAGCAGTAGGACATCTGCGACCCCTGTATATCAACAGCGATCGGCAGAACCAACCCCCTCAGGCACAGCCGCGCTCACGATGTTAGCAAAGCGAACGTGCAACAGGCACACCCGCATATCAACCCCGAGCAGCAAAGCGAAAACGCTGCTGGACGACCCAGTCGTGTCGACCAGAGCGATGTAACCACGGTCAGCAGCGCAAAAGCATATCTGGCATAGCCGGGCATCCATGGCGCTCAGCAGACCGAAAGCACATTTGGCCCAGCCGGTCATGATGTGTGTATGTCCCCACTGCGGCATAACCAATCGGCAACGCGAAAGCACAACTAACCCAGACGTATATCATCCACAATCAGCAAAGCGAAAGCATTTCTCGGCCACACCGCCGTGTCGAGCAGAGCGGTATATCAACCGCGATCCACAGAAAGAAAGTACATCTGGCACAGCTGCATATCAAAAGTGCGGTGTATCAACCGCGATTAGCCAAGCGAAAACATACTGTCGTAGCTATATATCAACAGCGGTCAGGACACCAAAGCGACAGCACTGCTGGACGTCACGGTCGTGACTGCCAGAGCGGTGTTTTCCCCGCGATCAGCAAAACAAAGGCATATATGACGCAGCTGTTATCACCAACGCCGTAAATCAGCCGCAATCAGCAACGCAAAATCGCATTTGGTGCAACTGTATATTAACAGCAATCAGAAAACTGAAGCGAAATCTCTTCTGGACGACACAACCGTGTCGACCGGAGTGGTGTAACCACCGCGATCAGCAAAGCAAGAGCATATCTGGCGCAGCTGTACATCACTAGCGCGGTATAGCTGCATATCAACAGCAATCAAAACCTAAAGCGAAAGTACTTCTGGACGATGTAGCCGTGTCGACCAGGGCGGTTTATCAACTGCGAGATCAGCCAAGCAGAAGCCTGTTTGGCACAACTGCATGTCACCAGCGCGGTATATCAACTGCGATCAGCGAAGCGAAGCATATCTAGCACTATCTGGCAACAGCTGTATATCACCAGCAACGCGGTATAGCTGTGTATAAACAGCAATCACAACTTTAAGCGAAAGCACTGCTGGGCGACGCAGCCGTGTCGACGAGGGCAGTATATCGACCACGACCAGCAAAGTCAAAGCATGTATGGAGCAACTGTATATCACCAGCGCGGTATATCAACCGCGTTCAGCAAAGTAAAAGCATACCTGGAGCAGCTGAATATCACCAGCGCGGTATATCAACCGCGACCAGCAAAGCGAAAGCATATCTGGCGCAGCCGTGTATCAACAGCAATCACAATACTAAGCAAAAGCACCCCGCTGGACGACACGGCCGTGCCGACCAGCGCGATATATCAAACAGCAATCACAATACTAAGCAGAAGCACCCCGCTGGACGACACGGCCGTGCCGACCAGCGCGGTATATCAACCGCGATCAGCATAGCGAAAACATACCCGGCGCAGCTGTATATCAACAGCTGTATATCAACAGCACGGTATACCAACCGCGATCAGCAAAGGGATATAGTATTTGGCGCATCTGTATATCAACAGCGCGGAACATCAACCGCAATCAGCAAGCGGAAGCATATTTGGCGCAGCTGTATATCAATAGCCACCAAAAGCTAAAAGCGAAGCCGTTCTGGACGACGCAGCCGTGTCGACCAGGGCGGTAGATCAACCGCGATCAGCAGCAAGAAACATATCTGGCGCAGATGTATGTCACCAGCGCGGTATAGCTGTATGTCAACGGCAATCAAAAACTTAAAGCGAAGCCGTTCTGGACGACACACCCGTGTCAGCCAGAGTGCAGCTGTAGATCAACAGCGCGGAACATCAACCGCAATCAGCACAGCGGAAGCATATCTAGCGCAGCTGTATATCAACAGCCATCGAAAGCTTAAAGCGATGCCGTTTTGAACGACACAGTCGTGTCGTCCAGAGCGGTATACCAACCGCGATCAGCCGCAAGAAACATATCTGGCGCAGATGTATGTCACCAGCGCGGTATAGCTGTACGTCAACAGGAATCAAAAACCTAAAGCAAAGCCGTTCTGGACGACACGGCCGTGTCGAGCAGAGCGGTATATCAACCGCGATCTGCAAGGCAGAAACATATCTGGCGCAAATGTATGTCACCAGCGTTGTGTAGTAGCTGTATATCAGCAGCAATCAAAACCCACAGCGAAAGCACTACTTCAAAATGCAGCCGTGTCGACCAGAGCGGTACATCAGCCACGATCAGCAGAACAAAAGCATATCTGGCGCAGCTGTATATCACCAGTGCGGTACATCAACCGCGATCAGCAGAGCTAAGGCATATCTGGTGCAGATGCATGTCACCAGCGCGGTATAGCTGCATACAACAGTATCAAAATCGAAAGCGAAAGCACTTCTGGATGACACAGCCATGTCGACAAGGGCGGTATCAACCGCGATCAGCAAAGCAAAAACATATCTGGCGCAGATGTATATCAACCGTGATCAGCAAAGCGAAAGGATATCTGAGCTGTATATAAAGAGCAATCAAAATCTAAAGCGAAAGCACTTCTGGACAACATACCCGCGTCAACCAGTGCGGTATATCAGCCGCTATCAGCAAACCGTGATTAGCATAGGGAAAACATATCTGAGCTGTATATAAGCAGCAATAGAAATCTAAAGCGAAAACACTTCTGGACGACATAGCCGCGTCGACCAGTGCGGTATATCAACCGCCATCAGCAAAGCAAGAGCATACCCGGCGCAGCTGTGTATAATGAGCGCGGCATAGCTGTATATCAACAGTCATCAAAAGCCAAAGCGGAGGCACGTCTGGACGACACAATTGCGTCGACCAGGGCGGTATATCAACCGCGAGAGCTGTATAACAACAGCCATCAAAAACGAAAGCGAAGCACTTCTGGTCGACACAGCCGTGTCGACCTGGGCGGTGTCTCAACCACAATCAGCAAAGCAAAAGCATCTCTGGCGCAGCTGTGTATCACCAGCGTGGTGTAGCTGTACATCAACAGCCACCAAAATCAAAGCGAAATCACTTCCCGACGACACAGCTGTGTCGACCAAGCGGTATATCAACCGCGAGAGCTGTATATCAACAACAATCAGAAAACTGAAGCGAAAGCACTTCTGGTCGACACAGCCGTGTCGACCTGGGCGGTGTATCAACGGCGATCAGCAAAGCAAAGTATCTGTGGCGCAGCTGTCTATCACCAGCGCGGTACAGCTGTATATCAGCAGCAATAAAAAAAAAAACGAAAGCGCTTCTGGGCGACACAGCCGTGTCGACCTGGGCGGTGTATCAACCGCTATCAGCAAAACAAAAACATATCTGGCGCAGCAGTATATCACCAGCGTGGTGTAGCTGTATACCAACAGCCATCAAAATCGAAACGAAAGCACTTTTGGACGACACAGCCATGTCGACCAGGGCGGTATTAACCACGATCGGCATTGAAGAACCACATCTGGCGCACGTTTACATCACCAGCGCAGTATATCAACCGCGATCAGCAAAGCGAAAGCATATCTGAGCTGTATATCAACAGCAATCGAAACCTATGGCGATAGCACTTCTGGACGACAGTCGTGTCGACCAGTGCGGTATATTAACCGCTATCAGCAAAGCAAGAGCATATCCGGCGCAGCTGTATATCACCAGCGCGGTATAGCTGTATATCAACAGCCACAAAAAATTAAGGCGAAAGCATTTTCTGGACGACACAGACATGTCGACCAGGGCGGTATATCAACCGCGAGAGCTGTATATCAACAACAATCAAAAGCGAAAGCGAAATCACTCCTGATTGTCACAGCCGTGTCGACCTGGGCCGTGTCTCAACCGCGAACAGCAAAGCAAAAGCATATCCGGCGCAGCTGTACATCTCAAGCGCGGTATAGCTGTATATCAACAGCAATCGAAACCTCAAGCAGAAGCGCTTCTGGACGACACCGCCGTGTCGATCGGGGCGGTGTATCAACCGCGAGAGCTGTATAACAACAGCCATCAAAAACGAAAGCGAAAGGGCGTCTGTTCGCCAAGCCGTGTCGACCTGGGCGGTGTGTCAACCACGATCAGCAAAGCAAAAGCATCTCTGGCGCAGCCGTGTATCACCAGCGTGGTACAGCTGTACATCAACAGCCACCAAAATCAAAGCGAAAGCGAAAGCACTTCCGGACGACACAGCGGTGTCGACCAGGGTGGTATATCAACCGCGAGAGCTGTATATCAACAACAATCAGAAAACTGAAGCGAAAGCACTTCTGGTCGACACAGCCGTGTCGACCTGGGCGGTGTATCAACCGCGATTAGCAAAGCAAAGTATCTGTGGCGCAGCTGTCTATCACCAGCGCGGTACAGCTGTATATCAGCAGCAATAAAAAAAAACGAAAGCGCTTCTGGGCGACACAGCCCTGTCGACCTGGGCGGTGTATCAATCGCTATCAGCAAAACAAAAACATATCTGGCGCAGCTGTATATCACCAGCGCGGTGTAGCTGTATAATAACAGCCATCAAAATCGAAAGCGAAAGCACTTTTGGACGACACAGCCATGTCGACCAGGGCGGTATCAACCACGATCGGCATTGAAGAACCACATCTGGCGCACGTTTACATCACCAGCGCAGTATATCAACCGCGATCAGCAAAGCGAAAGCATATCTGAGCTGTATATCAACAGCAATCGAAACCTATGGCGATAGCACTTCTGGACGACAGTCGTGTCGACCAGTGCGGTATATTAACCGCTATCAGCAAAGCAAGAGCATATCCGGCGCAGCTGTATATCACCAGCGCGGTATAGCTGTATATCAACAGCCATACAAAATTAAGGCAAAATCATTTCTGAACGACAAAGACGTGTCGACCAGGGCGGTATATCAACCGCGAGAGCTGTATATCAACAACAATCAAAAGCGAAAGCGAAATCACTCCTGATTGTCACAGCCGTGTCGACCTGGGCCGTGTCTCAACCGCGAACAGCAAAGCAAAAGCATATCCGGCGCAGCTGTATACCTCAAGCGCGGTATAGCTGTATATCAACAGCAATCGAAACCTCAAGCAGAAGCGCTTCTGGACGACACCGCCGTGTCGACCGGGGCGGTATATCAACCGCGACAGCTGTATATCAACAGGCATCAAAACTGAATCGAAAGCGAAAGCACTTCCGGATGACACAGCGGTGTCGACCACGGTGGTATATCAACCGCGAGAGCTGTATATCAACAACAATCAGAAAACTGTAGCGAAAGCACTTCTGGTCGACACAGCCGTGTCGACCTGGGCGGTGTATCAACCGCGATTAGCAAAGCAAAGTATCTGTGGCGCAGCTGTCTATCACCAGCGCGGTACAGCTGTATATCAGCAGCAATAAAAAAAAAACGAAAGCGCTTCTGGGCGACACAGCCCTGTCGACCTGGGCGGTGTATCAACCGCTATCAGCAAAAAAAAAGCATATCTGGTGCAGCCGTATATCACCAGCGCGGTGTAGCTGTAAATCAACAGCCATCAAAATCGAAAGCGAAAGCACTTCTGGACGACACAGCCATGTCGACCAGGGCGGTATCAACCGCGATCAGCAAAGCGAAAACACATCTGGCGCACGTTTACATCACCAGCGCGGTACATTTATCGCGATCAGCAAAGCGAAAGCATATCTGAGCTGTATATCAACAGCAATCGAAAACTATGGCGATAGTACTTCTGGACGACACAGCCGTGTCGACCAGTGCGGTATATCCACCGCGAAAAGCAAAGCAAGAGCATATCCGGCGCAGCTGTATATCACCAGCGCGGTATAGCTGTATATCAACAGCCATCGAAACCTCAAGCAGAAGCGCTCCTGAACGACACCGCCGTGTCGACCGGGGCGGTATATCAACCGCGAGAGCTGTATATCAACAGCAATCAAAAGTGAAGCGAAAGCACTTCTGGCAGACACAGTCGTGTTGACCTGGGCGGTGTCTCAACCGCGAACAGCAAAGCAAAAGCATATTCAGCGCAGCTGTATATCACAGGCGCGGTATAGCTGTATATCAACAGCAATCGAAACCTTAAGCAGAAGCGCTCCTGAACGACACCGCCGTGTCGACCGGGGTGGCATATCAACCGCTAGAGCTGTATATCAACAGCAATCAAAACTGAGGCGAAAGCACTTCTGGCCGACACAGCCGTGTCGACCTGGGCGGTGTATCAACCACGATCAGCAAAGCGAAATAATCTCTGGCGCAGCTGTATATCACCAGCGTGGGTACACCTGCGTGGTATAGCTGTACATCAACAGCCACCAAAATTAAAGCGAAAGCGAAAGCACTTCCGGAAGACACAGCCATGTCGACCGGGGCAGTGTGTTAACCGCGAGAGCTGGGTATCAACAACAATTAAAAACTAAAACGAAAGCACTTTTGGACGACACAGCCGTGTCGATCGGAGCGGTGTCTCAACCGCGATCAGCAAAGCAAAAGCATCTCTGGCGCAGCTGTATATCACCAGCGCACTCTTTCAATCGTGATCAAAGCTGAATCATGTCTGGCGCAGCGGTATTTACCGCGACCAAGCTAAAGCATGTCTGGCGCAACGGTGTCGACCAGGGTGATGTATCAACCGCGATCAGCAAAGCAAAAGCATATCCGGCGCAGCTGTATATCACCTGCACGGTCTGTCAACTGCGATCAGCGAACGGAAAGCTTATCTGGCGCAGCTTTATATCAACAGTAATCAGCACAACAACCCCCTCTCAGGCACCGCCCTGCAGACATATGTAACATAGCCAGCACGTCCGTATATCACCAATGGGCAGCAGAGCCGAAAGCACATCTAGACCACACAACCGCATCGATCAGAGCAGTAAATCACCCGCGGTCAGCAAAGCGTATGCCAGCAGCTACTAGCGAGCAGATCATGTGAAAGAAACAAAATGACATCGGGAAACGTCACACTGCTGTATAGCCGTGCTTTATAATTAAGTGAAGGGTAAGGCGTGGCCTAGTCAGATAAGTACAAGTATCGAGGTTGTACAAATACCGAGGTTGGTACCGCAAATCGTTTCCAAAACAAGAGCGATATATCAACCGCGATCAGCAAAGCGTACATCAGCAGCTAGCCACCAGCAAAGTAACAGGGCGTGGTCAGTCATAAGCCACAACCTACATCAGGAGTTACCACGCAGCAGCCCCGAGTATTGTTCCGTATCATACACGAAGTACCAGCAATGTCATGCGCGAAACGCCCTCAGTAGCACGGAGCCTGGTACTACTCATCAGGCATGGGGTGTGGCTGGATACAGCAGATCATATAAAATAGACGAAGAAATATCGGGACACCACATTCTGTACAGCCGTGCCAGGTACTTGGCTGAATTGTAAGGCGTTGTCTCTTCGGATACGTGCAAGTACCGAGGTTGCTACTGCTGATTGTTTCCAAAACAGGAACTAAAACAACATAAATGAAAGGTACCAGATATATGTGGAACTAAAGATGTCTACATCGAATCGTGCATCCCAGCAGCCTCTGGTACGTCATATCCTGGTGCCTAAACTCGTAGCTAGGGCCGTGTATCCTTGTGCAATGCTCGTAGGGCACCCGTGTATCCTTGTGCAATGCTCGTAGGGCACAGGACAGGGTAGCATGCAGCCCACGCCCCCCAGACAACGCCTTTCGCCTGGCGGCCTGGCTATAGTATAGGTCCTGCAGCCTACGGACTACCCTGACGAAAACAATGCTTTGGAGGGGCGGTGTCATATTCCTATATATTATCGGATCTCAAATCATGGAAACATGTCTGATTCGTGCTGACTTGCTCTACGATTTTGTTATGAAAGGAGCCACCACCATCTACAGCAGTACCGGTACATTCGTTGCGCGCGGGGCATTTTAGGGCACACCTGGTATAGAGAAGGTCGAAACACCCGATACCCCTCGCTGATGTGGTGAGCACGCACTACGGGGCAGTTGTTTGTACGTTGTAGTGTAATACCGCGCCCGACCAACCCCCATGCCGACTACTATATGCATACGGTATAGTACTGCTGTACGAGGTGCGTGCGAAAACGTCAGCTACATGTTAGTTGTAGCTCGGAGGGTACCTGGTTTGTATCTGGTACACTTCTTCTCCAAGCTGTCCATATGGTCTCATCCACCCATGTGTTAAGATACGGCCTCGAAATGCCCGTAGGTATCCGAATTTGAGATCATTTGGATGGGTTTTGTATGATAAGGTTGGCGGTTTATATTCGGGGAAGTTAGGAATTAGATCGGAGGGACGCGCCTCCGATCTCAGAAGCTATCCCGGGCTTTGGTGGAAACGAATAAAGCTACATCTCTACGAAGGAACGAAAGTGAGGACTCTCCGAGGACCTGCTCAATTGGCAGACCTGCAGGGGGCACTCTGTGTCCCCCACCTTTAATTTCACATGTGGCGTCGTCGAGCTTGATATGCTATTGTGGCAGCGTTCTTCCAGTCTCTCCGATTCTTTTTTCGTAGCGATTTTGCTTTTGCTTTCCATCGAGCCCACAACCCCTGTTCCTTCTCGGGTGGCTTCTCAATGGAGGGAGCGCCCTTCCTCCTACAACGGCGACCACAACAGCAGTGAGATGGCAGGGGCCCCTCCTGTTGGTCGCCGCGCACGTACCACACGGACGACAACTTCCAAGTACGTGCGGACGACACTGCTCTGCGGAGCACACTCCTCGTCTCGAATTTTGGTCCCTCCTGTTGGTTGCTGGGCACGCACCACACAGAGGACACTTTCCGAGTACGGGCGGACGACACTGCTCTTCGGAGCACACCCCTCGTCCCGGCCTTTGGCCGCATCAGTTCACCGCCAGCTGGTCATAGACCACTCCGCAGTGGAACTGCCCGAGCCCCACCCATCAGACTTGTTTGCTCCGCGCTCTGCCAGGATGTTGCACAGCACATCTCCGCGAGTTGCCAGCACAAGCCCTAAGATCGGCCATCGACTCGTACTTTTTTTTCGCGCTTTGGGGCTCGGAGGCATATGCATGCACGACACGCCACGAACAAGCATACTGGAATCAACCCTTCGAATGACCTTCGACGGGGACTTCGCTTGCTGAGAGAGCCCATCGACCAGCATACACCTTTGCTGTCGGAGCCAGACCGCCCTTCGCGGGACCCCCTTGGACTACGGGCACCGTGCTCTAGGAGCTCATGTCGGGGCTCCTTCCTTGTGATCCTACCTGGGAAGGAACAGGCGGTGCTCGTGGAATGTTTGGGCTTTTCGTTTGGCGAATTTTCCAGTACACGCGTTATCGTATGGGTTTCAGTACATACGTCGATCATTCTTATGCGCCGAACAAGCAGCTGCCCCCTTTCTGCCGAAATTAGTACAAGCTACTAATTTGACGCACCTCGGACCCCTCTCCGATCTTTCTCGATCAACAGCGTTCCACTACTGCTGTGCGTCGCGTAGCTTCAACCACCATCATTTTTGCAGAGGTGCCAACTACAGTGCAGCACAATGGGCTCGCTGTCAATGCCTGCCATATACCGCCGGATTATCTGCTGTAGAAGTCACTGTACAGCAGCCAAGCCGCCTACTTTGCTCCTGCCCATCCACCACATAGCTCGACCCTTCACTGCCCCAGCGTCCACAGTTACAGCACCGCAGCTCTGACACCCCCCACTGCTGTGCGAGTGCTCCTTGCAAGTTCGATTCGAGAGGGTTTTTTTTTCGTCCTGGCCCCTCCGTGACTAGATATTGACCCTAGTGAACGCTGAAACTCTGTGCTGGCTTTTTTGGGCAAGGCTGTTGGTGTGTGCGATGCCCTATACTCTCCCATTCATGGGTACGCGGGGACTATAATACCACTTTCTGTGTATGCACAGCTGTGACCGTGCGGCACTCCGCACTGCTGTCAACGTAACTGTCCCTTTATCGGTGGGAGTGGGTACGGATTTTTTTTTTCAGCTGTCCGGGCGTTAGGCCGTCTTCCTGCCGGTACATGTGCTGCCCTTCACGATATTGCTAGGGTCTACGCTGGATTTTTTTTTTTCTTCTTCTTCTCTGCACATGTTCGGACAGCTACTGCCCGTTACAGAGCGCTTACTACACAGTTCGCGGAGATACTGCGCTTCACAGTTTTTACTAGTGCAGTGGAGAGCAGCCCGTTTGATGCGGTACCTTTGGGGGCAAACAGCCTTTCTATTAGACTGTGGGCGTGCACATTTTTCTACAGCTGGTGTTGGTACTACACTACCCATCTTGGTGCGGTTGAAATTGCCGTTACCTGTGAACACAGCAGTGATACTGCAGCAATCAGCACTACTGTAGGCGCGACCGTCCCCCTTCAGTGCGGTCGGGGGAAACTACCTTGTTTGGGGGGGTTATACTGCCCGTTTTTTATATACGGTTGGTGTGCGAACGTATACTGTCCTACCCCCCCCTACACTACTGTGGGGGCAGATGCTGCCTGTTTTTATACGGTTGGCTGCGCGATCCGTCACTGTGCTACCCCCCCCCCCCTACACTGCTGTTGGGCGACCTTTCACTGTGTTCCCCCCCTACACTACACCTTGGGTAAACGCTGCCCGTTTTGGTGCGATGAGTGTCAGCGTGTTGGGCGCTCTTACACTGTGCTTCCACCCCTACACTACACCTAGGTTAAATGCTGCCTGTTTTGGTGCGACGAGTGTCAGCGTGTTGGGTGACCTTTCTCTGTGCTCCCCCCCTACACTACACCTAGGTTAAACGCTGCCTGTTTTGGTGCAACGAGTGCCAGCGTGTGGGTGACCTTTCACTGTGCTCCCCCCCTACACCACACCTAGGGTAAATGCTGCCCGTTTTGGTGCGATGAGTGTCAGCGTGTTGGGCGCTCTTACACTGTGCTTCCACCCCTACACTACACCTAGGTTAAATGCTGCCTGTTTTGGTGCGACGAGTGTCAGCGTGTTGGGTGACCTTTCACTGTGCTTCCCCCCCTACACTACACATAGGTTAAATGCTGCCCGTTTTGGTGCAACGAGTGTCAGCGTGTGGGCGACCTTTCACTGTGTTCCCCCCCTACACCACACCTAGGGCAAATGCTGCCCGTTTTGGTGCGATGAGTGTCAGCGTGTTGAGCGATCTTTCACTGTGCTCCCCCCCCTACACCACACCTGGGGTAAATGCTGCCTGTTTTGGTGCGATGAGTGTCAGCGTGTTAGGCGGTCTTACACTGTGCTTCCACCTCTACACTACACCTTGGGTAAATGCTGCCTGTTTTGGTGCGACGAGTGCCAGCGTGTTGGGTGACCTTTCACTGTGCTCCCCCCCTACACTACACCTAGGTTAAACGCTGCCTGTTTTGGTGCGACGAGTGTCAGCGTGTGGGTGACCTTTCACTGTGCTCCCCCCCTACACCACTCCTAGGGTAAATGCTGCCCGTTTTGGTGCGATGAGTGTCAGCGTGTTGGGCGATCTTTCACTGTGCTTCCACCTCTACACTACCCTAGGTTAAACGCTGCCTGTTTGGTGCAACGAGTGCCAGCGTGTTGGGTGATCTTTCACTGTGCTCCCCCCCCTACACCACACCTAGGGTAAATGCTGCTGTTTTGGTGCGATGAGTGTCAGCGTGTTGGGCGATCTTTCACTGTGCTCCCCCCCCCCCCTCACACCACACTAGGTAATGCTGCCTGTTTTGGTGCGATGAGTGTCAGCGTGTTAGGCGGTCCTTACACTGTGCTTCCACCCATACACTACACCTAGGTTAAATGCTGCCTGTTTTGGTGCGACGAGTGCCAGCGTGTTGGGTGACCTTTCACTGTGCTCCCCCCCTACACCACACCTTGGGTAAACGCTGCCCCGTTTGGTGCGATGAGTGTCAGGTGTTGGGCGATCTTTCACTGTGCTCCCCCCGTACACCACACCTAGGGTAAATGCTGCCTGTTTTGGTGCGATGAGTGTCAGCGTGTTAGGCGGTCTTACACTGTGCTTCCCACCCATACACTACACCTAGGTTAAACGCTGCCTGTTTTGGTGCGACGAGTGCCAGCGTGTTGGGTGACCTTTCACTGTGCTCCCCCCTACACTACACCTAGGTTAACGCTGCCTGTTTTGGTGCGACGAGTGTCAGCGTGTGGGTGTGACCTTTCACTGTGCTCCCCCCCTACACCACACCTAGGTAAATGCTGCCCGTTTTGGTGCGATGAGTGTCAGCGTGTTGGGCGCTCTTACACTGTGCTTCCACCCTACACTACACCTAGGTTAATGCTGCCTGTTTTGGTGCGACGAGTGTCAGCGTGTTGGGCGACCCTTCACTGTGCTTCCCCCCCTACACTACACCTAAGGTAAATGCTGCCCGTTTTGGTGCGATGAGTGTCAGCTGTTGGGCGATCTTTCACTGTTCTTCCACCCCTACACTACACCTAGGGTAAATGCTGCCTGTTTTGGTGCAATGAGTGTCAGCGTGTTGGGCGACCTTTCACTGTGCTCCCCCCCTACACTACACCTAGGGTAAATGCTGCCCGTTTTGGTGCGATGAGCGTCGGCGTGTTGGGCGAACCTCTACTGTGCTCCCCCGCTACACTACACCTAGGGTAAATGCTGCCTGTTTTGGTGCGATGAGTGTCGGCGTGTTGGGCGACCCTTCACTGTGTTACCCCCCCACGCTACACCTAGGTTAAACGCTGCCTGGTTTGGTGCGATGGGCGTCGGCGTGTTGGGCGAACCTTTATTGTAATAACCCCTACACTACACCTAGGGTAGATGCTGCCTGTTTGGGTCCGATGAGCGTGGGCGTTTTGGGCGACGCTTTTCTGTGCTACCTCCCCCCGCCTAGGTTGAATGATGCCTGTTTAAGTGCGATGGCTGCAGACATACCCTTACTGTGTTGCACCCCCTGCACTGCGGTTAGGGTCAGTGCTGCCCAGTTTTGGCTCCTTGTACTGCGGTTCGTGCGGGCGTTACCCATATACCCTACGGTCAGACTGGGCGCTGCTCTTATGTTGCGGTTATGATGATTGGTACCTTGTTACTGCTGTACTCCTCTTATACGGCTAGTTGACGTGGCTGCTACCATCACTGAGGCTGGACGGAGTCAAGGCCCATATTGTTGCTGTTTGCTGAAACACAGATATACCGCTCCTTGGAGCAGGAACACCACAACAATTATCTGTCTCCATAGCTTCTTCACGCGTCGTTCCTATCCCCCCCCCCCCCCTTCACTACACCTAGGCACCATGTCCACCAGTGACGATGGGGGCTACTCGGGGCTGGCTGAGGTCTTCCACGCACCCCAACCTGGATGCCCACGAGACAGGGAGAGCTCGCTCGAGATGCCGCGACTCGAGACGGGGGGAACCACCGGTGGCGGGTTCCGTTGACGAGACAGAAGACGGAGCACCATACCTCCACCCGTTCCCACCAACCAAGCGGGTCGATTCGCTGGTTCGCGCTGAAGAAGACGGACCAACCCCCACCGGACTCGGGGCGTCTCGACGCCAGCTCTCGCCAGCCCCGGGGAGAGCGCCACCAGCTGCCCCCCCCGCGCTCGACAGGGCACCACCGCCGCCACCTGGGCTCTCCGCGCTCGACAGAGCGCCACCCCCAGAGCTCCCGGGACCGGGGCGCCCATGCCGCCCCCTTGGACTTGGCATACGCGGCGGCGCGGGCCCAGCGGGCGCTCGACGACGCCAACCAGACGATAGCACGCCGACGTCGGTTTGACGAAGATATCGAGCAGGCGAAGACCGCTGCGCGGGAGTCGTCCCTGGTTGCGAAGAGGGGCGCAACAAGCCCTCGCTCAATCAGTTGCGTCGGCTGCGGCGGGAGCTAACGCGGCCCCCTTGCCTTCGTCGCGCCCGCAGGGTGTCGCATCCCAGCGACCACGACCCGGGAACGACGCCTTCTTCAAGGGCATCGTCGCGTGCATGGCGTCTGCACCGCGGGTAGACTTCTCCTCAGCGTTGGCGACACGCGGTGGTGGAAACGGCCTGCGCCCTCCTCCCGTCAGAGAGGCCGGCGTCGCGGCAAAGCGGACGTCCTCAATGGAAGCGGCCTGGGCTCGCGTGGATTGTACGCCCTATGCTAGACAGACGAGAGCCGCCCCGACCCTTGCCCTCGTCAAGGCCCTGCTGATAGCCCACGACGAGGACCCCGACCCTGTCTTTTGCCGGACCCCGGAGGAAGAGTTGGCAGAACGAAACCGGGGAAAATGTCGCGACAGTCGCGACCGCGGGGACCGCAACCGTGGGGGTGGCGGCAAAAATGGTGGGGGTGGCGACCACCACCACCGCCGCGGGGGTGACAGCGCATCGGGTGCTGGTGTGCCTGAGGCGCCGCCGAGGGGGCAACTTCGGTCCAACAACCGGGGCAGTTGGCCGCCGCTCTGGCAGAGGAATGGCGCGAGAGGACGTTCAGCGTGGGACGGCTCGTCAACCTCCTCCCGCTCGTCTTCGTCCTCGAGCACGGACCACAGCGAGGTGGTCGTGGTAGCAGGCAAAAAGTGTCAAGAGCCATGGCAGGAGGAGCATCTGCCTGAGGCTTTCACCCTCCTGTTGCGTTTGCTGATCACGCACTTCGACGGGGTTGACACGGAGGAGGGCTACACTAAGTTGCATACTTTTGGAATGTGTAACGGCATGCCTTTTCTGATTTCAGTGGAGTTTCGCGTACTTATGCCGACCGCTACGCGGAGTGAGCGTGTTTTGTCTCCGGGAACGGATGTGGTGTTGGAGGTGGTTCGGGTGGCGGCGAATGAGCAATTTCCGGCTCTCCTGCCTGCGTTGTACCCTGGTTCGAAGGCAACAAACCCGCGGCCATACGCCTCGTTGGATGCTATGTGGCGGGCTTTTAGTGACTAATAAGACACCTGCCGTCAACGGCGAAACATTGTTTTCTCTCCCTGTTTCTTCGACGGGAGCGCGGTCATGCGCCCTGTCGGGGCCCCGGCCCGCCGATCATGGGCGCGGCCAGGGCCGAGTGCCGTCCCAGTCGCTTTCGTGGCAGACGGGATCGAGCCATCATTCAACTGTCATGCCCATCGATGATTCATCTGACCCTTGGCTTGACCACACATCGAACTGCTGGCCACTAGAAGAGCATCATTATGCAGAAGGTTTCGCCGTTAAGGCCTCGTTTAAGACAGACGACCCTCCCCTTTGGAGCGGCCTCCTTTCACCTCGCGCTGATGCCCTCCGAGAAAACCGGGGGCTTTGCCTCAACTGCCACGAAGACAACCATTCCTTCAAGCATTGTAGGCATCCTTATATTACTGCGAGTGGCTGCTTGAACCCTGAACTAGGCCAACTTGGCGACGATGACGCACACCGACGTTGACAAACACGCATGGTCTGCTACCGCCGAGACGACAAATCTCTCGCCCAAACAACCACAAGAAAAATCGTCGCCATCTTTCAGGATCAGGGCCAGGTAAACTGTTACAACGATACCACATACACGTCGGATCACCATGGGTATCCTGCGCTCGCCCGCCTCTTCTGCCCCCGCTCCCGCTTCCTCGAATGCGCTTTGGAGCCGCCCACAACCCGGGCGAAAATAATTTGCGCGCCAACCTGGCACATTCCGTAACGGCAATCGACAGCTCGACGGCGGTACGGCACCGTCGACAACACTGTCGGGGGGTACCTATTTTGGTTTCAGAAGATGCTCGTGTTCTGTTGCTAGCCTGTCCAGTAACGCAGCACAGATTGCCTCTGTCAAGAGCCCACGGGCTCCTACGCCGTCTGCGGACGATTCTCACGGCGTAGTACCGGCGGCGGAAACTAGCGCTTCAAGCGTGGTTTCCTCCAGCCAGGTAATTTTTTTCTTTTCTTTCCTTCGTTTTCGACGGCGAGAACGCGCGCTTTCAGCGACGTTCCCCTCGGTCATGGTCTGAGTTCGGCAACGGGAACCGCGCTTCCGGCGCCGTACCCTCAGCCGCGGCATAAATTCAGCAATGGGGGTACGCGCTCCAAACGCTGCCCCCATCAACCATGGCACGGGAGCCTGCGCTTTGCGCGCTCCCCCCCCAGGCACGCGCCGCGCAACAATATAGCTGCGGCGACGGCGCGTCGCCTTTTTACGCGTATGTGTTCATCCCCCCCTCTCCCTGACCAGGCGGTGGCGGTCGGTTTGAGGTGTGGGACGGTCGACCCTCGAAACACTTTTTCTGACCACGAGGTGGCGGTCGATTTGAGGTGTGGGAAGGCCAACACTAAAACACCGAGATCTTTTGCGAGGCTCGATCCGGTGTTTGCTCGCGATAACGAGCGGGCGCTCTGTCCTTTTTTCCATCAAGGAGGAGTCGACAAGATTAGCTACCTCGTCTCCCTTCTCCAAGAGACATAACGGAAGAGAGCCTTCCTCGGGTAAAAATATTATTGCCTTGCCCGAGCCCCGCTCCAGAAGACGCCCACAGGGTTTACGGACCCTGCTTCGTCTTTTAACACGCTAACCCACGTGTTTCAGGCTACGTCTGCCCCAGTGGCACAGGAAGAAGATCCGACACTGCGCGACGGGCCAGTGGTGACTCCACGGCCTCCAGCCTGATCAGCTGGACGCTATTCCCGTAAATTTACGGAAGAATCGCGCCTCTCGTCAAGCAGAAAACAGCTCAGAGCCCCTGCCCCTTCGGGCGCAGTTAGAGCAGTTTTCTTGCGATTATACGCCAAAAAGCGAAGAGGCCACGACGCGAGAAACCGTGGGTTCGGACTCGCGTCGTGCTCCCGAGGCCTGGTGTTCCTGAGGGGGACACTACAGGCCCAAAGAGCCGAGGACTGGTGTTCCCAGACGGGGACATTGCAGACCCAAATGCCGAACGAGGCTACCGACGGGTTGGCACCGTCGGTGTTGGACTCGTTTTCGGGTGCAATGAGGGCGGCTTCTTACGAGTTTCCGCCAGCGAAGTGAGGAGGACCCGAGGCGAGAAACCCCAGGTTCGGACTCGCATGTTGCTCCCGAGGCCTGGTGCTCCCGCAAGGGGACATTACAGGCCCAAGTAGCCGAGGACTGGTGTTCCCAAAGGGGACATTGCAGACCCACAAATGTCCAACGAGGCTACCGACGGGTTGGCACCGTCGGTTTTTGCCATTTTTCGGGCGCAGTTAGAGCGGATTCTCGCGCTTTTCCGCCAACGAACGAAGAAAGACCCGAGGCGAGATACCACGGGTTCGGATTCGCGTCGTGCTCCCGAGGCCTGGTGTTCCCGGACGGGGACATTGCAGGCCCAAATTTCAACACGGATTTTCGACCCTTCTCTCGAATACTCCACAGCCAAAGTGGTGTTATTCTGGCAGCCCCCATCCTATTTTCCACCGTGGTCCCCTTCGTCGTTTGCCGTGGACGACGGTACCATATTCTTGCGCGGAGCAGTACATGATGGCCGAAAAGACCAAGTTTTTGCAAGACCATCGAGCAGTGGGGCTCATTATGTCGTCGCCTCGTCCAAGCATACGCAAACGCATCGGTCGAGGCGTGCGCAACTTTGACTCCGCTGTTGGGGACAGGGAGAAGCAAAACGCCCGTGTCGCCTGGCACCTACGCCAAATTCACGCAGAATCCAGCCATAAAAAAATCACCTTTTGAGCTCTGACAACAAGCTTCTGGCTGAATCCAGCCCTCTGAACCCAGTGTGGGGCATTGGCCTCCGGGCGGATGGTCCCAGGGCCAACAACCCATGCCAGGGGAGAGGAAAAACTTGCTCGGTGAGGCACTTTCTGCCGTTCGCGCAGCTATTTGCGACAATGAGACCGGGTCGGCGCACCCGGCCTCCCCTAGTCGGTTCCGCACCTGCACTGCGAGTGCAAGAACCAAGAAATCTCGTCCGCGCCGCAACCGGACCGTTAACAGCGGCCAGCGCTCGCAAAGCTTCCCCTTCGGCGTTTCCGACCTATTTCTCGGGCGCGTTGGCCAATGAAAAGCCGTGAAGTTGTGGAGATAGCTTCTAGCGTCGGCCCTGACCTTGCGATGTCAGAACACTGCCCCTGTTTTCGTCGAGGGTACTGTGACGCTGGACGACGTTTGTTCACTATGAAAATCGCGTATATCAGTCGAGCAACGCTCGACTCGGAGAGGCACTGGACTCCTCTAGATTTGGGGACCGGCAGCATTGCTTGGGTTCCCAAACGCCTCCGAGGATACTGAGGGGAACAAAGTTCCGCATATCCTCCGGCCACAAGACATAGGAGAGCATTGGCAAAGTGGGGACCCTCAATGCACGAGTCCAGCGGTAGCTTGAGTTCGTCACCGCGTTCGATTGCAAACTCGAGTACCGCAAAGGCAGCGCCAAGGGCATCGCCGATTTTTCCGGCCCGTTTTCCAGAGCCGCTACGGAGTACGACCGCAGTGGCTTGAACAAATTTCAACCTCGTGGGGTTAACAAGCCCCAACCCCGTTGGAGATAGCGGTATCTACCTCCTACGGACCCGCGGGCTGCGCGCTCCCCCCTCGCCGATCCCAGGAGTCGGTTCGGGTGGACTCGCACCCCTCGCCAAAAGCACTGTCTTGGATGGGCTCGTGCCCACACCGAAAGCACTGCTTTGGGTGGACTCGAACCCCTCGCCGAAAGCACTGTCTTGGGTGGGCTCGTGCCCCGCACTGAACATGCTGCCTTGGGTGGGCTCCCTCTCACCTCTACCGCGTTTCACGATTTTCGCACACACGAGCCACGTATAAGGATTGACGGCCTTTCTGCTTCCCCGGGAGATTCGTCGCTCGTGTTTCTGCCTCCGTCGCCACTACCGAAGGCTGTACCGGCCGCGGGTCGATTTCACCTGCCGCCGACACTGTTTTCGCTTCGGTTTTTGCCATACCCATCGAGGGCGGCACGGGCTCCGCAGAAGCCCTGGCTGCAGCGACGCCCATCGCACAGCCGACTTATCTATCCCGGAGTTCTTTACAGGAGACGGCCCCCGCCGCGACCACCGGTTCGACTGTGTCCGTCTCCGCCATGCTTGGCACTCCAGCCCCTCCGTCGTCGACGACGCGCCGACTAACAGCAACAACAACGGTAATGCACCCCCGCTGTAGATTATGGATTCGGGCCTCGGCGGGGCCCCTCGGCCATCTTCCAGACGAGGTACAACCCCGCCGCGAGTCCACGGCCGCGGCCGACCCCGTCGACCGCCGCGACCCCTGCTCTTGCCGACTCGCCGGTCCGCACGGTGCCACTACCGTCCGACCGCGACCACGCAGAGCCTATATGGGAACTCCTCTCTTACGGCTCACGCCTTCTCCTGGTGGCACGCCGACCCCATATACAAGGTCGGACGCCCTCGGCAACGCTGCTGAATTGCGTTTCGCTGATTCCGTCGCGCGTTATTCACATGACGATTGGAAGCGAGAGCAGCACGACTGAGCCGACGTGCCACGCCATGATGCGTTACGTTTCTATCGGCCGGCCATCGGTCCTGCCGCCCGACTTTTGGCGTGCTACCTCTCGCACAAGCGTCCCTCCCTCTCAGACCGAGGAGTTGGCGGATAAGGGTCGACTACATACAACCGACGACGACATCGTCCTACTCGTCCGTAACCCGACACTGCCGCCAACAAGCTCTGACAAACCGAACTCTGTGGGGCGAGCTGCTTGCTTGCTAAACGACGAGCCAGTTCGCATCTACGTTCCCTGCTCATGCGCCCTTGGATCATGCAAGCTTGCCACTCGACGGCCTCCTGCCACCTTGGCACCACGCGCACGTTGCGCATGCTGGAGCGTTTTATTGGTGGATTGGCATGAGTGTGTGCACCCGGTGGTGGCTTCGCCACTGCTTGAAGTGCCAAGCGCGGAAAACCCCACGGCTGACTGTCCGCTGGCCCATCATCACAATGCCTCTGCCGGAAGGTCCAGGTATCGCCGTCAGTGTTGACTACTTCGGCCCCCTTCCGGTCACACCACGAGGCAACACCTACATCCTGCTGTTCACCGATCGCTTCAGTCGTCGGGCCGACATGTTCCCCGTCACTGCCGCTGAGTTCACCGCGGAAGGTACAGCCAATATCCTGGTGAACCAATACATCCCCTTGTGGGGGTGCCCGCGCACCATACTCTCGGACAACGGACTGCAGTTCTGCTCCAAGCTTTCACAAGCTGATATCAGCTGTTAGGTGTACACAAGCTTGCTACAAGCTCCTACCATCCCAACTGTAACGGGGGCGTTGAGCGGGTAAATCACACTATGGCACAAATGCTGGCTATGGTCGTCAACGAGCGACAAGACGACTGGACTTGCATCTGCCCCACGTCGAATTCGCTTACAACAACTCTGTCAGCGCGGCGACGGGTTTGGCGCCCAACGAGGTCCACATGGGCAGACTCCCACGGCTCCCCCTGACGATTTTCGACCGCAAAGGTGTCGTGGGACACCAGAGTCTGGCCCGTGACCACCTGGCCTATTGCGATTTGGCCACCGACCGGCAAAAGCGCGCGAACGACATTGTCCGCGCACACCACGCCCTCACCGTTTCCCGTGTTAACCGCAGAAACTCCGCCCTCGCCGACGCGCTGCGTCCAGCACCTAACTTCACTGTGGGTGGTTGGGCATGGGTATACAATTCTGCCTCTACCATCCGCCAGGGTGTGAAGGCGAATACCGACGCCAAGGTACTCAAGGCCAAACTCGCGCTTAACTGGACGGGCCCATACAAGGTCCTGGCCGTCGGTCCCTGCTCCGCCGCCGAGACCCCGGACGGCTCGCCGCTCGGGAGCAACCTCCTTTATTTGGATCTCCCTTCCGACCTGCCTGGTTCGGACGCTCGTCGGCGTGTGGCCATCGAGCGCTGCAAACCCTGTGCCAACCCCCACGACAGCGGGGACATGCCCAAATACCTACCGGCGGGGCTGACACAGTATGTGCTCAACAATTTTCCAAGAAGTCCCCGCCGTACCACGTCACTCAAGACGACGTTTCGACTCCCCTCCAACGGCTGGAGGTGGAGCAGATCACTGGTCATCAGTCGGTACGGGGGCGAGGTGGCGTCATCGCGGTGCTATACAAGACGCATTGGGCGGGACTCTCCGAACCGTCCTGGGAGCGGGAAATGGACCTTCACCTCTCCCGCTCCCACATCTTGCGTTATTGGGCCGGAACCCCGGACCAGCACCGCCAAACCAACCGCCTTTACCGCCGAATGCGGATCGGGGCGGCACAGCGTGAGCTCTCCCGCAACAACGGGGAACGTTTCCTAGCGCCGGGCTACGCCTGTGTTCCCGCACGATTGGCTCCGTCGCTACCACGACACAGTACTCCCTAAGGGAGCCCCACTTTTGGTACAAGGGAGACGATGGTTTATGGTGGCTAGGAAAAATCAGCGCGAGCACTACGAGGACAAGGTATACCCTGGTCCGCTTTCTGGACGACCCGGGACCGATTAAACTCCCTCTTCCCCCGGCGCGCTACACGACTTCAACGGGAGCCGTACGAGGCTCTTGGTGCTTGCAAGTTCACATCGCCAGTGCGTTTCCTCGGGGGAATCCAACGTAACGTAGACGAATCTCGAGGCGCGGCCGTGGCCAGTTGACTTCCAAGCCACCACCGCTTCTCGATAGTTCTTCATTTTTTTGAGGTATGAGTTTTGCGTCTTTGTCTTTGGGTCGTTCGTAGTGTCCTGAGGGTCTTCATCGAGTTTTGGGGCGGTTCTTTCCATTTTTTTTCTTTCTGTCCTGCCGAACCCCCTGCTCAGTGCCGGGTCAGGGTTCGGGTAAAACGCCGCTATCTGAGGCGCAGGGCTGTCGCCTTTTTGTCATTGTTCAATTTCGCCCTGCCGACGCCCTCCTCAGCCCAGAGCCGGGGGGCGACCAGTGTACGGGTCTGTGTGTCTTCTTTTATGTTTTGTGTGTTGTATTTGTTCTGCTTTGTTTTTTTTTTTGTCCTAAACACTTCCTCCCTAGCGGGGCTGTAGGTGTTGACACCTTCCATCCCGGGTATTCGTCGTTTCCTCGTCTAACCCCCCGCCTTGCCGATGGCCCGCGGGAGGTTTTTCGCATGACTTCTCCCTTGTGTTAGCGCCTGTGTTCCCCTCCATATCGACGAGGGCTCGCCTCGCCATAGTACTTTTCTGTGGTTGGTTTACCGTAGAGCCTTTCCTGCCCCCCCGCCACACCGGCGGCATGCGGCATTCTAGAGTTTTCTCCCCCCGCCACACCGGCGGCATGCGGCAGGTTTTTGATGGGTGACTATTGCCTTGCTGTAGGGTCTGCTTTTCTTTCTACTGCTTTTCTTCGCGTGTTCCTGGCTCCATAGCCAGACGGTTAGAGGTGTGGGAGTGGGTTTGAGGAGCCGCATCTTCGACTCATGGTCTAGTTCGTAGAACCGGAGTTTCCCGAATCTCCCATATTTCTGCATATGCGACTCATCAGGGTGGGCTAGTGTTAAGATACGGCCTCGAAAGGCCTGTAGGTATCCGAATTTGAGATCATTTGGATGGGTTTCGTATGATAAGGTTGGCGGTTTATATTCGGGGAAGTTAGGAATTAGATCGGAGGACGCGCCTCCGATCTCAGAAGCTATCCCGGGCTCTGGTGGAAACGAATAAAGCTACATCTCTACGAAGGAACGAAAGTGAGTACTCTCCGAGGACCTGCTCAATTGGCAGACCTGCAGGGGGCACTCTGTGTCCCCCACCTTTAATTTCACACATGTCAGCTTCCTCCCATAATTCAGTGCGATCATAACGCCATAAGACCTCTACGAGTGGGTTTTACTGCGTAAACGGAGGCAAGCAAACCTGCGAGCCCCGCCCGGGTACTCATGTCACAGTCCACGCCAGTTCACGCCACGGAGGTCAGCCCCCGAGATAAGTCTCATACACGCGGCTCCCCATGTTGCTTAGGTCTTGTGCTCCTTCCTGCTCCGAAGAATGCTGTCGTATTGGTGCTGGTTCGTATTTGGAATTGTGCGAAACGGGGAGTCACTCCACGGCTAGAGCGGCGGCAGTCAGTCCCAACGACCGAGCCGCCTGGGACGACGCGGACGACAATCTCCTTGTATCCTCAGCGTTTTCCTTCAACGTATGTTCTCTGGCGTTGGGTCGTGGGAAACAGGCACAATGATCGATGTGGCCTAGAATCTCCAAGTAATTCACCGGTTCCAAATCATGGAACCACCTCCGTACCATCGATGACTCATTTTCTGGAAACCCGATTTTACTCCTATTTGAGACAATAAAAATGTGAAAAGGAAGTACAGGCAGATATACTAAAATTGCGGTAAACCACACCACCAACCTATTACGTAGGGTATTTTGTACATACCGTCTGCATGATCACCTCCCAACCTATACCAGCGAAGTATGACTAACGAAGTAACGTAATTGAGCGTGTGTACACCAAGCGTTCCTTGCAAAACACTGACCATTCGCATTTCTCCCTCTCGTGCTCAATGGGAATATTGCATCACCATATCACCTCGCCTGTTGTGTTTGGCAGTTACCTCTTTCGTATTATTATCGATGTCGGAAAATAATGGTAACTACATGATTGTACCTATCGATTGGAATATTCTATCTTTCGATTAATGTACAATAACAAATTATGAAGTTTTAACACGTTGTTCAAACGCCTCACTTGCAATCGGCCAGAGAATAAACACTTCGCAATTGATATCACGTCATTATCTTTCTAGCCATCCATGACGTAGCTTTCGTTCATCCTTCCCCCCTCCAACGCCCCCGCCTTCCCCACCACCCGCACGATCGCCTAGACAGACCTAGCACCACGCGTATAGCAAGCCCCAACATATATATGATTTATACGCGCGGTCGGAGAGTCACACACAAGCTTGAAAAGATAGTTTCGACCAAATCCTTGATCTCACAGCTGGAGTGTATTATATACTATTCTAAAAATAAATTACACTCCAGCTGTGAGATCGAATATTATATTTTGTCGAAACTCATTTGCAAGCTGTGTGTAATACCCCGATCGCACGTATTACTGAGCGTTTTCTCAATGAGGATATCGGTCGGCAACTCCCCTTGCAACTACGGTGTAGCTATCAGGGTCAACAGGGTGGTGTTAGGCAGTCTTTGTGCGAAAACTATAAAACCCGTTCTGAGGGGGACAAAATCTGACAGCTGTGGAAGGAAATGCATCAGTTTACCAACTGAATTCTGTATGTCGAATAGCCGGTGTGGAAGGCAGGAGTTTTTAAGGAGGTGGGGGCCTGATTTTGATCAAAGGGGGCGGGAGGGGGGAAGAGCGGGAGGGGGAGGTGGGGCGGCTCAATTTATGCGTGGAAACGATAAATCCTTCTTGTGGAGGAGGGGGGAAAAATGTGGGGGGGGAAGGGTGGAGGAAAGGCTTTAGGCCGCATAGATGTAGGGGTTTGCAATACGCCTGGTGCTAGGTCTAGTCGATGGTGCGGGTGGTGGGGAAGGAGGCGGCGTTGGGGCGGGGGTGGGTGGGAATTGCAGCAGCGGCATGGACGGCTCTAAAAGGTAATAAGGTGATATCCAGCGCGTAGAAGTGTTTATTACTCTGGCGGATTTCGATATTAGGTGAGGCGTTTTGAGCAAGAGAGAGCGAGAAAAACAAATTGAAACAAAAAAAGGGGTAGAGGGGGGGGGTTCAAGAGGTTTAGGTCACATGTAATAATATAAAAACTCCAGCTATGAGATCAAGCATTTGGTTGAAACTCATCTTGGCAAACATTGGTGTGATGCTCCGATCGCGCGTATTAATAATTTATGCAGGGGCTTGCGCGGTGCTGGGTCTAGGCGATCGTGGGTGGTGTGGGGAAGGAGGGGGCGTTGGGGGGGAAGGGATGGACGAAAGCTACGTCATGGATGGCTAGAAAGATAATGACGTGATATCAATTGCGTAGAAGTGTTTACTACTCTGGCCGCTTTCGATTATAAGTGAGGCGTTTGAACAACTGGGCGGGGAACGGGGGGGGGGGGGGGACGAGAGCGGAGATGAGTTGGAGCTACGATATCAATGGCTATAAGGATAATGAGATAATATCAGCTGGTTGGTAATGTTTACTACTTTGGTAGATTTTGATTTATTATATATTTACGTGACCTAAACCTCTTGAAAACCCTCCCCCCCCCCTCCCCCTTTTTATTTTAGTTTTTCCCACCTAATATCGAAATCCGCCAGAGTAATAACCACTTCCAGCATATATCTCTCATTATCTTTCTAGAACCGTCCATGCCGTGTGCTTCAGTTCCCACACACCCCCGCACACCCCCTCCTTCCCCACCACCCGCACCATCGTCTAGACCTAGCACCGCGCGTATAGCAAACCCCTACATATATGCGACCTAAAGCCCTTTCGCCCTCCCCCCCCCCCACCTCGCCCCCCCTTCCCCCCCCCCACATGCCCACCCCACTCCCACCCCCCTTGAACACTCCGCCCCCTACTCACTAGTTGTTCGACGTACAAGATAAACATGATAAACTGGTGCATTCTTTCCAAATCGTCACTTTTATCCCCTTGAAGAATTGTAGTTTCCACGCACAATGAGCTGCCCCACTGGTTCTCACCCCCCCCCCCTCCCAGCCCGCTCTATTCAATCAAAATCAGGCCCC